>CP139509.1:53705383-54305383 GCA_021014915.2 Artemisia tridentata subsp. tridentata | reverse complement strand
AAATTTTCAGAATTTTTAGAATAGTTTTAATATTTTTTATGTATTTTTCTTTCTAAAATAGTTTTTAATTCATAATAAAAAAAATAAAAGTCAAAAAAATATAATTCTTTTTTCTAAAATTTTCTTTTGTCATTTAGGACGTAGGAAAATTAATTTGGAACCCGTAGGATTAGTTTTTAAAAGATTTTACTTTTAGGCTCGTTTTTAGATTTCTCGATTCGCGTTTTTAGAATAAATTGTTTGTGCTTAAATTTTTATTTGTGAATTTTCTTTCCATATCTCATTAAAAAAAAAAAAAAAAAAAAAAAAAAAAAAAAAAAAAAAAAAAAAAAAAAAACAAACCAAAATCCAAATTCCAATCATCAAGCACTTTAATTCCAAACCGATAACGAAATCCTCGATTCACACCTCGCTGGGACACGACCCGGGTAATCACTTGCCCGGTATCACACATATCACATTCACGGGTTTTACAAGTTGATCTTTTCCCTAAAGGCTTGACTTGTTGAATCTCGTGTATCACGTGCATCCGATACTATATTTATATATATACTACACACGGATCATCTTCTCACGACATGTCTCCCGTATAATCGATATTCTGTACGTATCAAGAAATGTCATTCAACAATGATACGGGCATGTACAGATGCTTGAGCGAGAGTTCATTTAAATTTTTTCCAAAACATGTCGTTTCTAAAATTTTCTTCATTAAGGCTTTCGTATATTTCAGTACGAAACCCGTGCTTTATCGTGAAATCTTTTATTGTAGCTCGGGTACTCCAACTCAAAAAGATTTCATATAAAGGCTACATTGATGACTTCTGATTATTTCCGATAAGGACTCGCAGTGTTAATGGCATAAAGCAAAAACCATGAGCACTTAATCAAAATTGTTTCAAAAAGTTTTTTCAAAGTCTTTCTATAAATTTTGTGCTCACAAATCACTCCCTCTAAGACCCTTAACTGCTTTTAAACTCAAGTGTTTAATAATATGCTTTGTTTAAGGGGGAGTTCAAAAAGAAAAATATTCCGATTTCATGCTAAAATCTGTCCGTCTCTCCAAAACGTTTCATTTTAATCAACTGTGTTCAAAAATACCACTACATGCTATTTTTGAGGGGGAGATTGAATGGTAATTAGGTATAAGGGGAAGAGGACGTGATTAAAAATGTGATCTAAGACCGTGGTTTGAATCTCAAGACCCAGTGTTAACCCTCGAATTGACGAAACTAAATGTCCGTTATCGAAAAGACATGTCCTGGACGGGTAATAATTTCAAGCTAGTCTAACTAGTGATGTAAGCGTGTCTCGCAAAGGACTTGTCTGAGTAGAATGTACCAATTCGAGAGATGATCTTTGAATATGACCGGGACGGGTAATAATTTCAAGCTAGTCTAACTAGTGATGTAAGCGTGTCTCGCGAAGGTCATGTTCATTGAAAGTCGATCATTTCAAAATGTGCGAACTCTACCCAACATGTGCAGTTTATTTCAAAAATGCTTGAGCACATGTGAAGGGGGAGTATTTCAAAAATGCAAAACTCTCAATGTGTTAAATAAATGTGTTTTCTCATAAACACGTTGAGAGATTTTCACAAGGTTTAATGGCATGTGATCGTTAATCTAGGATAATCATGGAGTAATAAGGTGATTATGGTTAGGTTATGTCCAATGATCCGCCAGAACCGGAGGGATCTACCCAAGGACAACTCCAATAGATTAGAATTAGAAGTCCTTAGGTAAGATTGAAAAAAGGAGAAAAATGAGAAAGGAGAAAGAAGGGGTTGAAGAATTAAAAAGAAAAGTTTAATGAAAGGGTGAAAAGAAATAGCCCTCCATGAAAACTTAGGTCAGAAACCGGATCAATACATCTGCTATCGGTACTCACTAAGGTGATACTGATATTGAAGACAAGACGTCATGGACCCAGTGACGCGTTGCACCACCCCTCCTATCCACTCAGATATCTCTCAAAAGATATTTGTTTCATTTCTCACGGAGAACACTGCATAATCTATCGACCCCTCACTCCGAGATGTGTTGATATTGAAAAGGTGGCACTCTGCTCCATGCCTCCGACGACTAAAACCAAAACGCACATTATAGAGTCTAGAGACATGAGATTCATCAAAGATCTCTTAGGAACACTTCCTATGCAATACACTTGTGTTCACCAAAAAGGATACAAGTAGTATGAGTCTTAATGAGATCTAAGGATCTTGCCTTATGTAATGATGGTTACTCGCTTCAAACGATCTACAGTCTTGAAGTGATACCTCAGTATACTTCAGAGGCTCTCAACGGCCCTGGTAAAGATTAGAGAAAGTTTTCACACTATGCTGATAACAATCTCAAAATCTGAACCTATAAGCGCTGGACTATTTATTGCTAACTATCTTATGCAGGTACCGACGAAAGACCATCTACCATCATCATCTACAACGACGACGCATCTGGACAGAAGAAGTAGATCAAGGCAAGAACGACGAAAAGACGATTATTTGAAGATCACAGTGCATGAAGGAACATTGAATGAAGACTATTATACATCAACACACAAAGTTCAAGACACTGAAGGCAAAAAGACCAATCACGGGAGCATCATTGAAATGACCATCCTTAGAGGGAGATTGTTAGCAATTAATTTTTTAATTGTGAAGTGATGGTCATTTGTTTATTTAGAACTTAAGTGTCAAATGTATTAATTAGTCTAGTTAGTTGGCTAATGGCATTAAAAGTGTTAGCATCTTAAATGTATAAGTGTAGTACTAACATTAGCCCACACAAGAGCCCAAAGAAAAGCCCACCAATGCCTTGGTGATGGCTGTGTCGCTACATATACACGCACTCTCACATTTCATAAGTCTTGTGTATGCATCATAATCTATTGTAAAGAGAGTGTGTGTGTGTTCCCATTGTGTCTTGTTTTATTTCTTCCACAAGTTATAATCATTCGACCATTGTTTTATATCATACGATCCACATACAACTTCTCTTGTTCTATATATGATCTTGTGAGTGTCATCATTGTGTTGTCGTGTGTTTGTGTGTGATAAAGAAGAAGGGAGTTCGATCTTTACAGTTATTGTATCATATGGCAGTCACAATATTTGCGCATCTTATAGGCTTTCTGTTCTACGGAGTACTACGCAAAACTAATAAATAAATAAATTTGGGTTTTGAATTTAGTAAAATTAAAGTTGAAAAATATTAACTTTTTGGAAAGGAAATATCAGAATTTCTTACATTTGTAAAGTTAAAAAATATTAACTTTTAGGAAAGGAAAGAAAGATGATCGTATGACCGATTCTCGTTTATCATCCTCAACTAAATCTCCAACTTTATAAGTGGGCTTGACATGAAAATGGTAAGTTTTTAACATACCAAACCAATATGTTATAATGTTTTAATGTAACTTTCTTTTCAGAACCATTTTTTAGTCATTAACTTAACGCCTCCTTCTCCATTAAAAAATAAAATAAAATAAAAAAACTAGCCGCCGATCTAACCTTTGCCGAACGTAACCAAGAAATATGCGATGATTTTCAGTACACAACCACGCTCTAGTTTACGCCATGACCACCGATTGAACTGTTGGTTTAAAACCGACGAACCATGCTCCTTCTCCATTGAAGGTTTGATTTGTTTACTATGCCTTCTATTTTAATTTCTTTTTATAAAGATTTGATTTTGGTTTTTTTTCCCTCTAAATCATCTTTTATGAAGATTTGATTTTGATTTTGTTTAATATGCCTTCTATTTCAGTGTATATATGCGGATCTATGAAAAAAAATTGGAAAAATCCTTTGCCGATTGAATCTGGATCTTTTGAGTGTTTGATGGTGATGATAGTATATTAATATATGTTTTTATCAATATGACACACTCCAACGACAGATTTGTAAATTTGTACCATATGGTTTGATATTCTTTATTCACAACTAACAATAGTTCTTTTTTTTTTTTTTTTTTTTTTTTTTTTTTTTTTTTTTTTTTTTTTTTTTTTTAATTATTATTATTATTATTATTATTATTATTATTATTATTATTATTTTTTATATTTTAATTTGGTGGACTTTTAACATTTTTGTTTTTGGCCAAGTCTCCGGTATTTGAGCAGTACACTCGAGTTTGAGGAGCTCGTCGGAAGTTTGATATAATTGTATATAGCAAATTATAAAAGGTAGGGTCATATTAATTCTTTAAATTGAGAATGTGCTTTTGATTAGTTGGTATATTATATCAATCAATGTACAGCTCTTAATATTGTTTCCACATCTACGAATCATTAATATGTTGTGTGTGTCGAAGTAACTCATTGATATGCTAGTTTTGTCCATGTGGTCCACGTCTAATTTGGTGTTGTCGTTTCTATGCTCGTTTCCTCGGTATATGTCCTTAGTGGATGTGGTGGTAAAGAAAATTGTTTCGTATATATTTATCGTGTTATGCTAATTATTATAGTTTGTTTACATCTTTTGATGAATGGTGCATGTGTGTTTTTTGGCCCGTACAAAATTAATAAAAGTGGTGTGCGTTTTAAACATGCATGTTCAAAACATGTATGTTTAAAAACAGTATGTTTTAAAAAATGATTGTTTATAAACGAAATGCTTAAAACATATATGTTTTAAAAACCAATATGTTTTTTATTTAGTAAGTGTAATTATTATTTTTTTTCAAAGACTTTGTGTTTGCCAAACAAGTATATTTCCTAAAACATACATGTACTCATGAACATGTATATTTGTAAATAATGTTTTGTCGATGTTTTAATAGTTGCATATATGTATTTTAACAAGTGTGCATACATGTGTAATAATAAAAAGGAAATGGAAGCAATTTTTACAGAATTCTGTTTTAATAATGTTATTGTTGCTAATTTTTGTATTTTTCTTTGTATCAGGTGTAATTACAAGAATGTTCACGGCTACAAGTGTGCATATATGTCCGACTTTTGAAAAAATGTTGACGGCTACGCGTGCACATATGTCCATTTGTGTTGAATATTATTTGTGCTCACGTGTATAGATCGATTAAATTCATGTATTTATGCTTTTAGAAATTTGTATTTTAGTTGTATTTCAATCGATATCGAAGTTTGTATATAACATTTATGTTCTTGCTTTGTTATAAATTTCATTATATTAAAAAACCTATATGCACCTAACTATTTCTTGAAACATATATTGTAGCACTAAATCTAGAAATTTGTTATCTTAAAAAAACATATATGCACTAACCATGCAAGCTTAAAAACATATATACTCTAAATCTGGAAAATACTATCTAAAATAAAAAATAAAAAAAAAAATAAATAAATAAATAAATACGGGATTTAGTAAAAAAAAAAAAATTTTAAAATTGTCTTTTACTATTATACCCTTTTAGATTAAATAAAAAAATTTAATATTTAAAAAATATAATTTTGCATTGATATGTTACACACTATGCATAATTAATAGTATATAAGTGGTTCTCGCAGTTCTCGTTGATAAGGTGGTTCTGACAAGAAAGGGACCCTAATGTTTTAAATTTAACATCTACTGGTAAAACACTCATAATGGTTTTTTACTTGATATTCAATTGCCAGTTTTCAAGATCAACTTTCAAGCTTGGAACCTTTAACTCAATACATTGCGATTTTTTATTTCAAAACGACATAGTCTATTATCGGACAATCTTGAATTAAATGCTGATTTTTTATATTCATGCCAAGTGAACTCCTTGTACAAGCTGGCTTCATCACTTTTCATAAGTGAAGGTAATGGTGCTATCTTCTGACTCAATGGTGGTCCTCCAAAATAAATCATTGACAACCTGCTTTTCAAGCTATTTGCCACCACTCTATGCTTCACAATTTTGAATCTTCCATTCGTCATTACCTGTTACATTATTTTTATCCAAATTTATCAAGACGCGTATAACGATACACGTATATAAATATAAATGTAGAAACAAACAAAGCATTACCTATATAAAAACTATCGCCTTAAAACTGTTTCATGTAATTAAAAGAAACAAAGGTGAAATAAACTGAAAAAAAGTTTAACCCATAACATTTCGGACCATTCTCTATTGCCAATATAAGTATATTAACATATTTGCGTTTGGAATTTTGGGTAATGAACTTCTAAAGATTTGTAGAACGTACAAATGATAATCAAAAGTAAAATATATGTATGACTATGACATGCATATAAGTAACACGTATAACAAATTTAAAATATGCAAGAAATTAGGAGGCTTTACAAGGAACCAAAAAAGGGGTTGTTATACATGGAAGTCGGAATATGATTGATCATTATGACTTGCAAATCATATGCCATGCAAGAGTGATTGACAATCATCAAAAAGATTTGGTCCCAAATATCTACTTTAAGTACTCTACTTTTTGACACCCATAAAAAACTAGGACTCATAATTCTAGTTGGGTCCAGGTTGACGGATTAGGTCGTGGGTCGACCTGAATTGTTTCATATCGACCCATTTTTATCTGGTTTAAACTTTTGTCAGCTTAATATCTCATTGAAAAAATCATCAAACGTTAAAAAGTAAAAAACTACAGGATGCTTTCAAGCCTAACAACTTGTACATTAAAGAAATAAGCATACCTGTAAAGAATCACCAACATTGACGAAGAATGAGTTGGTATCAGGAGGAACAGACATCCAATTTCCATCTTTTAAAAGAATTTCCAGACCCGAAGTATTGTTAGAGCGCAAAACAGAGATTATTTGCGGGTCTGTGTGTTCGCCAAATCCAATCAATTTATTTCCTTTCATTTCATTTTCTTGAAACAGAGGGCAAGGTGGATAATAATTCACCCTAAAAACGGAGTCACTTTGTTCATCCCTTAACATGTTACTAAACACATTTTGTGGCAAATTTAATTCATCTGCTAATAACTCAAGAATTGCACATGTCATCTTCTTCACTGATGTCACATAATCATCCACAATATACCTAAATTAACAGATTGTGAAGAGAAAAATGTTTAGAAAACAGACTACACAAATATGAAAAAGGTAAAAAAGAAAAAGCGCGAAAAAGTGTTCCGGATTGCTTATTTAAATTACCTGTATGTTTATTGTTTATAGCAATATTTTATTCCAAGCTGTTTATTTATTGTATTAGACGATATATTAAGCACATAAGCAATTTTAATATACAATCTAAAACACATTCAAAAAATATAAAATTTTCATGGATTCTTACTTGAACTTTTCTGGTTTATCTTCAAGAATAGAGAATGTTGGATTCTTGTAATGGGGCTCAAATTTCGGGTTGAGAAGAAGGTATTCGACCCAACCAATATCACCATTTTGTCCAAGACTTTTGTTTCCATATCCAAAGGGGTCAGGTGACCCTGCTTTTTGCTTGTCAGATAGAGGGGAATTGAAGAATTTAATGGCTTCTGATTCTAGTTTATAGATGCATTTGATTGGAACACCATGATTGATGACTTTAAAGAATCCAAATTCTTGACAAGCTTTAACAAGGAGGTGCTTTAAGTCAGGTTTCGAGAGGTCGATGATAGGAATTGTGGGCATAAATAGCAGGTTGTTCTTACTGTTTTTTTTGCATGGTTTGGCGAAAAACAGTTCAACTTGAGGTTCCGATGTGGCTACCATAGTTGAAAACCTACAAAGATGAAATAATTCTAGCTTAAAAGAAGTGATTCAAGGTAGGTTATGTATAAAAAAAAAAGGGGGTGATACAAAGACATATAAGTTTGATGTTGCTTAGCTATTTGTAGGAGATGGAATAGAGAGAAAAAAGAGAGTCAAAATGACTAATAATAATGTCAAATAAGTATATATAAAAGTTATAAATTGCATCTTATTAAAAAATATGATAGTTGGAACAATAAAACTAGTTGACTAGCATGTGTAAAAAACTTCGAGAGTTAACAGAACTAAATCCAAATAATGCTTAAACAATTTAGTCAGCATATCTATAGAGAATCTCACTATCTTATGTTTGTGAAAACACAATTCCTCAAAAATCATAGTTAAATATGTGCGTTACCAGTGAGATCGTCTTAACGTACTATAGCCTTTTTCTTCTCACCCATATAGCCCAAGTGAGTTTCGTCGAGAAAATGGAACAATATATCATGTATATAGTCCACCCGATCTAGTACCGTCAGCAACATTGTTGCTTTATTTTATTATCAGTTTCAAAACTCCACCTTCACCAGGGGGCTTAGAGAGGCAAGTCTAAAAAATATTGACCTTTTGATACAAAGGCAAAAGTTTAATATAGATCTCATATTTGTCATAGATCCAATGAACCAATCATAATCATTCATTTTTTTGATCAAAACAAAAAATATAAACTTTCATCCTTTTTTTAAAAAATTAATATTTCCCAAATCCTTAATCGTTACACGAAAAAAATCATACCATCGCAACGAAAATTAAATTATCTTTTTATAAATATGCATTGTTATATACTTTCGACGAACTTTTTTTTTCAAAATTTTTGCCTAGAAAAATCACACGTGATTTGTAAAAATCACACGTGATTTTTACAAATCATATGTGATTTTTCTGGACGAAAATTTAAAAAAAAAAAAGGTTCGTCGAAAGTATAGAGAAATGCATATCTATAGATAGATAATTTAATTCTCGTCGCGATGGTGTATTTTTTGTAGCTTGAAGATTTATCGTTTGCAAGATATATTGTTTTTAAAAAATGGTGAAAAATAGTTTTTTATTAATCTAAATGAAAAATGGATTGCTAAGATTGATTCTTTTGATTTACGAGACTCTTGATACAAAAGGCCAAAAGCCAAACTCATTTTGAATACAAAAGTCAAATACTTTCACAACTCCACCTTCATTGTTCTTGGTCAACTTACCTAAATAACGTGTATCAGTACTAGACGATCACTCGTGTATATCAGCGACGGTGTATCATTAAACACGATCATGTTAACTTGTGTGTGCATGTTTTCTTTGAATAACCTTTAATTTTTATTTATTTTTTATTTTTTTTTATAAATATGGTGTGGTTTAAATATTAACAGTTTTTTGTTTGTGTGCAGTCACTATTTGCTAATTAACTCCACTTGATTTTGGTTTACAATCACTATATTTCATGTCTATGCTTTATAAGGTTTTTTTTTATAATAGTCTGATGCCCGCACAAACCAACAATAACAAATAATTTATTGCATTTTCTGGTGTTTGGTCGTAGATTGATTTCATGTGATGATGATGTAAAAGAAGAGGAAAAGTAATTGAGTAAGGCTACGTGTAATGGGGCGTGAGGCACCTATTTTTTGCCCTTTTAGCGCCCCTCACCATTACACAAGGGCGCTAAAGGTCCCAAAAATGCAAAAGGCGTGACCTTGGTAACGCCTTGCCCAACTCACTTTTCAAAAAAATATTACCGTTTGAAATGGTATTTACAGAAGATCTATGCATTTTATATAGATATTTTTATAGAGAGAGAATATGTATATAAACCTGGGCTTTCTGGGACAAAAATGGACATGGGTTATTTTTATTTTTAGAGAGAAGAAGACATGCAAATGAGAGAGAGAGAGTTTTGAGAATCTTGAGGTTGAAGACAATAGCATTAATGGTTTTTGTTTATATTGAGCCCATTGCTTTCACTTTTGATATATATAAAAATGTATAGTTTGGTTGAATTAAAAAAAAAAAAAAAAAAAAAAAAAGGGTGACACGTGTCGCGAAACACCCCACCCATCATTACATACCTAAAGCCCTCAAGCCTCTTTGCTGACTGGGATGCCACATGGCAGAAAATGCCCCATGGTGGGGCGTGACCATTACACATAGCCTAAGGGACGGTAAAGAAAATATGTTCCAATTTATAAGATCTCATTTTCTGAGTTTCTAAGCATAATGATTTTGCTTTCTAAGTAGCACAGATATATAAAAAAATGTATAGCATTTATTTATGGAAATTTGATAAAGCAAGTCTTATAATGACACATGCATGTTTCAAGTAGCTGGATGCTTGATAAGTATGTATTTTGAATAAATATGCTCTAGTTTTAAAAATCCTCGCGATAGTTTAGGGTGCGTTTAGTTGGAGGAAAACACTTTTGTTTTTCACAAAATGTTTTGTAAAAAACAAGGAAAATAGAGATCACGTTCAAATTAGCGTTTTACAACAAAAAGTTTTTCAAAACACAAAATTTCTATCTCCAACCCTAATAAAGAAAACAAGAAAACATTTTTTTTTCCCCCTGTTTTCCTATTTCCCTAAAAACATAATCAGACACTCCAGCCGTACCCTAACGCCAAACACCACCCTCCCACAGCCCACATCAGCCATCACCACCCTCGCCGGCGTCGCTCCAGCCGTTTTTTACGTTTTCGTCCGATTCTTTACGTTTTCGTCCGATTCTTTACGTTTTCATCCGATTTTTTACGTTTTCGTCCGATTCTTTACGTTTTCGTCCGATTTTTTACGTTTTCGTCCGATTCTTTACGTCTTCATCTGTTTTTTTACGTTTTCGTTTGAATTTTTACGTTTTCGTCCGATTCTTTACGTTTTTGTCCGATTCTTTACGTTTTCGTCTGACTTTTTACGTTTTCGTCAGATTCTTTAAGTTTTCGTCTTTTTTTTTACGTTTTCGTCTGAATTTTTACGTTTTCGTCCGATTCTTTACGTTTTCGTCCGATTCTTTACGTTTTCGTTCGATTATTTACGTTTTCGTCCGATTCTTTACGTTTTCGTCTGTTTTTTTACGTTTTCGTCTGACTTTTTACGTTTTCGTCCGATTCTTTACGTTTTCTTCTGATTTTTTACGTTATCGTCCGATTCTTTACGTTTTCGTCTGATTTTTTACGTTTTCGTCCGATTCTTTACGTTTTCGTCCGATTTTTTACGTTTTCTTCTGAATTTTTACGTTTTCGTATGATTTTTTACGTTTTCGTCCGATTCTTTACTTTTTCGTCAGATTCTTTACGTTTTCGTCCGATTCTTTAAGTTTTCGTCCGTCTCCTTACGTTTTCGTTTGATTTTTTACGTTTTCGTCTGATTCTTTACGTTTTCGTCTGTTTTTTACGTTTTCTTATGAAATTTTACGTTTTCGTCCGATTCTTGATGTTTTCGTCCGAAAACGTAAAAAAAGTGAACGAAAACGTAAATAAAAGACGAAAACGTAAAAAATGGATGAAAACACTATAATTTAGAAAACATAAAAAATGTAAGAAAACGTAAAAAAAATGGACGAAAACATAAAAAAACATAAAAGAGAGGATGAAAACATAATAAAACGGGCGAAAACGTAAAAAAACAAATGAGAATGTAAAAAACAGATGAAAACCTTAAAAATCAGATGAAAATGTAAAATTGATGAAAACTTTAAAAAACAGACGAAAACGTAAAAAAATTGACAAAAACTTAAAAAGACATACGAAAACGTAAAAATTCAGACGAAAATGTAAAAAAATAGACGAAAACATAAAGTATCGGATGAAAACATAAAGAATCGGACGAAAACCTAAAGAATCTGACGAAAACATAAAGAATCGGACGAAAACGTAAAAGTTCAGACGAAAACGTAAAGAATCGGACGAAAACGTAAAAAATCGGACAGAAACGTAAAGAATCGGACGAAAACTTAAAAAATCAGACGAAAACGTAAAAAATCAGACGAAAACGTAAAAAACGGGCGAAAACGTAAAAAAACCTACGAAAACATAAAAACGGACGAAAGCGTAAAAAAACAGACGAAAACATAATAAAACGGACGAAAACGTAATAAAACAGACGAAAACGTAAAAAAGTAGAAAAAAACGTAAAAAACAGACGAAAAATTAAAGAAAAAAAAAATATTTTTTTTGTTATTTTACGTTTTTGAATTATAGTCGCTTGAAGATTTTTTCATGTTATTTGATGTTATATTTTACTTTTTTAATTCTTTATTTTCTCGTATTAGATTTTTTAGTTATTTTATAATTTAGTTGGTTAGTTTATAACATTTGTTTTTGTGTTTTGAAGATGTTTTTATAATATTACAAAGGTGAATAGAGAATTGAGATAGAAAACAACAACACTTTAACATGTTTTCTAGTTTTGCAAAATGGAAAACACAACACATGTTTCTCAAACTAAACGCGTTTTCTAAATTTTCCATTGTTTTGTGAAAATAAAACTCCCCTCCATTTTCCTACAAAACAAGAAATATGAAATGAAAAAAAATGTTTTCCAACTAAACACCGCCTTAGTGTTTACAATTACACTATATCTTTCTGACATATTTTTGTTGGTAAAACAATGGGATTTTAAAAGCTAGAACTTATTCCAATTTAAGCTTTTAAATCATTGGTTCTTGTTCAAAAAAAACAAAAGCTCATTGGTTACAGGTGGCAATTTGGGATACAGCGTGGATTACTATGGAGCTACGCTTGCAAAATGGCCTCGTCGACTTCTAAATTCGCAATGCCGACCATTCAAGTGACCTCTCTTTATACACGTCGACTCTCTCTGTGGGTCACAGATGATCATATACATGTAAGGAAATTGTTACATTTTTATTAATAAAATTCAAATTACGATAAATAAAATTAACAGTAAATAAATAACAAAAAAATAATTATAAACAGAATGTAGACACTAATAAACGATAATTAAATAAAACAATAAAATAATCAAAAATATTTACTTGTTCACCAAATAGAGATCAACAACGAAGTACTAAAAGCCGAGGCACGTGTTTGACACGCTTCTCTTAAAACAGATTCGCCGTCTGTTTCCCAGGGTACAACAACCAAAACAGTAAGTTGTACTGTCGGACTTAACTAAACTGCTAGGAATTTCATCTTAAGAGATGCGTATTCCCTATGTTGGAAATTAATAATACTTATTGATTTGATGTGTGAAAAACTTGTGGAATTAGGGCCTCTATTTATACACAATAGACTCCCTCTAAGTTTACCCATGCCACCGATGTAGGATTGAAAATAAACTACTTTTCCTCTTTAGGCATGGTACCGAATGCCTAACTTTGAGACCCGATATCTCATTCACATCAACTCTATTTTGGTCACATAAAGGCTCATTGCAAAGCTCTCTTCGAAGAAAATTCAAACCTACAAACTATTACTTATATATATGACACATACATATAAATAATTGTGTCCAAAGTTGGTCAAAAGTCACTTTTGCCAACCAATTTTCCAACAATCCCCCACATGAATGGAGATCGGTCGTAATACAAAAATTACGATGAAATTCCAATAGTTGAATCTTGCAAAGGATAGGTAGGTGTGACCCTTTGAACCTTCGCTTGTGAAATGCACTTAGCCTCCTAGCTGTTAGTAGACGCGATGTCTTTGAACTGAGCTGTTGTTTATGTAGACGACAATACACTTCACACAAGACTCTCCCTAACATTGTTAAGTCCTCATAGTCATGTTCATTATGGTCCTGAACATTTTCCTGGTTCTGCAAGAGCTCTTAGGATTTGCGCCCCCCCTATTCCCTTCGAAGCGACCCTACTTCTCTCTCACATAGGTGATTTGAATCATTAAAAACATATGCTTGTGATTTCATCTTGAATCATTATGCTTTATGATTTCATCTTGAATCATAAAAGCCATATGTTTAACCTCTCAACAAGTCACATTTATTATAGGAATAGACTAGGAAGTTACAATGTTATGTAACTCCCCCATATTGACGTGACTTCCCCCACATTTACATGATTAGGTTGTCCTATTGAACCCAGATCTTGGGATCTCCAGTCAACTGGGTTAGGTTTTCCTTCACATAAAATCATTCCTTTGAGGGCTTTAATCTCATTCCTTTAGACGACTTACTAACTAACTCTCTGCTTAAGCCTTTTGTAAGCGGATCCGCGATGTTATCCATTGACTTTACGTAATCAATCGTGATAACTCTATTTGAGAGTAGTTATCGCACCAATCAATGTCTATGAAGGATATGTCTCGACTTACCGTTTTACATTGTGATATGAGCTCTGTCAATTTCCAATTGACTATCACACTTTATGTAACACCCCCAATTTCGGATAGCAACAGCGGAAGACTTAATTGGGTGTTACGTAGAGGATCTTTTGTCATAATCATAGAAAACGACTTTAAAAGACGTTTTAAGTTTATCATTCAAAATACAAGTGTTTAGAATACAAGATGTTTCATAGTTGAACATGTTTATTTAATTTGAATGATAAAACATTTATTTAAACCACCCATACAGGGTTATAATGCCCACTCCGTTGCCTTGAGTTCCAGTCCTTAGTTACCTGAGATAACATGCTAAAAGTCAACAAAAGTTGAGTGATGTTCATAGGTTTAAGTTTAATAGTTTGAACACAAGTATAAGTGTTAATTGCATCGAATTACAATTAACATGTTTAAAATCAAGTTATTATTGCATTAAGCTCATGACACGCAACGCTTAACTGGCATCAAATATGATGTAAAGTATATGGGCCCTCGTGATGAGTATTTGCCAATAACTCATAAGTTGTTCAAATAAAGTGCGCCTGGGTGGCTCATCCTAGCAGACCCAAACGGGGATTGTCATTCCCTAATAGATCTATTCACAATTATTTACGTTCACTCGCAAGTGATTAAGGTTCATGATTGAGGGACTTTTGGCAATAGCTACTTAAGCAATAATAATAACAGTCATAGCATACGAAAAGTTTGTGTTCAGGTTTTGTAGCATGTATCTCCCCACAAAAGATTTAAAAGTTAAAGTGTGGGCTATGAACTCACCTGGTAGTGCGGTAGTGGTAGTAATATCGTTATGCAAACAATGAAAGGAAACGGCTTCAACACACGACCTATATAGTATATGGCAAGTTTAGTGGTTTGATAGTCCAAGTTTGGTTTATCGCGAATCATAACGTTTAAGGTTTTATTGTTTTGTTTGTCACATTATAATGTGCGCGTTTAAATGATCAAAGTTATATATAAACTAAAATGTTATATATATATAAAAGGATTATAAAGTTATATATAAAATTATAAAGTTTTATATATTTAAAAAGGAATATATATAGAGTTATATATATGGATCTATATATAACATTTTCGGATGCGTGCTCGTTCGTCGGAGTGTAATGGTTGACCAAAAGGGATCGTCGTTTTATAAATCAAAGTTGGTTGGCGATAAGTTAGATTCTACGTTAATGATTTCGTTAAGCGGTTTTTGTATATATATATAAGTTAATAAACTACGTATATAGAATTATTAATCGTCGACTAAACATATTTGGTTCGGGTTTTGGGTTTGTAAAATATTACCACAAGTATAAATTAGAAATACCCTTTAGGTTTTTACAAAATTACACTTTTAGCCCTAACGGCATAACATTTGCACCGTTAGTCCTCGGTTAAGTTTTATAACCTTTTAGGTCCAAACTTTTAATATTTACATTTTATACCCAATAGTTTCTAGATTTACAGTTTTCATCACAAAATTATCCAAATAACAGTTTTTACCGAAAGTTTCCAATTTTGACAACTTTAGTCCCTCGGTTAGCAATTCTTTGCAAATCGAGTCCAAAGTTTATAAAATCAAAGTTTACAAATTTTATTTCATAAATAAGTTTTAAAAATAGCTTTTATAACTTATAGAAATAGCTTAATTCGGTCGAGAGCTTATCTTTTTAGCTCGTGGGCTTTTAACGAGTTAGAACAAGGCCCATTATGGGTTTACGATTCGATGGTTTAGGGGGGAAGTTGGGCTTGGTTACGGGCTTGTTTTAGGGCTATAAAAACATAACAAATGAGCTTATACGATTAGCTTATTTGAAAAGCTTAAAATTAACTTAGTGGACTTATAAGCCCACTCGCTAGTATTTAGTTTTTGTAAAACAAATTTTTGGTCGATTACTTTGGGTGTAGCATGGTTCGAGTTACGTTTTCTAAGTCGAAGTAAATATTCGACTTGCTAGTTTAGTAGCTTGTCTATGAGGTCGAGTTATAAAATATACAAGTTGCATGTCGAGTTAAAGAAATATAAGGCCAAAGCTAAGTGATTTAGATATTTGAAAAACAGTTTTTAAGAACCTAAAAATATTCTAAGTGTTTTTATAGAATTCGAAAGTTGTCAACATGACTTAGAAACGTGTGATGTTTATAATTTATATGTTTATATGATGTTCAAATATTTGTTGTTTTCGATAGTTAGTATGATAAGGATATAGAGTGTCGAATGAAACTTATGTGGTGTTAATGTGGTTTACGAATTATCGAGACCAAATGAAATGGTGACATGCGAATGTGAACTAATGTATAAAATAGAAAAGTGAGAAAGTGGCTTACTTCACCTCAAAGGTGGGACGAAATTACGAATTCGAGAATGCGTTAGGCCGATGAAAATGTGGGACTCGATTCTTTGTCCTCCAAAGATATTGAAGCAAGTAAGTCGTGGTCCTTAGCTGGGTTCGAACGCCTCGAAATTTAAGCTAAGCTAAGCGAGTTCAACATGTTTAAAGACTTGGAAAATATTTTGTAGGTGAATATGTTGTTGTGCATGAATCTGGTCGATTGCATGCATGTATTTATAGGGTCATTTGGTTCATGTATGAGATATCATTCATAAGGAAGGTGGGGTACGAAGTTAGTAGCAAGGTATGATGAAATCAATGGGAGAGTCAAAGTTAGAATCGTCCTTGTGCTAGTTCGACCAAAAGAATGAAGTCAAGGGTTCCATATTTTGCGTATTGAGAGTAGAAGCAATGATGAATCATGATGAGAATTGTAAAGTGTCATTGAGTAGTCACAGTTGGAGTGTAAAATTTAGCAAAATGATGGTTTGCTTGTATGTACTAGTCGGTGCTAAACTTCAAGAAGAAAGGGACAAATGTAAGTTTCCAAATGTTGGTTTATGTTGTGATATGTTCGGTTATTTCATGCGTGATCTAAAATGAGTAGAGGGTTCGTTTGATAGCTTATATACTCCATAAGAGTTCATTCGAATTATTGGTTGGCCAGAATATTGGTGGTGTCGAGTTATGTGTTGTAAAAGAATCGACTAGGCCAAAATATAAAATGTGGGTTGAGTTTATCACACATCAAATGGGTTGAGATTTGACAGATTTAAGGCTATTAAGTGATCGAGTTTGAGTGAGATGTTGGTTTCCCTCGATTCTTAGTTAAGTTGGGAATGGAGTCGGGTAAAATATTGATATCGTTGTTAAGTTAATTTGCTCGTATAAATGCCAAAGTGATCGGTAGATAAGCAGCTAAACCGAATATTTTACAATCAAACTTTGGGCTTTGTTTTTGGTTTGTTGGGCTCGTTGGTGGATTGGGCCAAGAAGGAAAAAAAAATAAAAATAATAAGGGCTCGTTTGACTTGTTCGATTTGTAGTGGGATTGGGCCGAGACCCAATGAGTCTAGTGGTCCATTTGAGGTCCAATATATTTACTGAGTGTTCGTCGGGAATGTATTTGATCACATTCGGTTATTTTTCGAAATGTATAGACGTTAAGTATTTAAACATTAATGTTTTAAATAATTCGCGATTCTTAGACTATCAAGGTTCGTGTGTAAACATCATTTCTAGGTAATCGGTAGTCATAAGTATCGTTGTGATTTAAATAGTGTAGCATAAATGTCAAAAGAAATTTTGTTACTGGTAAAAATGGTTATTAGATAACGCAATGATTTATTAATCATTTATTAGCATCTACTATTCATAGGGGAAAATTACGGGAGGTTACACTTTATACAGATGGTCGTTACCGGTTTACACCATCTTGGTATGTCCTCTACGAATAAACGTAGATATCCCGCATATTCTATAAATTTATCTCAAATGATAAATTTAAATTCCATCATATATTTAGCTATAAAAGTCTGTTTGAAATACTTTCAAGATTTCCAGAACATAGCTTCCCACATAGAGTCAATATATCTGCTCTAGTGGATCTGGATTGTTTTATGTAGGAATCCATATTTGCATTACTCTATCATTAGATAGTAGTTTGATATCTTCCAAAATGCAATATCGTAAGTATCATAGTACTCGTGTAATACTATTCAAATGGTCATCACTTGAATTACTAGTATATTTACTTAACCTGATTATAACTTCTAAATCAGGTCTCACATACGTCATTAGACACATTAGATGCCCAATATTCTTTGAGTATTCAAAATGGGCAACACCTCTACCTCTATTTTAAATAGATTTAAAAAGATGTCGTTGGAGTTCTAGCTAGGCTGGAATCCCCCACATTGAACCTCTCAAGAATATTGTCCTTATAGTGTTTTTAACTTCAAAACAAATCCATCTGGTTTCATATGATCTTAGTTCCAAGAACCGTATCGAACAACCAATGTAGTTCATGTCAAATCTTGACTCCAACATTTCATTAGTGGATTTGTTCATCTTGTTATCACTTCGAGTGATAAGTATACCATATATGTATAAACACATGATTACATATATTCCAGTGATTTAATAATTTTTTTTCCCCATACATCCATTAATTTTGATTCCACGTTCTGACATGACGTGGAAGGAAATTTGGATGTCATTGTTTGGGAGCTTTTTCTAAGCCGTATAGTGACTTAACAAGCCTACAAACTTTGCTCTCTTTTCTAGGAGCCATGAAACCCTCAGGTTGGTTCATGTAGATCTCTTCTTCTAAATCCCTGTTTAGAAAAGCCATCCTCACATACATTTTGGTAAACTTCCAAATTTCTTAAAACAGCAATAGCAAGTACCATCCTAATAGAGCTTATTCGTTTAACTGGCGAATATGTATCAAGGTAAGCTAGAACTTCTCGTTGTCTTAACCCTTTAATTACCAAACTTGCTTTATACTTATCAATGGTTTTATCGACAACCATTTGTAGTTGTTAGTTATAAACCATTTGTAGCCTAGTGGTTTACCACCAGGAGGTAAATCCACGAGCTATAATGTATCATTTTTGTAAAATAGAATCTATTTCACATTTGATGGCTTCTTTCCGTTGAGCCCTTCTTGAGGAAGTTACCATTTCTTTGGAAGAAGTAGGTTCATTTTCTACCATAAAAGAAACAAAATCAGGTCCGAACAATTTTTCGGTTCTTGCCTGTTTGCTTCTTCTAGGTTCAACCTATTCTTCTGGGTTGATCTTGTCTCACATCATGGAGATCATAATCAATCCCGTATTGTCTCTTATCACGAACAACATTATCATCTTAATGTCTCTCATCATGAAGGACATCATCATTTAGTTGCCTCTCATCATGGACAACTGTATCGTCTAGTCTAGATGAACATCCATTTTTCTCAGATAAATAAGGAAACACAGTTTCAAACAATGAAAGTTTTCCTTGATTCCATTATCGTATCTTTGTATATATTCAGATTTTCTGAATCATATACAAATGAATGATAAGCACTATTGTAATGAGCATATCACAAAAATATGCAATCCATAGTTTTAGGTCCAATATTTTGAACCTTGGGTGTCGGAACAGATAGACACCCCCCACATTCGTAAGTACTTAGAGGATGGTTATCATTCCATCCATAATTCATAGAACTATCTTCTTTTCCTTACAAGGGATCTTATCTAAAAGATAAGTAGCTGATAGAATCGCTTTCCCCCACATGCCATGGTTTAAACCAAGACTTTAATAACATGGCATAACCATATCATTTAAGGCACGATTCTTTTCATCCAACAATTCTGTTGAGGCGTATAAGGAGCAATAAATTTGTATCCTATTCCAATGTTTAGCACATACATTTGGAAATGGAGACACATATTCACCTCCGTTATCACTTCGAACAGCCTTGTTTTCGATAATAAGTTGATTCTCAACTTATTTGTATAGATCAATCTTGTCTATATCCTTACTCTCAAGTAAGTATAAATAGCAATATTTTGTACTACCATCAACAATTACGATGAAGTACTCGCTAATTACTACCTTAGAAGGTACCGATTCCAAATCACATAAAACCACGTGAATCAAGGGGTTCAGTTAATTTCCGGTCAACCGAGTGAAAAGACAATCTTTTCAGTTTGGCTTCAACACAAGTTTTACTTTTGTAATCCGTGTTTGTTTATTTAATTAAACAACGTATTGAGTTAAAATTAACATGTCCGAGTTGGCCATGCTATACATTTAAAGAATCAAATAAGCTGAATTCATACTCATTTTATTAAAACAACCATTACAAAAAAATTGGATTCAACTTAAACATTTAATAAAGTGCATAACCCGTACCGACCAAAATTTTGTTCAATGTTAACTCAAGTTTATTTGATTAAATAAAAAGCAAGCCAAATTTATTAAGCAACCATCCAGACACAAGATTCCAACGAATCTCTGGCACGTACAACATGTTGGTTCACTTAAGCTCTTTTCCACATGTGAATTACAACATCACATTTCTTTTTCCCTTGCTATTAGCAGTTGTAGAGTTGCCCATAAATTGCATCTCTCCATTTTCTGCTGCTTTGAAAGAGTTAACCAAACTTGTGGAAAACTAGAAGGGGGGTTGAATAGTTTTATCGGTTTTAAATTTGTTTCAAAAACTTTTCTATTGAAAACCTTGATTCGAATCTTATGCAATATAAACATAATGCAACTAAATAAAAGTAAAGGAAAGAGATGGAAAGATCAAACCGGGACAAAGAGATTTATAGTGGTTCGGTAACGAAGCTCTTCTTCGCCCTACTCCACTACCCGAGTACCACACTCGAGAGTTTCAAGCACTATGTCAACAAGACCTCCCTTCAGGCGGAGAAAACCGTACAACATCGCTTATCCAATTTCTGACACTAAGCTAAATGTCGAGTGCTAATCTTAGCTAGCACCAATCTACCACAATCTACTTGATCCTTTCTACTTCACACAATCACACAAGACTCGATCTTCCTGATCTACCTATGATCCACTTGATCAACACACTAGCTCACAAGCTACAAGAGATAATCATTATCTCTATAAGATCAAAATAAAGAAAAATGATCTTGATGTATACTATGATACAATTAAGTGTGTAACAAATGTTATAAATGCTCTAACTACAACTACAACACTTTGTATCCTCTTGGATACTTTGTGTTCTTCTCTTGCACTTGAAGAGGAATGAAGAGGATCACTTGGATGGATGATTGGATCACTCTTAAACAAAAGAAAACTAAACTAAATGATCAAGAAGAAAAGATGTGGTGAGAGTATTAAACTCAGAAAGTTCTGTGTGAAAAAGGATGCCCAAAATCTGTGAAGTGGGCTGGTATTTATAGGCAGAAAAAATCTGGCCGTTATTAAGGCACGGCTCCACTAAATCACACACGGTACCACTAAATTTAGTGGTACCGTGCCAGACAAAAACGCTACTCTTTTTGTCTTTTATGGTGAAAACTTATTTGGGGAAGTTTGGAGCTGATTTTGGGGGGAAAAATAGCTGTTATGTTATTTGAACTTATTTTTCCATTAAAACATTTCTTAATTATACAAAAATAACTTGTAAAGTATATTTTTGTAAAAATGTTTTGTCACATTAAAAATGTGAAGTTTTAAACACAAATTCACTTCTTTGATTATTTGTCAAGTTGTAAATTTGTTTGTTCATACCTAGAGTGATTTGTGTAGAAATGGGATCTTTCGACTAAAAAATTGTTTACGTTAATTTTAACGTAACGTGATTTCACATTTTGTCATCCTCATAACGTGAAGTTATCGAAAGATATAAATAACGTTTTTAGAACATTATTTGCATCAACAATCTCCCCCTTTTTGATGATGACAAACCTAAACTCATTTTAAGTTAAAATTAGTTTTAACAAGTTTTTAATGAGTTTATATCCCATTTCTCCCCCTTTTTGTCGAAACAAAAAGGTTGCTAAGGCTCCCCCTTGATGTATACTCCCCCTCGTTTGGAGGACACCAAGGAGTCGAGCAATGGTTTTTGCTACAAAACAAAGTTAGATAGCACATATACAATATCTAACATGTAGCAATCACGACAAATATCCAACCACACAAACAAAAATTGGCTAAGTAGCTAACGACCACACAAAGAGTTCATTCATTCATAAAAAAAAAAACAAATGTCATACATAGGTATGACTACATAACAAACATAAAGAGACACAAGAAGGAGCATAAATCCTTAATGACTAGAGGCAAGCTTCATTTTCAAAAGGGTCCTAAGGTTTATTGTTGAAAACTAAACATGAGCATGTTTAGTTTTGTGGGCTAGGAGGTGGTGGAGATGGTGACATGATTGGGGGTTGTGGTGGTGTCAAGAGATGCTCCACATAGGAGAACATGAAATGAGTCTCATATCTCAATGAGAAGATGAGGTTGCGGTTGTAGAGGCAACATAAGAAATTAGCACTATGTAGATCAAATGGGTGAGGTTGGATGGGTTGTCCCATTATTGAAGAGGGAGATGGTGGTGAGTTTTTGGGTGATAGGGTTGGCATGGCATAATCTAAGGGAGTGATGGGTGAGAGAGTGTAGTCCATGGATGATGGCATGGTATTGAGGGATGGAGATGATGAAGATGTTGTGTAAGTAGAGGATGTTTTGGAAGGTGCATTAGGTGGAGAAGGTGAGTTGGGAGTGGCTTGGGAAGGTGGTGTGGTGACTTCATCATCTTTTGTTAGATCAACAAATAGAGGTTTGGATGGAGGTTTTACGGTTATCCTAGGTTTCTTGGAAATGTGGTTTGTTGATCCTTGTGTGGAGGACATGGTGATTGAGTTGTGTGAGGTTGAAGATGAAGTGCAAGATAAGCTTGCAATGGTGAGACCTTATATAGGCAAGAGTTGGGAAATTTGAATTAAAGGTGATAGGAGTGTCCTATGGTGTAGGAAGGGAATCTTGGGGTGTATGTGAGTTTGCAAAATTTGCAGGTTTGAGGTTTGAGGTTTAGGGATCTAGAGGAAACAGTGAAAATTCATCAAATAAGGGCACGGTACCACTAAATACCACGCG
Organism: Artemisia tridentata subsp. tridentata; assembly: GCA_021014915.2. Lineage (NCBI taxonomy): Eukaryota > Viridiplantae > Streptophyta > Magnoliopsida > Asterales > Asteraceae > Artemisia > Artemisia tridentata. The sequence goes on along the minus strand of CP139509.1, from coordinate 54,282,460 downwards.
GTATCGTTAAATTTAACGATACCGTGCCCTATTTAATGGTACCGTGACATTAGACTCACGAATTTTCCTGTGCCGGTTAGTTCTGGGCAGCTAGAGGGATGTTTTCTAGGGGAACTATTTCCTGGAAATGTTAGTGCCTCAAATCACTAAGGATTTATTTGCCTAATATGTCCCATATTAAGCTACTTCTAGCACATAAAGATTATCATGCAATTTACTAAGATAATCCATAAGCATGTAAACATAAGGGACAAACTAAGCTATCATCCAAGAATCACATAAAATATTCATGCAAGGTGATAGGATAAATGTCAAGCATGCACAATAGCAAAAAGTAGTAATCCCTACTACAATTAATCATAAAAGTTCTAATTATGAAAATAGTTCCATTGACTTGAGCACACCCTCATTCATCATCACTTGATGAAACATCATAGCAAGATGCCGAACCGTTATCATGGTTCCCTTGAGATGATGTACATTCCCAGTATAGAGAGGTATAGGTGGTTTGGGTTAGAGGAGCCATGGTGGGATTGACAAGGAGATATCGATTGTTTTGGAGGTGAGGGAACGAGTTCATGACAAACCGATATAGACGAGTCAACAACATGCCATAGAGTATCGTCTTATTTAGTCGACCCCTGACACCGACAATTCTCCTTGCCATAAAGTAAGCAAGATTGTAGGGTTGTTCGGTGACTAGATAATACAACATATGAGCACAACACGCCGGAAGTTTCTCACGGTTGTGAGGAAGACAAAAGACATTTTCACGGATGACTTCTATCCATCTACGTAGATGTGGATGAATTTCATCAACATAGACTTTGAGTGGATCTAAGTCATACTCATGAGACTCACGGAACTCAATTTCACCGTTCTCTTTAAGTGAACCATGAACTTTTTGAGGAAGAAGAACATGAGCTTTAATCTCACATGGAGTGGGAATGAGGGTATCGTAAGGACCAGACTCAATTTGGTGACTTGTGAGGGTTTTGAGAGACCAACCTTCCGTGTAGGAACATTGTCCATGGCTCGGAAGTTCAAGAATATTAGCAAATTGGTCAAGAGTGAGTGAGATTTCTTGGTTTTGTATCACGAATTGGAGAGACAAAGTTTGATCCTCGTTATGTACGAGTTTAACTTGTCTATAGAACTCTAGAACGAATCGAGGACAAATTTGATCATTGATCCGAAACAAGCAATCGAATCCGATTTCTTGAAACATGGTTTGGATGTGATCATGGTTGAGAAAGGATGACTCGACAATTCGTCCTTCATGAAAAAGACGAGACTCTATGTGTTAGAAACTTTGTATGTGAGAAAGTGGGGTGTCTGGATTAATTGATGGTTTAGGAATGTAATCATCTGTCAGTTCATGATCATAATCAAACATGTGATATCTCTTGTTACCTATGAAAAATTTATCAAAGATTAAAATTGAAACTATTTCATTTCAAAGACATGTGCCTAGTGTGTGCCTATATGCAGACTATGTGGAAGTGCGGTAATCTTGACTCTATAACTGAAATAATGAGATTACCCAAACGCTCCTAATATTCACTTTTTCTCAAACGAATATATTGATAAATACATATTGGTTATGTAATTCAATCAATATTCGTGAGATCATGTATGCATGAGAGAAACGTTTTTAGTTGGCATCAACAGTGCACGAAAAATGTTTCATGATCCTAGTTTCATGAAATTTTTCGAAAATAATGGAATTGGGGTGTTTGGTGACTTCAAAGTGTTGGCGCCAAAATGTTTTAAGTTTGAAGGACTTTATTGTTAAAGACTCTTAATGCAATAACAATTATCCTAAACATGATTCCTCTTAAAGTTAATTGCTCAAAAGTGAATTTGGACTAAAATATATGGGTTTATGCAAATCCTAAGTTAAGGGAATCATGAAGGTTATGCATTGGCTAATCCTAGTCCTAATTTCATAAAGACTCAATTAAAATTGAAAAACCCCAATTCAATTTTTATGCGTGAACAAACCCTAGACTCAAAATTAAGAAAAAGTAGATTCAAATGACTTACAAGTCATGTTGAAGAAGTAAAAGTAGTTGGTAATCTTGAAAATCAATGCCTTGAATTTGATCTTAAAGGGATGTAATTGAATTTTGAGTTGTGAGGTTTGGTTTTGACAGCAATTGCAGAAGTTGGGAAGGTTTAAAATGTTTAATGTGGGAAATAAGGACTGAAATACGGGATGTATCAAATACACGGTACCACAGTACCATTAAATTTAATGGTGTCGTGCCACTTTAGTGGAGCCGTGATCTACTGGGATGAAATTTTATCCCATTTTGATTTTTGACGAATAAGTCTCGCTGTTTTAGTGAGACTTTTTGACACGAGGAAATAATTTATACCTAATAAATTCTTTTGACGTGGAGAACCTAGACTAGACGAAAGAATATAACTTCAAGGAGTCATGAGACGAGACACACGAGATGAGTTCAATATTTCCAGTGAAATATTTAAATAGTCATGAGATTTATGGAATATGTTCCATCATTCCTAGGCCTAGACGAAGATAGTTGAAGGACTCTCGTTTGAGAGGTTTGGTTAGGATGTCGGCGATATTGTCTTGAGAGGGAACTTTCTCAATAGAAATGTTTCCTTTCTGAATGTTATCGCGAAGGAAGTGGTGACTGATTTCGATGTGTTTGGTACGGGAGTGTTGAACGGGGTTTTTGCTCAAGTCAATAGCGCCTTTATTATCGCACATAATGGGAACGTCGTCTAGATGGATGTCAATTTGCAGTTTCTTAAGTTGGTTAACTTAATTGAGCACTTTCATTACTAGCAGCCAAAGCTGATGTAATGAAACGACTTCAAGGCATAAAGATTTGGGGATGAAATATGCTTACATTTGCAACCGAGGTTGGCAAAATATGTAAGTCTCATGACTCTAGGAATTGCAATTGGATATTGGCAATTGAGTTTAACTCTACCTTATTGAGTACTTTCATTGCTAGCAGCCAAAGCTGATGTGATGAAACGACATCAATTTGGATCCTAATTTTCAGTGAAAATTAAATGGTTAAATGTTAATTTACCATGGGTGTTTAATTTTCTTGAAATGTTATTTATCGAAAGTACTAACTTTTGAACTTTTTCTGTAGAAATGGCCCCACCCGACAACACTAACATGAGTAACGTAACTTCTGCTTTCAAAACTATGATTGAAAGAGAAAAGTTGATTGGGACTAAAAATTTCAATGATTGGTACCGTTCTTTGAGAATTACTCTTAGAATTGCCAAAAGATTTGAATATCTTAGTAAGCCACTTCCTACAGCTCCTGCTGGTACTGCCTCAACTGCTGAGCATGAGGAGTACAACATTGATTATGAGAAGCACAATGATGTGGCTTGTCTCATGCTATCTGGGATGGACACTCAATTGCAAAAGCAATTCGAGAACTATGGTCCCATGGAAATGATCAATGAGCTCAAACGCATGTTTGAGAAGCCACCTATGGCAGAGTTGTATGATGTCTTAGACTCTCTGGCCAAGTGTAAGCAGGAAGCTGGTAAACCCGTGAGTGCCCATGTATTGGAGATGAAAGGATATCTGGACCAATTGGATGCACTCGAATGTGGTTACGTGCAGGATGTACAAGTTGGCCTCATCAATCGATCCCTCAATGAGGAATTGTATGGTGAGTTTGTGCGCAACTTCAATATGCATTGCACGGGGAAGACAATAAGTGATTTGCATGCAATGCTTATTGACTTTGAGAAGGGACTCTCAAAGAAGGCACCTACACCTGCTGTGATGGCTGTTCAAGGTGGTAGGATTACTAAGCCCAATAAACCGCGACATGTGAACAAGAAGGGCAAAGGTAAAGCTGACAAAGGAAAACAGGTTGTGATCCATCAGCAGAAGCCAAAGAAGCAGAATCCTCCTGTGAAGAAGGATTATCCCAAGAATGATATTGCTGCTTGTCACCACTGCAACACTCCTGGACATTAGAAGAGGGACTTTCCATTGCTGCTTGAGGAGTGTCGCAAGACTAAAAATGCCAAGGCTGCAAATGGCGCGAGCACTTCAGGTATTTTTATGATTGAATTATTTTCTTTTCCTCGTAAGCAAAATGCCTGGATATATGATACAGGATGTGGTACTCACATCTGTAATACATCGCAGGGACTTAGAGGAGTGAATAAGCTGAACTATGGGGAATGCTACTTGTACGTGGGCAATGGCATACGTGCAGCAGTTGAAGCCATAGGGACATTTGACTTAGTTTTACCTTCGGGTTTAATTTTAGTATTGAACAATTGTCATTATGCACCGTCTATTATTAGAGGTATTGTTTCAGTTTCTTTATTGTTGGATAATGGTTTTGATCACACATTTAATAAAAATGGAATTTCGGTTTCTTTAAATTCTGTTTTTTACTTTAATGCAATTCCTATAAATGGTATGTTTGAAATCGACATGGATAATCATGTATCCAATGGAAATAATTCTATATATAGCATTGGAAATAAGAGAATCAAGTCTAACTTGGATTCGTCTTATCTTTGGCAATGTCGTCTTGCTCATATAGGCATGAAACGCATGGAAAAGCTGCAACATGATGGGCTTTTGCAAAATATCAATGATGATTCAGTTGATAAATGCGAATCTTGCATATCTGGGAAGATAACAAGGAAACCTTTTTCACATCATGTGGAAAGGGCTACGGATCTACTTGGATTAATACACACTGATGTGTGTGGTCCATTTAGACATGTTTCAAAATGCGGTGCTAGCTACTTCCTAACTTTTACGGATGACTATAGTCGTTATGGTTATGTTTATTTACTTAAACATAAACATGAAGTCTTTGAGACATTCAAGGTGTTTAAAAGTGAAGTAGAATTACAACTCAGTAAGAAGATTAAGGCTCTTCGATCTGATAGAGGTGGTGGGTATTTAAGCCAAGAGTTTAAAGATTATCTAGCTGAGTGTGGAATTGTCCAGCAACACACATCTCCTTATACTCCACAGCAAAATGGTGTATCTGAAAGAAGAAATCGTACATTGCTTGATATGGTACGATCTATGTTTAATCTGACAACTCTTTCCTTATCTTTTTGGGACTATGCCCTTGAAACAGTTGTTCACGTGTTGAATAGGATTCCAACTAAGAAGGTTGATAAGACTCCATATGAAATATGGACTAGAAAAGCTCCCAACTTGTCTTACTTAAAGGTCTGGGGTTGTGAGACGTTTGTTAAACGTGACTCACCAGATAAACTCCAACAAAGATCTGTTAAGTGTATCTTCGTAGAATACCCTAAGGAAATGAAGGGTTACTACTTTTACTTCACACCTGAGAATAAAGTCATTGTGGCTAGGTATGGAGATTTCCTTGAGGAGAATCTCATATCTCATGAACTCAGTAGGAGAGTCTATGATCTTGAAAGTGATCAAGAAGATACGTCACCTTCTGAAAACACTAGCACACTTCCTGTGGAACCTGAAAGTTTAGGTCCTCCACCTGAAGTTAAAGTGGTTCCCATTCGCAGATCCTCAAGATCAGTAAAAGCTCCTGAACGTCTATGTTTAAACGTAGAGTGTGAGGAAACTATACTAGGGGATCTTGATGAACCTACTAGTTATAGGGCTTCCATTAATAGTCCTGAGAAGGATAAATGGCAGGTTGCTATGAATGGGGAAATGCAATCCATGAGAGACAATGAAGTCTGGAATGAAGTAGACCTTCCTCCCAATGCTAAGGTTGTTGGGAGTAAGTGGTTATTCAAAAAGAAAACGGACATGGATGGCAATGTACACACCTATAAAGCTCGTTTGGTGGCTAAAGGATTCACCCAAACATATGGTGTTTACTATGAGGAGACCTTTTCTCCTGTAGCTGACATTAGAGCTATTAGGATTCTCATAACCATAGCTGCACACTATGATTATGAGATTTGGCAGATGGATGTCAAAACCGCCTTCTTGAATGGTCGCCTAGATGAAGACATCTATATGGCGCAACCTGAGGGGTTTGTGAATCCAAAATTCCCTAATCGTGTATGCAAGCTTCAAAGATCCATTTATGGATTGAAGCAGGCATCACGTCAATGGAATAAAAGATTTGATGAGGAAATCAAAAGATTTGGATTTACTCAAAATCTTCATGAGCCATGTGTATACCACAAAGCTAGTGGGAGTGATGTTATTTTCCTAGTTCTATATGTTGATGACATATTGATCATGGGTAAAAACATTCCAAGTTTACATGAGGTGAAAGCCTATCTTGGGAAGTGTTTTTCCATGAAAGATCTAGGAGAAGCAGCATACATTCTTGGAATCAAGATCTATAGAGACAGATCTAGACGGTTGATTGGATTAAGCCAAAGTGCTTATGATGCGTGGTTTTGCAACCTTACAACTGGTTTTACCTCTTGAGGGATCTCAAGAGGCTTACAACCCCACCAGGCAGTGTACCTGACCGATGTAGTATAGTGTAGTGGTAAGTACGGGGGATTGATCGTTCTCCACAGGGAATAGTGTTCGTTAGGTATGAAAAACTACTCTAATAGGTCTAAGGGTGAGAGAAGATTCTTTTTATGTTTTTATATTTTTATGAAAGCAAGTAAAATCTCGGGTTTGAAAGAGTGGGCGGAATTAGTTGCTAGTCAACTAACCCAAATTACTACGAATGCAAATAAAATAAAATAACAGAAAATGAAAAGGTGGTAGAACTTATGTAGAGAGAAATGTGTTTACTTAGATTTCCTTACTCCCTAACTATCTTTTACCGGTTGATTAGTGTGTATTAATTGCGTGGATGACGGGTGTATTCCTTAATACCAATCGTGGGGTGGCGTACGTACTTCCCCAACTCTACAAGCTCCTACTTCACTCCTATGTCGAGCCGGCTAGGAAGCTCCTAACATGGGATCACTAGAATTCGCTTGTGCATTAAATACAACCATAAAAACCTTTAGTACGCATTGGTTCATGTTTCTTAAGACGTTCAAGCAAGTTACCGAATAGGAAGTTAGCCAGTTTTCTTAAGCCTAACATAGATGAACAATCATCCAATACAACTAATAACACACTAATAACCAATAATCAATAGCTAGGTTTCATTAGATCTAAGCAAACACAAGATAAATCTAGCCTAACATGTTAAACAAAAGACAAGAACAAGATAGAATCAAACAACACATAGACATATTGAATGATTAATTGATAACTTATCTTCAATGTAACATGGAAGATCTCAAGGCAAAAAGCCTTGAAAAAGCTGCTAAAATCGTCTTAGGGTTTTCACACACAAATTTCCCCAATAAGTTCCACACTAATGACAAAAAATTGCAAAACTATATATAGACTTTCAGATCTGACGGCGTCACATTATGGAGTGTGATGCCGTCACCTCGCCGCTTTTAGGGTTCCCGGATGGCCTTCTTGACGCCGTCCCTCTTTAGCTTTCCAAAATCCGTTCTGGCTTATCAAGGCTTGACGCCGTCGGAATTAGGCGTGACGTCGTCCCTCTTTAAATTAAGCCGTGACGACCTTGATCAGATTAAAGGGTGACGCCGTCAGAATTCCCATGCAAATTTCACTGGCTTATCATGAGTAATTTTCATATCCACCTTTTTCTTGCCAAGCCATGACGCCGTCCAGGGTAATTTCTGACGCCGTCTAAGGTAACTTTTAGCCGATTTTGAGACTTTGTCGTTTTCTTCACTTTTATGCTCCAAAAACGTCCAAAATGCTTCCTTTTCCAGATTTCTTCTCAAAAGTACCTAAAATGACAAAAGGAACGATTTAGGGCAATATTTGATCAAATAAATACGATTTAGGGCTTAAATGACCCCTTAAAAGCGGTACACTTTTCGCTTCATCAAATACCCTTACACTTGAGATTTGCTTGTCCTCAAGCAAATGCGCTTTTATTCTAATCAAAATACAAGTTAGGGGTCATTTAATGCTAACATAAAAGTAATTACAACAAATATTCGTTCCACTTTAATCATAATAAGCACGGAGATTACAAACTAGCACCTCACAAGTAGTGTTTAGATACTCACATCTCTCAAGTGTCATAAAAATAAATCTCATAAATGAAAACGGATAATATCTCTCACTACCTGTCATAGCAAATAGATTACCATAGGCTTGAGAAAGGATCGAAAACCTCCTCCACTAGGCGTAAGCACCTAAGATAAACTATCAAAGAGGGCTTTTACATGGGTTATAACGTTAGGTGTAGGGAAAAGGAAAACACGGTTTTGTTGGATAAAGGATATTTTACTGGTGGCGAGTTAAAGATCTTGATTAATTACATGTACTATACAATGTTGCTAAGCCAAGACTCGACTCAATCTTAAGCTAAAAAAACTAAAATAACAAAAAACATAAAATGAAACGGGATGGTAGTCCGTATGTTTTTTCTATTTTTCTTTTTCTCATTTTTTTGTATTTTTCTTGATTTTTTTTTTTTTTTTTTTTTTTTTTTTTTTTTTTTTTTTTTTTTTTTTTTTTGCATACACTTTTGCCCTACCATCCAAAATAATACATCATAGGGGCATTGCATTCCCCTTACACTTGAACTTTTACATAACTTTACAAATAACTATTCTAATGACTCGAATTAAGAAAATTGAAAAACTTTGAGTACTTTTTAAAATATTTAGCACATATGGGGGTAATAAATGATGTTCTTCCCCATTACTCCATTACACTAGTACTTTACCCATGAGTCCCAATCGTTCCAAAACAATATGTACAAGGATATGACTCGACTTAGCAACCATGTAATCAATTAGATAATTAACTTGGGTTTAAACAAATGTTGTCACAATAATGCACTAAAGATGAGTGCATACAAGGTAGGCTAAGGCGATTTGGGTGTACATTTTAGTGGGGTGTAACAAATTCTTCCTTTAAGTAAAATGCTTAAAGGTCGAAACGAAAAGATAGGCTCTGAGGGGTGTACTAGGGGTATCGTGTACTAAAAATGAGTACAACGCAAAGGGTGTGGGAGAATTACTTGACCAATGTAGCCAAAGTAATTATAACAAAAACACAGGTGTAAAACAATGGGTTAATCCTAATGCCTCTTATCATGTAGTAAATCTAACTACACGAATGTAGTCTCACTTGTGGCCTTGGAATGGTCCTAATGCAAGTTCTAGAATCTAAGTGCTACCGGTACACACATCATAGCAAAATGCTTTTCCTACCAATTCTAGGGGCGAACCTCACATATTTGGGGGTGGAAAATTTTTTAGTGGTACGATTTTTGTGCTAGTCATATAACTCCTATCCGTGAGACGCTCATTAAGACCAAAGTTTCACTCCTAAGTGTTGTAAAAAATTTTAAATTTGGCACTAAAATTGCCCTAACAGGTATTTATCTCAGTTTTATTACACATCTACTATTAAACAAACAAAAATCAAGTGCAATAGCATTCTCTAATCGTACTTTTACCCCCCCTTACACTCAAGATGAACATTGTCCCCAATGTTCAAATAACAAATGTAAAAGTAAAAAAGTAAAAGAATGAAATCAAATACTCCCCTGATTCGCTCGGTGGATAATGAAATAACATGGTTAGATCTTCTTCCAAAGTAATGTTGAAGCTCCATGACTAATGCATCGCCATAAGCTTGATCCAACAAACATTTCCTTGTCCAAAATAACCTGTTAAACCTGAGAAAACAAACACGAAAACCTGCATAACATCGGTGGGATAAACTCTATATATAAGGATATAATGCTTGTGGAATGATAATTTTGCAGATTCCTGGAGATTATAAGTTAGAGATTTAATAAAAACTTTTTATGAAAACAAAACTTTCAAAAATTTCCAGAAAATTAAACCTGACGCCGTCAGGGAAATGATCTGACAGAATTCTCATGTTACGTTTCCGGAAAAAATTTGGAAAAACCTATACCTTACTTCCTGGGATTCCTGCAAAACATCATTATGACTCGATACAAGCATTTGACTCAAACAAATACTAATATGTATGTTAATTTATTATTATTACGATTCATGTTCATTTGTGTTCTAATAAACCGATTTGGATTTCCCTTACACTTAACTTTTGCAAAATACCTTTATATGTAGTTAAGACGAAGTTAAAAACAAAATAAAGCATTTTTACAACTTAGTTTTTAACATGAATCAATAATAATAAAAATTAAACACACATACGGAAATAAATAAAAACAAACAAACAAATAAGTAAACACACAAAGCAAATAAAACTTGGGTTGCCTCCCAAGAAGCGCTTTTCTTTATTAACGAGTCTTGTAGCTAGACTCAAAGTCCTTCTACCCTATGTAAGTGAGCTCGTCATCGAGGACGTCTTTAGGGTTAAGCTTGGATTGAAGTTTCCTATTGGTCCGCTTAGTGCAATATATCTTTTCAAACTTCTCTCCATCCGGGTCATGCAATGTCATCTTAATATGCCATGACCCATCTCCATCTTTGGGTGGTTTGTCCCAATTCCACTTATGATCATCTTCCTCACAAGTCCACTTATTCATTCCTAGGTTAATTGGCAAAACTCCTAGGAAATCAATCATCTTTCTAAAAACTAGAGAGTCTTCAAATGGATCCAGTTCGGTGTCCCTAGCCAAGAGTTGTTCTACCGCATGTGTTCGGTTCACAAAGTCCTCTTCTAGGTAAAATGGGCGTTGGGGTCCTATGAAGTCTCTATCGATCCAAGGTCCATATCTAGATGGTCTCCTATTTGATTCTAACCAATGTGGTGTTGGTTCCTCACTAGTATCATAGGCATGTTTCTTAACATCATAGACTGACCAAGTATCACCTTCTCCTACCGCTATCTTGGATTCTTTACAATCAATCATAGCACTAGCGGTCGCCAAAAATCCTCTACCTATCAACAAGGGGCATGTAGGGTCGCTAACCATATCAAGGACGTGGAAATCGGTTAAAATGGTTAGTTTTCCAATGTGTACTAACACGTCCTTAACTACTCCAACCGGGTAAGCAACACTTCCATCCGCTAAGCCTATTATCACCTCGGTTTCTTCAAGTTTTCCTAGTTTTAGAGAGGTGTAGAGAGGTAACGGAAGTAGGTTAAGGCTTGATCCAAGATCGGCTAATGTGTCATAAGCCTCCGAATTACCGATCTTGCAAGGTAGAACAAATAAGCCCGGATCATCTAACTTCTTGGGTAGCTTGTTTTGAACAAAGGCGGTCCCTTTTTCGTCTAACTTGAGCTTCTTCTCATCCAACACTTCAATAACCGGACTTTCAAGGTGGAGCTCCTTGAATTCTTCGTCAAGGTTTTGAGTGGGAGGTGTTTCAACTACAACTTGGGTTTATTTGAAACACGTGCTCATGGAATTGACCGAATAATATTGTGGACAAGAACTAGGAGACGTAACTGATGAAACGGCGTTGACGTTTAGTTTCGGGTTCTTGACCGTGTTGCTAGGGAGTGCTCCCATTTCTCGGTCATTGAGGGCTTTCAACAAAGTGTCAATCTTATTGGTCATCTCGCTTTGTTTTTGTTTGAAATCGGCTTCAAACTTGGCTAAACGAGCTTCTTGAGATGCCATAAATTGAGACATCAATCCTTCAAAGTTATCGGTACTACCATTGCCGGAAGGATCGTTGTTGAAAGTACGGTTCGAGTTGGAACCGCTTGATTGGAAACGATTAGGTGGGTTGGAAGAATTGGTTTGTTGTGCGTTTTGGGTTTGCTTCGACCTAAGGTTTGGGTGATTTTTCCATGAGGGGTTGTATGAATCACCGTAGTGGTTTGGCTCGGGTTTGAAAGTGTACCACTTGTCTCCCGCTCCGTCGGTACGCGAGGATGCGTAGTCCACAAAAGCTTGTTCGGGGAGTTCCATGCAATCACGAGTGTCGTGGGGACCACTACATAATTTACATGAAGAAGTGATTTTGTTCACTTGGCTTGAAGGTTTAGGAGCCTCGTAGGATTTCATGAGAAACTTGACTTGGTCTTCAAGTTCTATGATCCTACGGTCGGAAGTGCTTGAATTGTTCGAAGGCAAAGATATTGCCTTGACCGTTTTATTCAAATCACGGGGGTCACTCCAACTTTCGTTGTCATAAAGAGCAAGATCTTCTAGGAGAGCCCATGATTGTTCCGCACTTAGATCACGTAGCTTACCACCGGCCGATTGGTCAATGATTTGCCTTGTGGAGAGATTGATATGGTCATAGAAGATTTGGACTTGGAGCCAAAGTTCTATGCCATGGTGAGGGACTTTTTGGAGTAAGTCCTTGAATCGAGTCCATGCCTCGTAGAGGGTTTTGCATTGACGTTGTTGGAACATCAAGATATCATTCCTTAGCTTGGTAGTTCTTCCCGGTGGGAAAAACTGAGCAAGGAAACGAGTGGTGAGATCATCCCAAGAGGTGATGGATCCTGCGGGTTGACGCTCTAGCCATTGACTAGCTTGGTCCCGCAAAGAGAATTGAAAGAGACGTAGTCGGGTCGTCTCTCGAGTGGCAACATCAAGGTCTATAGAATCAACGATTTTGAGAAAGTCCTTGAGATGTTGATTAGGATCTTCAGAACGAAGTCCATGGAATGCGCATCCGCTTTGCACCAACCGGATGGTGTCGGATCGCAAGGGTGTGACATTGGCTCCTTGAGTGAGCTCAATGGTGTTTCGATAGCCATGGTGGCTAGGACGTGAGTACTCTCCTAAAGTACGGGCTCTAGGAGGTGGTGGTTGTTGTGGTGGGTTGTTGGGATCGAGGATATTACCACCTTCCATGATGTCGGATGGTAATGGTTACGAACAAAGAAACGAAGAAAATAGATAGACTAAAGAAAAACCTAGAAAAATAAAATAAAAATCTCACTAGAAAGGAATCTAGTTAGTAGACCTATAAAATAAAAATTCAACCTAAACAATAACTATTCCCCGGCAGCGGCGCCAAAAACTTGATGCGTGGTTTTGCAACCTTACAACAGGTTTTACCTCTCGAGGGATCTCAAGAGGCTTACAACCCCACCAGGCAGTGTACCTGACCGATGTAGTATAGTGTAGTGGTAAGTACGGGGGATTGATCGTTCTCCACAGGGAATAGTGTTCGTTAGGTATGAAAAACTACTCTAATAGGTCTAAGGGTGAGAGAAGATTCTTTTTATGTTTTTATATTTTTATGAAAGCAAGTAAAATCTCGGGTTTGAAAGAGTGGGCGGAATTAGTTGCTAGTCAACTAACCCAAATTACTACGAATGCAAATAAAATAAAATAACAGAAAATGAAAAGGTGGTAGAACTTATGTAGAGAGAAATGTGTTTACTTAGATTTCCTTACTCCCTAACTATCTTTTACCGGTTGATTAGTGTGTATTAATTGCGTGGATGACGGGTGTATTCCTTAATACCAATCGTGGGGTGGCGTACGTACTTCCCCAACTCTACAAGCTCCTACTTCACTCCTATGTCGAGCCGGCTAGGAAGCTCCTAACATGGGATCACTAGAATTCGCTTGTGCATTAAATACAACCATAAAAACCTTTAGTACGCATTGGTTCATGTTTCTTAAGACGTTCAAGCAAGTTACCGAATAGGAAGTTAGCCAGTTTTCTTAAGCCTAACATAGATGAACAATCATCCAATACAACTAATAACACACTAATAACCAATAATCAATAGCTAGGTTTCATTAGATCTAAGCAAACACAAGATAAATCTAGCCTAACATGTTAAACAAAAGACAAGAATAAGATAGAATCAAACAACACATAGACATATTGAATGATTAATTGATAACTTATCTTCAATGTAACATGGAAGATCTCAAGGCAAAAAGCCTTGAAAAAGCTGCTAAAATCGTCTTAGGGTTTTCACACACAAAGTTCCCCAATAAGTTCCACACTAATGACAAAAAATTGCAAAACTATATATAGACTTTCAGATCTGACGGCGTCACGTTATGGAGTGTGACGCCGTCACCTCGCCGCTTTTAGGGTTCCCGGATGGCCTTCTTGACACCGTCCCTCTTTAGCTTTCCAAAATCCGTTCTGGCTTATCAAGGCTTGACGCCGTCGGAATTAGGCGTGACGCCGTCCCTCTTTAAATTAAGCCGTGACGACCTTGATCAGATTAAAGGGTGACGCCGTCAGAATTCCCATGCAAATTTCACTGGCTTATCATGAGTAATTTTCATATCCACCTTTTTCTTGCCAAGCCATGACGCCGTCCAGGGTAATTTCTGACGCCGTCTAAGGTAACTTTTAGCCGATTTTGAGACTTTGTCGTTTTCTTCACTTTTATGCTCCAAAAACGTCCAAAATGCTTCCTTTTCCAGATTTCTTCTCAAAAGTACCTAAAATGACAAAAGGAACGATTTAGGGCAATATTTGATCAAATAAATACGATTTAGGGCTTAAATGACCCCTTAAAAGCGGTACACTTTTCGCTTCATCAGCTTACATTGACAAGATATTGAAGAGATTCAATATGCAAATTTCCAAGAAGGGATTTTTGCCAATGCAAGTAGAACATGGCTTAAGTAGCAAAGCTTGTGCTTCGACACCTGAAGAGGTGGAATGCATGAAGAGAATTCCTTATGCTTCGGCTGTGGGATCAATTATATATGCGGTTCGATGTACAAGGCCTGATGTGGCATTTACTCAAAACATTACCAGTCATTATCAGCAGAATCCAGGTGAACTCCACTGGACTGCTGTGAAACATATTCTCAAGTATTTAAGATCTACGAGAGAAATGTTTTTAGTGTACGGGGGAAATCCATAAGCAGAACTGTGTGTTACAGGTTACTGCGATGCATCCTGGAAGTGTGATAAAGATGATACGAAGTCGCAGACGGGTTATGTCTTTGTCGTCAATGGAGGTGCAGTGGATTGGAAGAGCAAGAAGCAGAGTACTATCGTGATGTCTGCAACAGAAAGCGAGTATATTGCTGCCTCAGAAGCTGCAATGGAAGCAGTCTAGATTAGGAAGTTCGTTTCAGGGCTTGGAGTTATGCCCTCAATCGAGAGACCTATAAAAATGTATTGTGACAACTCAGCCGCAATTACATTTGCTAATGAGCCTGGAATCATGAAGGGCACCAGATATTTCCCGATCCGGTACCACTATGTTAGAGAACAAGTGGAGATAGGCGAGATCGAATTACTCAAAGTTCACACAGATGACAACTTAGCAGATCCATTAACGAAAGCTCTACCTGGTGGAAAGCTTAAGCAACTTTCAGAGGGTATAGGACTTCGTTTAGCTGATAGTTTCATGCATATCTGTGAGTAGTATTTGGATAATGGGATGTTGTAAAACAATTATTATTTTAATGAAATAAAATATGGTGTTATGTTTATTTATCATTATCTTAATAATATATCCTATATTTGCATGTTTATATCCATGAATATATGTATATATATTCTAAATTGTCCGTTGTCGATTAATGATATGGGAATATCATTAAATAAAGACAAATGTGAGGATTGGTAGAATATACTTGAAGGTATATTGATGTGTTGAGATGCCAATATCACATGATATTCAAAGATTTGAATATAGGACTTATCCTGACTTCATGAGTTTACTTTATGGATCTTGTCATTAAGTAAATCATGTATATATTTATCCTCAGACTTGAGATACCAGATAACCGTTCATGCATGTAGTGCATTTCTGTAATTCAATTTAACGCTATACGTAACTGGTAGCTATACGAATTGTTTTCGGAAGTGTTGCAAAGTGTATGAGTTATGCTCGTAGTCAAAATGGGATTTGTTCCTTCAAATTTTATTTGAAGTTTAATACTAATGGGCCCCTCGTGGGATTAATAAGATGTTTGTGTGGCCACACCCAAAGTCTCCCCTGATGATTCAGAAGATTTGGTAATCTTATTTAATCATGAATAACGAGAAATAGAATTATTAATAAAGAATGACTTAGATCCATATCTTTATTAATGTAGTATTAGAAACAAAATGATAAGTATGATGAGTTATCATCAAGTGGTTTTTCCAGGAGACCACACACCCGAGTTGTTCTAGGGGCATTGGCGTGTTGCTAGACGCTAACCAATGTCATTACACTTTTAATAGATTTCCAAGTGGGAGCTGTTAGAGTTAAATGGAAAAATATTAACGTGTATGTCTAGATTCGAACACGGGACCGAGGGATTGCACACTTTACGTATGATGATCAAGTAAATAATTAATATATGTATTATTTATGTATATTAATTATTTGGACACGAAATGATACATAACGGACGTTATGTTGTTAACGGTGTTGACTAACGACCGTTAAGTTAAAAGTGGAAGGACTATTAGTGAAATTCGGGATTGGGAGAATCTAGAATTCTTGTTGGACAAGCTTTGGCCGATCGGATTCAAAGGGATAAAACCCTAATCGGTTTGCTTTGGCTACAAGTCAAGGTTTCACTATAAAGACACATCAAGGGTTATTTGTTATGTTACCTTGTGCACTTGCTATAACCCTAGATTGTGTTTTTCTCTTCCCTAAAACCCTAAAACCGGTCGAACACAATTTATTTGTGTCGATCCATTGATTTTATGTAGCAAAAATATTGTTTGGTTTTACGTGTCTAATCACTAGCATCATTGCTTGATCGGTTATAGTACGTGTGTACAAGAGTTCGGTAACAACTCATTTTAGTTGTTCATCTTGGATTGTGGAACAAAATAGTAAGGGGTTCCACGCTAATCCTATTTGTTGATCTTGTGATTAGAAGAGAAGACCGATCCTTGTTCTTGCTAGGATCTCGAGGTAACTCTAATTTACTTTTCGGTAATTCATTATATGTGTTAAATACGATTTTGCTTCCGCTACGTTCTCTTGATGTATTTATTTACTTAGATGTTGATCATGCTATTTAAATTCCAACACCATAAATAACCATAAAACTTGTAATTAAAATAGATCATATGATAGTCATAACATAGTCTTTGATACCACTGATGGGCAACGTAGGTGACAACTTTAAAAATTATTTTAACAATTAAACAAACAATCAATATTCTAGCGGAAGCATAAACCATTTAAAACATTTTTTGATACGCAACGATCCACATACATGTGTATGACTAATAAAAAACAATAACAATGTGATGCGATGGATATTAATCTTTGTGGTCAGTTTAAACATTAGGGGGGTAGTAGTCGACGACGGTATGGATGAATTTATGATCTATACCGGCGGTAACACCGCCGCCTGCATCGGATTTATGGGAAAAATTTCTGGGGGACGGTATTACATACCGTTGGTGATGAATTGCATATGACCGTTTTTTGGTCAAATTTTTCAAAAATCCTAGCCGTTAGCTAGGTTAAAAAAAAAAAAAAAAATCATGTTTTATTTTTCCTATATAATCCTTTCAACCCCAAAACACACACAACAACTAAAACACTTTCATGGATTCAAGAAAACAAAAAAATGTTTCATCCGGGTCTAAAAGTCGAGGCCGAGGTGTTCGAAATCAAGTTGCTCCTCCATTGAGTCACCAAGGTTACTACCCTTAACCACCGACTCCCCAAGCTTACTACCCTCAACCACCGACTTCCCAAGCTTACTACCCTCAACCACCGTCTCCCCAATCTTACTACCCTTAACCACCTCCACCGATGCAACCAAGGGAATATGTGATCGATCAAACGGCGGAGCTTGACTTTGATCTGATGCTTAACTATCGAGATGAAGTTGTTCCTGAAACACAAGAACTTCCTAACGGTAACTTTTTTTTGTTTTTTACATTCGGTTTATTTTATTTTATTTTTACGTTCGGCTATTTTTTTTTTTTTTTTTTTTTACTTTTTTACATTCGGTTTTATTTTGTAGATGATGACGTTCAAGAAGTGCAAGATGTTCCGACAAAGAAATTGAAGAAACAAGCGGATAAAATCCCTTGGTCTCAAGAGGAAGAAGAAGCTTTGGCTAAGGCGTGGATTCATATCTCGACATGTAGAGTAGTCGGGAATGAACAACCTAGAGACAAGTTTTGGGAACGGATTTTAGAGCATTTCGTGTCACTCATGAATGGAACGACTCGAACTCATCATAGTTTAAACACAAAGTGGAATATAATGAACACGGCCATGGGTGTATTTAACGGCTTGTACCACCAATCGGTATTTTTTTTTAAATTCGGGTTTAAATTGTTTTTTTTTTTTTTTTTTTTAATTTAAATTCGGTCCTTTTTTTTGCATTCAGTTTTTGTTTTTTTTTGTTACATTCGGACTTATATTTTTATTACTACGTTTTGTTTTCATACTTGTAGACTCGTCTACGGGAGAGCGGATGCAATGATATGGACGTTATGAAGAACGCTTTGAGTGATTTTAGCACGAAAGTGGGAAAACCGTTTACTCACCAAGCGGCATGTACGGTGGTCAAAGGCCAAGCTAAATGGGAAGAACAAAAATGTGTTGCCGGCGCATTTCCACACATTCCTACAAGCGAAGGAAGTCGTCCGAGGGGGGGGGGGAACTATGAGACGGATAGCAACGATCCCAATACTATCATCCCGGATTTGAATGAGGAGTCAACCCCCACGCGTCCAAAAAAAGGGAAAAAAAAGGTTGATGAAATGTCGTCAAAGGCGGATAGTGTTGTTGAGACCGTCAACTCATATGCGGAAATGAAGGCAAAAATGATGGCGGATATCACGGAGAAGACACAAGCACTTTTGGACATCCAAATTCAACAAGCTACTAACAAGACCGAGAGGCAAGACTTCAAGTACTACATGGAGCCGCATGACCACATCGAAGATCCGATTATGTTGGAGTGGGTAAAGAACAAAAAACGCCAACTCGCGGCAAAATATGATTGGCCATGTAATTTCTAGATATTTATTTATGAAATGATATGTTGTTATTAATAATTGTTTAGTTTAAATATTAAAAAGAAAAAAGGAAAAAAAATTGGGAGGGATGAGAATTTATCGGGCGCCAGTGAAGTAGGTTGGGAGGGATGAGAATTTATGGGAATGAGTTGGCTGAAGTTTATTGGCTGAATTTGGGAGGGATGATAAATTCATTACTCCCCACTCCTAGTGCCCTTAGCTTTATTTCTTGTCCTTATAGTAGTTGTTCATAAGATTGGTTTGTATTTCTTATGATAGTTTTTGTTTGAAGCACAATTGGTGCATTTATTTCCCGTCATTCTAAGGGTTTAGATGTGGGATTCACCCACATCCAGTATGGCTAAATATTTTTTTGTAGTAATTAAATTTACCAAGGGTAATATGCAAAAAAAAAAAAAAAAACAATAACAACAATTATGTGTCTTGTTTGGAAAGGAGTCAAATGAACAATAAGATCAAAATTATATTGGGAACAAGAGCCTGTATTAATGTTTGAAAAAGGATTATGATGAAGATCCATATAATGACTATGAACGTGAAGATTTAACTGAAGAACAACTGGCATTCTGTAATGCGTTTGATATAAATATTCGTTACCGATTTAGACGTTATATTTGGTCTTGAGTCAAATGTATTCTAGTGGGTAATCGCATGTTTCCTTCTTTGAAATAGTAGTGTCATGTTATGTTAGTTTTACCGCCTATGTAACGAACTGATGCGGGATTCATCCGCATCCTATGTACTTAAACGTTTTTTAGAGTAATATATTTACTGAGTATAAAAACCTTTTACAAAAAAATAAATAAATTATAATAATAAAATTCTTACAACGCCTAGTACAGTTCGGTTTCGGATAGTAAAATGATTTACCCGCTCGACAATGGATAGTGTAAATCTTTCAAATAACCGAACTGAACCGCCTCATGAACACCTGTAGTTATGTGCTATGTATATGCGGTTTAAATAAAATTAAGAGATGGTTGGTTGAATAATTCTTGTGTTTTTGATCTTGAATTTGTGTTTTATTTACAAAGTGAGTAACATTTTGTGTCTTTCCTTTTGGATTTTCTATGTTGGTTGCATGTGTTCGGATTTATGTAAAACGTTCAAAAGTTGTTTTTTTTAATTAACAAATAAGCATAAACTTGTACTGTTGTACAGTAATATGGTGCACCGTTATTCGATGGCACCAATAAATTAAAGAGTTTAAATTCCAATCCAACATACACTGTTAAGGTAAACACATAAATCTTTGATCAAAATGATCAACAATATACATACAGATTGTAGTAAGAAAAGAGTTCTAATAATGTTTGTTATGCAGGAGTCGTACTTGTTTTAAATAACTCGAGGGCGCCACCGGTACGTAATCTTGTAGTAATCCGAACACGTCTGTATTCCTTAACATCAATGGGAACATAAAGTCGTGGATGTTCTGAGTCTACGAGTTTTGAAGGTGCTTCAACCTTTTTGTCATTTGGTCCCAACACGAACAAAGCTATCGAGTAACGTGTGTTGGCTTTGGTACACGTTACTTTATGCTTCACATTGCAATATCTCCCATTGCTCCACGCCTTCGGCATATTAATATGAATCGTATTGATAGTGTTAATGAAAAATCGTATCAATTAAACTCAAGAAATTTGTTAAGAAAGTACTTTAAAAGTGTGCTTGTGCATGGGTTGTAAATAAATATACACTTTATAATTAGTATTTTACCTTGCCAATATCACCAATGTTGACTGCCAGTGTGCCGGGAATAGGGTCAAACGGAACAAACTCACCGGTTAACTTGTCAACAATCTGCAAACCATTTACGTCTTCATCGTCTTGTAAAATGGTCAGAAAGGTCGGATCAGAGTGCTCAGTGACACCGGTTGATCCTAAGCTTTCGGAATCAAAATAATACTTATTCATTCTCAATTGGCAACACCATCCCTCAAATAAATCTCCGGTCAAACCACTGCCTTCCATCAACATCCGACCAAGAAGTCCAGCAAGATCGCGAATAGATTCTATATACTTGCATATAATCTCCCTACAACAAGCATGCAATCAAATTAGAATCTTCAGTCTACTTTTATATATGACTACAAAACAAATACGCACGCTAACAAGAAATGCTTTTGTATTTTTTTCAAAACGTTGGTAACCAGCAATTAATCCTCACCTGCCCACAAATATCACAAATGTTTATAACCATACAAAAGTAGCCATAAATCCCGCAAACTTTTTGTGTGAACTATATTATGGGCGTGTTTGGTAGGGGTTATTTTTGTTAAAAAATAATCTTTTTTAAAATAAATAGTTCTGTTTGGATACATTAACTTCAAGCTTTTATTTCAAACAAATAGCTCCTAAATGATAAGATGATTCATGAAGCTTTTTACACATCTTGCAGCTGTTAAAACTTTAAATTACTGATATACCCTCTAAACCTTTGTTTACAATTATAAATATGTTCTTTTATGTCATTTTACATCTTATATTTACATTTAACAGTTAACCTACCTAACACTTTTATTGGAAAAATAATACAGCTTGTAGCTCATGTTAACAGCTTTGCAGCTTACAGTTTACATCTTACAGCATACAGCTGGCAGCTAATTTTGCCAAACATACTCTATAACTTTTTTTTTTTTTTTCCAATAAATGCAACAACAACGACAACAAATAACTAGATTCCGCAAAAAAGTCTAAGATTTGTCCAAAAATATACTCTCATTTTTCAAACAAAATTAGAGGTTCGTAACTTTGTTTTTTCCTTGATTGATGACTATTTTCGAAATACACATATAAATCAATGTTAAAAAATCATTTAGAATATGGCAATTTTAATAATATGAGGAATATATGTGATCATTGACCACTACCTTTGGTGAGCAGATGCATCAAGGCGATCACAAAACTTATCAAGAGAAGAAATCTCATCGATACTTAAACCTTCAAAATATGGACCGGCTAGGTTACGTTCTACGTAACCCATGCCAAGTTCACTACTAGTTGTCCGCTTTTTGACCTCTTCTGGGAGATCAAAAAGCGAGACACCAATTGCCTTCATTTCCGCCATGAGATCCATGGATACACCGTGGTTGACCATCCTAAAACAACCCCATTCTTCGCATGCTTTCACTAACTTGTCCGCTAACCCGTCAACCTTTTGCATATCAATCACCGGCACTTTTCTAGCCATTACTTAGTTTGCGAGGAAGTAATTTCGTAGATGAAATGCTATGTGAAGTTGCAAAAGCTGTAGGGACAAAAAATAGAGTACATGTTAGTGACTGATTCGGTTGAAATGGTCACATTTTTTAATTAAATATTACTTGGTTGATGATTTCATAATTCTTATAATAATTGCTGATGAAAGCCTTTAAACCATAGGAGTATTATTCACATAGTCACGCATAAATTATTTAGTATTGAATGATTATGCCGACAAAAATAAAATTAATGTCGAAGAGTGTAGATACAATATAGTAAACATTTAATTGTGATTACATTATTTAATTTCTTAAAATTAATTGTGAAGAATCATTTCAAAAATTGAAGAGACTCAAATATTTGTGTACTTGGAGAATCATTTCAAGTTTAGGTGACATAAAAAGTTTAGCATTTTGAAAAGGTTTATAAATTAATGAATTACATGAGTTGAGTTGACAATTTTATAAACTTATTAAAAGTTTTATTTATAATGGTAATAAGTTTATAGTATAAAAATGTTTATAAATTAATGACATTTCATGAAATGACAATTTTACAAATTTTTTAATAGGTTCATTATAGTCTTGTGGTCATTGATTTGTCAACTTTGTTCTTGTTATGGAGTATGTAAATCACTCAATGTTAACGATTATCAACATATTGTTTGTGGTGCTACTACGGTAACACCCCTTATGGGCTGTACCTATTAACCCCCCCCCCCCCCCCCATGGGGCTGTATTTGTTTTGTTTTTTTTTTTTTTTTTTGTACCTTTTTTGTCTTATTATGTTTTTTCGTCTTTTTTTTTTTTTTAGCAGTTGCAAATAGTCTAATTTTTTTTATTTTTTTTTTTTTTGCCTAAGTTTTATTTTCGTCTAAGGTTTTTATTATAAGTTTTTTTTATTTTTTTTTTTTTTTGCCTTTAGTTTTTTTTTTTTCTTTCTTTCAAATAGTAAACGTTTTTCTTTTTTTTTTTTATTATTTTTTTTTTTTGCCCTGTTCAAGTTTTTGTACAAAGGGAAGGCTGTCAAAGTTTTTTCCAATGCGTACACGTTCATGGGCTTCACTATTGAAGCGACATTTTGATTCTTTTTCTTTTGATTATAAACCCGAGCTTCACAACATGCAGTTTCACAACAAGCAGTTTCAATAACAAGCACTTTCACAACAATCACAAAGCAGTTTCACAATAAGCACTTTCAAATAAGCAGTTTCACTTAACATCAGTTTCACAACAAGCAGTTTCACAACAAAAGCAGTTTCAAAGAAGTTTCACAACAAGCAATTTCACAACAAAAGCAGTTTCACAATAAGCAGTTTCACTTAAAAGCAGTTTCACAACATCAGTTTAACAACAAGCAGTTTCACAACAAGCAATTTCACAACAAAAGCAGTTCACAACAAGCAGTTTCACGACAAAAGCAGTTCTACGATGAATACAACACCGTTCTACACGGACGAGGTATCATTTAACGCTATTATTTTCAAATTTTAAATGAGTCTCAAATTTAAGTAGTTTCAAATAAGCAGTTAAACATAAGATGGCTCAGATTGTTTTTTTTACACATATGGCTGCAAATTTGAAGGATGCAAAATGTTTGCCGTCCATTCGGTTATGCCACGCCAATCGACAAGTTTTTTATTTTTTATTTTTTATTATTATTTTTTTTTAATCATCATCGCCATCAAAACTGCTTTTAGATCATAAACTGCTTAAAGTTTCAACAAGATCTAAAACTGCTTAAAGTCTGTGATAAACACCAGTTTCACATAAGCAGTTAAACATAAGCAGTTTCACATAAAAGCAGTTTCACAACAAAAGCAGTTTCACAACAAGCATGTTCACAACAAGCACTTTCAAATAAGCAGTTTCACAACAAGCACTTTCGCAACAAGCACTTTCAAATAAGCAGTTTCACAATGAGCAATATCAGAACCAACATAAATTAGGTACAGCCCCATAGGGGGTGTTACCATAGTAGTACACTATTTATTTTCACAACAACCACTTTCTAATAAGAAGTTTCACAATGAGCAATATCAGAACCAACATAAATTAGGGACGTTATAACCAAGCACCCCCTATTTTTACAAAGGAGGCAACATAAAGAATCAGTTATAATAAACCAACATAAAGAATCAGTTATATAAACCATAATCACCAACATATGTGAACTGCTTATTGTGAAACTGCTAACTAGACCCTTTTTTTAGATCTAACCACCATCAGAACCAAGCATCACGCGGGGTTAGATCTAAAAATGGGTCTAGTTTAGATCTTTTTTAGATCTAAAAGATCTAAAAAAAGCACCAACATGAATCAGCACCAACATCAGAGTTACCAACATCACAGATATTTTTAGATCTAAAAAGATCTTAAAAGGGAAACCGCGTGTATTCAATATCACCCACCCCACAGACTTCCCATATCCCACCAGAAATATCAATCAGAACCAAGAACCATCATCCCTTTTAGATCTAAAAAGATCTAAAAAGAACCAAGAACCTACAAAAATAAAAAAGGGTCGAGTTTTAGATATAAAAAAGGTCGATTTTACATCACAAATATCAATCAGAACCAAGAACCACCAAAAAATCATCATCCCTTTTAGATCTAAAAAGATCTATTTAGAACCAAGAACCACCAAAAAAAAAGGGGTTGAGTTTTAGATATAAAAAGGGTCGGTTTTACATCACAAATATCAATCAGAACCAAGAACCACCAAAAAATCATCATCCCTTTTAGATCTAAAAATATCTATTTAGAACCAAAAACCACCAAAAATAAAAAAGGGTCGAGTTTTAGATATAAAAAGGGTCGGTTTTACATCACAAATATCAATCAGAACCAAGAACCACCAAAAAATAGGGGGTGCTTGGTTATAAAAACCACCAAGAAACCAATAAACCATCAGCAGACTTACCAACATAAGAACCACACAAAAACCACACAATCCATCCTTCTACAAACAAAACCACCATAAAAAACCACCATCAAAAACCACCAAGAACACGGTTTTTGGTGATTGAGTGAGAGAAAAGAGTTAGTCAGAGAAAAGGAGATGGTTGAGTGACTGAGTGAGAGATAAGAGAGTCAGTTATCACATGGGGGTGGGTGGGATAGAGTAATACTGTGGGTGGGGTGGTATTGATACACGCGGTTTCCCTTTTAACTCTTTTTTTTATTTTTTAAAAAATTTTTTTCCCTCTCTAAGACAAAGTAAAAAAAAATTGTTATAAATTTTTTTTAAGACAAAGTAAAAAAAAAAATTGTTATAAAATTTTTTATTCATGACAAAGTAAATATATATATATATGTGTGTGTATATATATATATAGAATTGAGATCAAATGAGAGATTTCTTAAAGTTATAAAAATAAGAACCAATCAAGACTTGACAAGTGTAACATAATCATTTAATAATTATCGAAATAAGTAATTAAATCAAAAGGGCACTAAAGGTATTTTACGCATCTTATTTTCACCAGTCCTAAATAACTTCACATTTATCTTCTATCCCTATCTCATAATACAACCACTCTCATACTATTTCTCCTTCACCTCATCTCAGTTTCCGACGACCACATCTCCCCCTCATTTTCCGGCGACCATTTTAACAACATCCACCGCCGCATCTCTCAACCAAACCCACCATTGATTTGAACAACAAAAAGAAAACCAAACATATCTGTCTCGAAGTGTATTTGGATCTGGAACATATCTGATCGGTTTCGTATTTAGATCAGGAACAGATCTTGGTACACTAATCACGTTTCCGGCGGCGGTTCTTGGTACATATCTGGAACATGTACCGACAACGGTTCTTGGTACACTTGCAGATCCGGAGACCGCGTGGTTGGTTTTCATATCCGGTTTCATGAAAACCACCACCGAAAAAATAATCACAGAAAAATCAGATCTGTCAAGATATGATTGACACATTTGGGTCTGATTTTTGTTTGTAGCATCGATACGTCGGGTTCATGTATCATTCAATGTATCAAATGTATTAGGCTTTTTTTTTTTTAGTTAACTTCAAAAATCGTCCCTGTGGTTTACCGGGTCATTTGGATTTGGTCCCTATAGTTAAAAATTTCCGGATATCGTCCCTGTGGTTGACGACCCATACGGATCTGGTCCCTTGACCAAAAAATCCGTCAGTTGACCGTTAAAATCTTTAATAATACTAATATGCCGGGGGTATTTTGGGCATTTCACCCATGGCGCCAATTCCTTCCCTTTTTCTAACCCTAGCAGATCACATATGGTCCCTATGGTTCGCATTTTTCTTTCACACAGAAACCCTCTTCTAATTAAAACCTAATTAAGCAATGTCGTGGGAATAGAGGGTCCGAAAAAAGGGTTCATCTTCTAATCCATACGATGATTATAGTAAGTAATCATTTTTTTTTTTTTTTTTGCAATTGGATACAATGTAACACCTATTGTCTAATTTTATTTGGTATTTTGGTTGAATAGGTAAGTTCCCGACTGTTTTTTGTCTCAATATTAATCATGGAGGTGAGTTCACAATGCTATACAAGAGACGATACAAAGGGGGGGGGAGGTTAATTGGATTGACAACATTGATTCGGACCATTTTTCTATTCAAGAGGTTGGGAATATGATGAAAGAGCTAGGGTATGATCCAGAAGGTATGGAATTGTTTTTTAAATTACCAAACTGTGACTTAGATAATGGTTTAAGAAAATTAGAAAAAGATGATGATGTGTTGCAATTGTTGAAGTATGTTGGTAAATATAAGGTTATTGATCTATATGTTCTTAACTGTGTTAAAAGTAAGGATCCTAAGTTTGTAGAAAATGTTAGTGATAATAGGGATGAGGTACTAGAGACTGTTGAAACAGATGTTAGTGAGGATGAGTGGTTGAAGGATTGTTTAAATAAGGTTGGAAGGGTGAAAAACAATGTAGGCCAGTCAATTGGTGAGAGTGACCATAGTTCAGATAGTTACCATAGTTCAGATAGTCACAGTGATGATAGTGACAGTGATGATAGTGATTTTATAGTTGATGAAGAACAATTGGTGAATGAAGTTGAGGTTGACATGGCTGAGTTTAGGTGTAACATAGACACAAATGTAGAATGGGTTGAATCTGTAGCTACTGTAGCAAAAGATGATGAGGTGGTACATGATGAATATGTTGATTATGAGGAGTTAGTTAGTGGTAGTGACTCAGATGTTGAGTGTGAGAGAAGAAAAGCTTTAAGGAATGTGTTTAAGTTGAATAAAGTTCCCTATGGTAGTGACGATAATGTATGGAAAGAAAACTTCTATGTTGGTCAAACTTTTGGTAATAGCAAAGTGATAAAGGAAATGGTCACAAGGGTGGCTGTTGAACAGAGAAGAGAGTTATGGCTTAAAAAGAATGATAAGGTTAGGGTCAGGGCAGTGTGTAGGGGGAAGATACCAATGTTTTCAACTAATAATGAGCCTGAGGGGAATGGGCCAGATGATGGGCCACAAGTTAAGGGTAAGCCCATTAAGACAATAA
Organism: Artemisia tridentata subsp. tridentata; assembly: GCA_021014915.2. Lineage (NCBI taxonomy): Eukaryota > Viridiplantae > Streptophyta > Magnoliopsida > Asterales > Asteraceae > Artemisia > Artemisia tridentata. The sequence goes on along the minus strand of CP139509.1, from coordinate 54,254,892 downwards.
CAGATAGTGGATCAGAAACTAGTTCAAAAAGTGCCGCCACTCAACCTAGTGAACCTCAATGCCCTTGGTCTTTGCATTGCTCTAAGTTTCCAAATGAGGATACATGGCAAGTGAAAACTTTTCTTGATGTTCACAAGTGTTTACAGTCAAGAAATGTTAGCAAATGCACAGCAACCTTCTTGTCAAAAGAAGTTGAGGAAACAATTATACCAAACCCAAAAATTCCTATTAGTGCTCTTAAGGAACAGATGCAGAAAAAGTTAGAACTTGGCATTTCACAACAAAAAATGCAAAGAGCTAAGCAGATGGCCAAAGAGAGAGTGATTGGAGATTACACAAAACATTATGGAATGTTGAGGGACTATCTGATTGAATTAGAAAAGCAGAATCCAAACACAACTGTCAAGATTGATCTTGAAAGACCAAATGACCCCATAAGAGTTATTGAAAGAAAGTTTAGGAGGGTTTACATATGTTTAGGTGCTTTGAAAGAGGGATTTAAGAAAGGAAAGAGAGATTTCTTGGGGTTGGATGGATGTTTTTTGTCTGGTCCATTTCCTGGTCAAGTGTTGACAGCAGTAGGAGTTGATCCAAACAATGGGATTTACCCACTTGCCTATGCTATAGTGGAGGCTGAAACAAAAGATAGTTGGAAATGGTTTTTGGATTACCTTGGTGATGATCTGAATCTACACAGCAACTCCAATTTTACCTTCATAAGTGACAGGCAAAAGGTATGTTTACTAATCTTCTTGTTTTTTAGTTACTTTAAATTTTATTGGTATCTCAACATAAATACTTGTTTTATGCTAGGGTGTGATACCAGCACTTGCAGAAACATTTCCTTCTGCTGAACATAGGTACTGTCTGAAGCATATCTATGATAACATGAAGCTGTCATGGAGAGGAGAGATGTACAAAAACTTGTTGTCGAGGTGTGCCAGCTCAACAACTGTTCAGATGTTTGACAGAAACATGGAAGCTTTTAAAGCTCATGACAAAGAAGCCTTTGAGTGGTTAAAGAAGATACCACCACAACATTGGTCTAAAAGTCACTTTTCTGGTAAGGATAATTGGTAATTCATTTGTCATTGGAAATTAGTAGTCTGAAACACTTTAACATATTCTTTCATGTCATTGCAGGCAGGGCAAAGTGTGATGCCCTTTTGAACAACATGTGTGAAGTGTTGAACAGGCAACTAGTGGAGGGAAGAGACAAGCCAATCATAACCTGTTTGGAGTTCATAAGGGAATACCTTATGAAAAGAATTGTAAATGTTCAAAAAGTGATCAGCAAGGCTGATGGGCCTCTTACACCCCATGCTGCAAGGTTGTTCAAGGTGATTGTGAAAGAAGCATCACAACTAAAGGTAACATAACTTGTTTTGTATTCTTTAACTTATTAATTTTCCTATAAGTCAATACTAAATTGTTATACTTGTACAGGTTGAGTGGAATGGTGGGGAATTGTATCAGGTTAATGGTCCTTGGGGTGATCAGTGTGTGGTGAGCATCAAGGATAGGAACTGCACTTGTAGAAGGTGGGAGTTGAGTGGGATCCCATGCAAACATGCAGTTGCCTCAATATGGAACATGGCTACAAATGGGATTGAAACAGCCATTCCAGAATCATATTGTCATCCTTGTCATTGGCTGTCTACTTGGGAAGATATGTACAGCTGCAAGATTAATCCCACAAGATCACCAGACTTTTGGGACAAATGCAATGTTATGAATACCATTGTCCCTCCTGACTATAAGCCCCAGATTGGAAGGCCAAGGAAGAAAAGAAGAAAGAATGCTGCTGAACTTGCTGATAACATGGTTCAAGGCTCCAAGCTCAGCAGGAGTGGGAAAGAGTATCAGTTGCAAGTTGTATAAGCAAGTTGGGAACAATCAGAGAAGTTGCAAAGCACAAAGGGAATGGGGTAGTTCTAGTGCAGGTGGTGCTTCAAAAAAAAGAAAAGGTGATTCAACCAAATCTAAGGGTTCAAAGAAGACTGCTATGGGAGCACAAACACAAGAAAGCATGTTGTTTGAAAGTCCAATGGCATCACAATCTGAAGTTGCAGGCACACAGGCTTCACAAAGTTGTGTTTCACCAACAAAATGGACCAAGGCTGCTGCTAGAAGACTTAGTTTAAGTTAACTCTTTGTTTTATGTGTAACCAGACTAAACTTGCTGCTAGAAGACTTAGTTGATGTTTGTTCTTTTGTTTTATGTGTAACAAGACTAAACTTGTGTTATGTTAGTAGTTAAGTTACTAGTTTTATGTCTACTAGTTCTTATGTTAAGATAATGGCCATTAATAGGCATATGTTATGTTAGTAGTTCTTATGTTACAACAATGGCCAATTATTGGCATATGTTAAGTTTCTGCAAAAGAGTAATGGTATTGCATTTTCCATGTGTGCAAAATTGATTCATTTGGACACTAATGCAGGTTTGACTGGTTCATTTGGACACTAATGCCTTTGCAGGTTTGATTCTTTTAGGCACTATTTTTTTCTCATTGAATGTCAAGTTCATGCAGGTTTGATTCTTTTACATTGAAACATGTGGTCAATTTTGCTATAAATTGACATACTCCCACCCACATTACACACACCCCATCTGATATCCCAACACTCCCTTTAACCATGACTTCCAAGAAGAAAGAAAGCATTAACATTAGCAGAAGTGACTCAAGTTTTGAAAGCATTGAAAATGACTCATGGGTAGGGTACTTTCCAAAGGGTTATTGTCAAACTAGTGGAGGTAACAAAAAAGGCAAGGGAAAGGTGGAACTTTCCTCTGACTCAAGCCTTTCTGGTGGAAATAGCCTTCCATCATGGGTGTCCAGCTACCATTCCACTTCTGAGGAAGAGGAATGTGTCTCCAAGAAGGGTAAAGAGTTGGCAGGCCATTTGGGTACAAGGTTGGAAGCTGCCACAAACAAGGCTACAAATTCTTTCACTAGCTACCATGTGAACAATGCTCCTGTCAAAGGTCACCCACCCTATGATGGAAGGGTACAAGTGCTTGGCCTACCAAATTACCACACTCTTGAAGTGATCGAGGGGCAGAGGTGGAAGAGAGGACAAGGCAAATGAATCCTCCTATGATGGCAGTTTAACACCCTATCTGTAATGCAACTATGAATCATCCTATGCAATGAACAATGCATCAATGTATGAATAAATGAAATAAAAGATCTAGTTTGTCAAGTTGAAACTTATCATTTTCATTCATGATGATCCCAAAATACAACTCGACTAACACCTACATTGTCTTGGTAAAATACATTCATGTTCAAGGATATCACTTTAAGACCAAATAAAGGGAAAAAAAAAGATCCAACTGATAATCAACAAGTTCTTGAATCTTTTTGCTTCATGACCCTTTGCTAATACTTCTCCTTCTAACCGATTCATTGATTTGAGTAGACCAGGAATTACTTGGACAGCCCTTTGACACATTGGCGGATCATACCAATCCACTAAGCCACAATTTGCAACCTATATACCAATTCCAAAAACTAGGTCAAATTAGCTCGAATTGGGGGTTTTTATAAACTACGAAATTAAAGACTTACACTTTTTCCACAACAGTAGAATCTTCTTCCTGGGTTTGTAGATGTCCATGAAGTTTTGATTGTTGCTTTTGAACCACTTTGATTGCATCTAATCATTTTTCAAGTTCTGTGTTTTGTTGTTTGTGTTTGTATCGATCCAAAATATTAAAAGATGAAGAAATATAAGAAGAAGCAACTTAAAAAGACACTATTACCCTCCAAATATTAGCCTAGTCACCACTTAACTTGGTCAACTGACGAATTTTTTGGTCAAGGGACCAGATCCGTATGGGTCGTCAACCACAGGGACGATATCCGAAAATTTTTAACTATAGGGACCAAATCCAAATGACCCGGTAAATCACAGGGACGATTTTTGAAGTTAACTATTTTTTTATTTATTATTTTTTTTTATTATTATTTTTTTTAATGAATTTGTATCAATGTATCAACTGATCGTAACTATGTCAATGAATTTATAGTCATTGTTTTTTTTTAATCATATGAAGTGTGTCAATGTATCAAAAAAATCAATGTATCTTATAAAAAAATTCAATGTATCAATGTACTAACATATTTTAGTATTTCACTTTATCTGTCAAAATGTCATTAGTTATGTCTCAATAAATGTTTGACCTAAATACCCTTCAAATGTGAGTTATTTACTGAAATGCCACTCCATCAAATTAGCTAATAAATAACTCTAATTAATCGATCTAACGGTCAAGATTAGTTCTCACTTTTACAACTTTAAATTATCTCTCACATTAACCCTTCCCTACATATATATATATATATATATATATATATATATATATATATATATATATATATATATATATATATATATATATATATATATATATATATATATATATTATATATATATATTTGTTATAAAAAATTTATTAAAAAAAAGTTGCTAAAAAAAGTTGCTAAAAAAATGTGTAAAAGTTATAAAAAATAAAGTAAGTTGTTAAAAAAAAGAAGATGTAAAAGTAATTTGTTAAAATAAATAAAAGTTGTTAAACGTTGAAATGTATTTTCAGGTGTTTAGTTCTCACGAGCAACTAACTGATTGGGTGCAAAATATAGGTCGAGTGATCGGTTTTGTTATTGTTAAAAAAAGAACCAAAACAGATAAGGGGTATTTGTACGCAATCCAGTATGGGTGTTCAAAGGGTGGGATTTATGTACGTGAAGGTTCTGAAGATGAAATTAAACGGCAAACCAGTACCTCTAAAACCGATTGTCCATTCAGATTAATGGCTAAATATTCACAAACAAAAGGTTTTTGGAGGTTGAGTGTGAAGTGTGATAGGCATAATCATGATTTTGCAGAGTCATTGCATGGTTACCCATATGCAATGCGATTAAAGGATGATGAGTTCAGTTTGGTGAAACAATTGACAGAGTATCACGTACGACCACGTCATATACTTTCGTCAGTAAAGGAGCGTAACCGGCCGGATAATGTGTCTAGAATTAGAACTATATATAACGCACAAAGTAAGATCCGTGGAGCCCTAATAGGTGATAGAACTCCAATCCAAGTCCTTTACTCACATTTGCAGCATACAGGGTATACATATTACGAGAAGGTAAATGAGCTCACTAATGAGCTTGAGGAACTATTTTTTGTTCACCCTACGTCATATGCTCTATGGTGTACATTCCCTGAAATCATGCTAATGGACTCAACATACAATACCACATTGTTTAAATTGCCATTTTTTGAAATTGTCGGATTAACTTCAACAAACAAAACATTTTCAATGGCGTTTTCTTTTTTGGACAAAGAAAAGGGGCATAATTTTCAGTGGGTATTGCAATGTGTGAAGGAGGTGCTAGAGGAAAGATATTACCCGCGTGTTATCATCACTGACAGAGATTTAGCGTTGGTTGGGGCATGCAGAGTAGAATTCCCGAACGCAAAGAAATTACTCTGTCAGTGGCACATTAACCAAAATGTGCTTCAGTATTGTAGAAATAGATGCAAGTTGCTAAAGGAGTACGAGTCCTTTAAAGGAACATGGGATTTGATGGTTAAAGCTCCGACACGCGGCATATTCATGCATTATTATCAACACCTACAATAGTTGTTGGTCGAACATGCAGGTACTTAATTATTAATTCATTGTGTGGAAAACTAGAAGGGGGGTTGAATAGTTTTAATGTTTAAAATTAATTCGCTTTGTTACTTATCGTGATTTCAAAGTCAAGTAAACAATCAAGCACACAAACAAGTGATATAAGGAAATAAGTAAAGAGAGGAAAGATCAAACCACACAACACAGTCGTTTATAGTGGTTCGGCTACAAGGACTCTCTTCCTTGCCCTACTCCACTCCTCGAGCCTCTAACTCGAGAGTTTATCTTCACTAAGAAACAAGCTCCCTTCTAGGCGGAGAAAACCTTTACACGTCGCTTAATCTTTTTCCGGTACTAAGCTAAACACCGAGTTCTTTACAAGGGTACAACCACTCCCGTTTGGTTCTTTACAAGGGTACAACCACTCCCGTTCACTCTATGTGTTTTGAGGACTAAAACACTAACCGAACTCTAATGTATGAATGATACTAACTATGATGTGTGACTAATACAAGAACACACAGACTCTATGTTAGAAGGAAGATAACAGACTGTTACTCCTTATATGTTGAGATCTTCTTTGCTACAAAAGGAAAGATCTATAAAATGTTAGTAAGCTAAGGGTTAGTGATATGCAAATGAATGAGTATGTATTTTAAGCTGTATGAGTGATGAAATGGCCAAATGATCAGCTTGCTAATTATAGGCAAAGCTGATCAACAAGTGGCGGATCCGACGGATCCCCAAAATTGGATCCGTCCGTGTACCACTTTGGATCCGCCGTGTCAGGCCAGCTAAGAGATCTTCAAATCTTTTCAAATCTTGCCATATCTTTCCATATCTTCAAATGTCAACTCTTTGGCTTGAAGATCTAAACAATATATCACAAAATCTTACCAAGATTGTGTACATGATGCATGCCATGATGTCATCATAATATTTAACTAATAAAGTTTTCATTTTAAGAAATAAACGTGTAAACTTGTATATGTCATTTCTAGAAAACTTTATGATGTGAAAATGTGTTTGTAAAATGCTTATCACTATAAATGTAAAAGACTTAATCTTATGTATGCTTTGCTTAAAGATAAACTTTGTAATTGTCATTAACAAAACTAAGCAAAGATCGTAAAATATAAATAACGTTTTTAGGATGATATTTGTATTAACACATTGTTATTATTATTTAATAAATAACAACCCGAATGACTTTTTGTTAATTCATTGTTTTTTCAGATATTTCTTCGTATCTGAATAACTGGCTGCAAAATTACTCTGACATGTTTATCGCGTGTATTACAGATCAATATCGCGCCTTCGGCCAGACAACAACATGCAGAGTTGAGGCTCAACACGCGTTGTTGAAATTATACTTGGGTAGCACACAGTCCAACTTAGACACGTTGTTGAGTTCGATCGATAAGATTCTCGTTTCGCAAGAAACTACGATAAAGGAATCTTTTAACAGAAGCAAAAACGAGAGAATGAACAAATGTAATGTACCAATATTTCAAGAATTGTGGTATAAAGTTACCAAACATGCTTTGGAACTCATTTTCGGTGAACTCCAACTGTCGATCGAGGCCCAAGATTGTACTCATCAGTTGCGGTCAGTTTATGGGCTACCATGCTTTCACGAACTGCTTCACTATCGGATTCATAGTAAGTATATTAAATTTATGACTATTAAGTTATTTTCCCCATTAATATGAGTAATTTATATAAGTCACTTTTAATGAATGCATATATGGCCATTCCACTGGATACGGTTGATATTTTTTGGAGAACCCTATCTGTTCCATGGCCTAGTATCAATACTGAAGTTGGTCCTTCTTGTGATCCTGACGATGATCCTGATTGTGAAGATGACATACAACAATTCAGGAGTATTTTTGGCAAAATGTCGTCGTTTGTGAGAAAAAGTATGTTAAAGAAGGTGAGAGGGATATACAATCCGGAATCTGTTGATACACGACAACCTGCTGTTCACAAAAGTACTCGTGGACGACCGAGCGCAAAGGACAAAAAGTCCCAGGCTACAAAAGTCCCAGACTTGAATAAAGTACCAACCGTAGATCACCGAAGAAGCACAAATACAAGATCTACAAAAGTCCCGGACTTGAACAAACAACCTGCGAGACATAGTTCTTACATGGGTCCTAGAGTTGAAAGAAGTCCCAGACACAGGTTATACGTTGGAAATACGGAGAGCGAGTATTTCATTAAGCAGCTTCCACAGCTTTTCTGTCGATACATCATAAGTATCTATAATGTGGAAGGTGATGGAAATTATGGGTTTCGGTGCGTTGCCCACGGTATTGGTCAACACCAAGAAAACTGGCTCAATGTCCGAAGGTGGTTATTGCAAGAGTTAAACATTAATCGTGAGTTTTACATAAGTATGTGGTTGCAAATGGACTATGACAATCTTCGGGGCAGAATAAACTGGTTATATGATAGACCTTGTCCGGGAGACTACTGGATGCTTATGCCAAACACGGGGTTGGTTATTGCCACAGTGATTAACCGACCTGTTGTATTTATATCCGGGGGACAAAGTCATACGTGTTTTCCGTTTTTTTCCGGTCCAGATTTATCACAAGGATCTGGCCCCCTTGTGATTACCCGTGTGGGGAGTGGGGATTGTGGTCACTACATTCATCTTACGCTAGATGAAAACTCACCATTCCCGACTATTCACCCACAATGGAGGTACTTCAGAGGTGTCGCTGCATCCGGATGGGAAACTTTATATCACGATCAACTACACATGTATAATGAGATTAGACAAACACAAACATAGTACATGATTACTGATTTATGTTGTAAATAATTATACAGATAAAACATTGTAAATGATTACTCGTTTATGTTGTAAATAATTATACTGACAAAACATTGTGAATGATTACTGATTTATGTAGTAAATAACTGTCTGTATTATTTAAATTAACAATACATTACTGATTTATGTTGTAAATAAGTGTTTGTATTATTTAAATTAATTCTTTGGCCAGGTGGAACAAAATAATCCTTTCTTGTGTCGCTGTCAGAGAGGATATCCCGTAAAGAAGCTAGTTATGGTCAACCGTATTACGCATGTCCTCTTTTAGTGGTAAGTAATCATACGTTTGCTTAGTTATGTAAATTATTTGTTTGTTAATAATATATTTCTTATTATTTTCTTAACATGTAACAGCCAGGAATATATAACTCTGGGTGTCGGTACTTTATGTGGAAGGATGCGTTTCAAAATAAGTATTTTAGTCAAGCCTCTTCTTCAACGCAGTGCTCAAACTGCGTTGCTAAAGATAATCAAATTGACAAGCAAGCTTATAAGATTAACCAGCTTGAAAGAAGAAACAAGATGTTAGTGTCTCAAAACAAGATGTTGATGACAAGAAATAAGTCGCTCGAGGCATCACTGGAATTGGCAAGGAATCCTGAGGATCACGCATGTCGGTCGGGTGCAATGCTCCATGAGCTTTTAGATGACATTAATAATCTTCACATGTAGTAGGTGTTGTTTTTAAATAATGTGTTAATGTTCTTGTTTAGTTGAATAATAACAGTTGTTTTTGTAGTTGTTTAATGTGTTAACGTTAACGTGTTATTGTTTAATGTGTTAATTAAATAGAAACACGTCAGACGAATACATTGTAGTTATTTAATGTGTTAACGTTAACGTGTACAAAAAAACATTACACGAAATAAACATTACACAAAAAAAATAAACAATACACACAAAATAAACATTACAAAAAAAAAAAAAAAAAAAAAGTACCAAAAGGAAGGCTACCCCCACTAGGGGGTGCCTCCTTTGTAAAAATAGGGGGTGCTTGGTTATAACGTCCCATTGTTTGTAGTAAAAATTCATTTATAATAGGTTGGAAATGTAGCTTTGTCACTTTTTCTTTAGTTGTGTATTCATCTTTCATTTTCATTTTTGAATACCCACTTTTGAATTTTGTGTATTGTGTGACCATTTACCCTTACATTTACAACACTCTTATTAACATGGTAGATGGTAAAATTGTCATACAATACGCACAAAAATCGAAATTAAAAATTTTGAAAAAAAAAAAGAAAAAAAAAAAATGAAGAAGAAGAAGATGATGAGTATACAACTTAAGAAAAATTGACAAATTAACTACATTTTTTGATAATTATTTCTAAATTTTCAGTGTGGCTTATACTTTGGGGCGAAAATTACTGCAGAGGACTCTGCAGTAATTTGTTGCCTTTTTTAGGGCGGGTTTTTTTTTTATTCCCAAAAAGGCCACATATTTCGCTGCAAAGTATACCAGAAATTCAATACCAACACGTGTCAACATCTCGTCATTTTTAGAATAAAAAATTATAAAAAAAAAATGTACTTCACATACCCTTTGCAGCGAAATACAATGCAAAGGGTCCCACCACTTACTTACTTCTTTTTTGGCCCACCCGAATATTAAAAATAAAATAAAAAAAATTTGTATTTCTTGGTCAAGATGCAGCGAAATACTACATTTGGGCCCACCCGAATATTAAAAAAATTAAATTTTTGTAATTCTTGGTTGCGTTGCAGCGAGATAGCTATTTGGGCCCCACGCTTGCAGAAAAAGTTGTATTTCTGCTTTAATTTGCAGCGAAATACATTTTACTCCGACACGTGTTACGCACGAGGCATTTTATTGCATTTTGATTAAAAAAAAATGTATTTCTATGCTGCATTGCAGCGAAATACAAGTTTCAAAAAAAGAATGTATGTAATTCTTCCATAAATTTATCCGAAATATGTTAAGTTTTTGTTAGGGTTATGTTTTAGTGTGTTGTTTGTAAGATTTTATGGTTTAGGTTTAGGGTTTAGGTTTATGGTTTAGGTTATATATTTTTTTTTAGGCTTTTTAGGTTGTAAGAGCAATTACAATGGTAAATTGTAGTACGACAACATTTATATAATAATATTAAAAAAGAAGGAATTTATTACAAGATACGTAAATTACATTACATAGTAAATTGGAAATATTAAAAACACATAAACTGTTCTACCATCTTAAAAACCAAGGTGATTAAACCAACTATTTGAACGTTGCGTGTTGTGATCATCTATATGTTGAGAGGCATACTGCTGGGAATCGTATTGTTGAGACATGTTGAATGATGGTTGTGTGTGATTGTGATCATACGTTTGTGTAGCATTCCTGTTTTGATCATATTGTTGAGATGGGTATCCGTTTTGGTAGTAACTTTGAGACGCGTACTGGGTATGATCGAATGTTTGCGTGTACTGGTTTTGATCATACTGGTTTGTGGGGTATGTGTTTTGGCCATAGTCTTGGTAAGCGTACGAGTTTTGAGCATACGGTTGCTCATCCATTGCAAATTCTTGTTGCTTTTGTTTACCCTTGCGTACAGGCGGATCAGGGACGAATGATTTGTTGCAACGCCCACGAGTGTGCCCCACTTCATTGCACCTGCTACAATGTCTTGTAGTTGGTTCCTCACCTCGTGATGGTATACGGTTTGTATTTTTTGGACGACCTGGCTGAGGGTTGTTCATGTTTGGAGGAGTAACAGGATGTATATGGCTTGGATACTCCCATTCGTTAAAATTGCCAACAAATTGAATTGACTCTGCGTAGGTTGCTTGATATTTTTCCTTTTTGAACCAGTCCTGTACATATTGAACACAATTGGTTAGACCCAAAAAACTGCTAACAGCAATAACATGACCACAAGGTATCCTAGAAAGCTGCCATTTCCGACATTCACATTCATTGGTCATTAAGTTCACTTCACGGTTATATAGCCCATCAGAAACTTGATACTGAAATTGGTTAATTCCGTATACAACCCATCTGACGCTTTTTCTTTTTCTTTTTTCCACCTTATCTGCTGCCCAATCAGTGATTTCGTACTTCATTGTTGCTACAAAAAAAAACGTGAATATAAATGAGTTAATTAATTTATCATCAACTCACACGTTTAATATATACTTTATTTTGTAAGCAATAAATACCTGCAGCTTTGCGACGGTTAAAGTACCACTTCTGCACCATATCTCGGTACGTTTCGGTCAACATTGTGACTGGTAGGTTTCTGTACCTAACAGTACAAGAATTAAGAGACTCGACACTGTTGGATGTACAGTAATTGTAACGAGTACGTGGGCAATGCGCTCTAGACCAACGTGTAGGATCAGCCTCCATGAGTTTCTAGTACGCTTCTGGTTGAACAGACCAGAGTATGTTCATTTTTCTTTGCCACGCATCTGTTGTATACGCTTTGCATATGCCCCAGTATAGACCTTTAACTTTTTTATTTTTTAGTTTAAGGTTCATCCTTAGATGACGGCAACATACACCATGAAACGCCGACGGAAACTCATTCCTTACTGATAAAGCTATCGAAGGATGCCTATCAGATATGATAACCATATTGGGGTTATCGCCTACACACTCTTTAAGTACTGACATCCACCACGACCATAAATCTCCAGTCTCTCCTCTACATATACCGTACGCAATTGGCACAATTTGGTTGTTTCCGTCCATACCTACAGCTTGGAAATTGGTACCCTTGTAAACACCCTTTAAATGCGCCGCGTCCACTATAAGTATTGGGCGAAGATGGTTCCGAAACGTGCGCAACTGAATATAAACAAATTTTAGAAGCAAACGTGTTGTCATGTATCTAAAAAAAATGTATTAATAAAAAAATAAAATAATGACAAGACTTACCAATGCACCAATTGCAATGAATAAAATTTCGAAAACTCCTGCATCGTTTGTCTTGATTCGTGTCACAGTCCCTGGGTTTTTTTTCTCTAAGTTGTAACAGTAATAGGGTAGCATCTCAAACGATTCAAATGGTGAACCTCTTAACGTTTTTAACCCATAATCCTTACCTCTCCATGCTTGTTTGTAAGATATAGATGTTTTATATTGTGCCAAGATATCTTTTTGTATATCTCTCGGTTTCAAATCGCGGCTACCATCTTCTAATTTACCTTTCATAATGTGGGCAATAACTTTTTTGTTTGCATTTCGGTGGTTAGGAAATGTTTGAGTTCTATCACACGTGTGAACATCATTCATCTTTGTAATTTGAAAAACATCTGAATTTTTCCAACGTTTTGCATTAATAAACCATGCACATTTTCCATGTTGAACGCATTTAATGCTATGCGTATTCGGATTACTTTTTTTGGAAACAAATTCAAAACCATCTTCTATTGATTTCAATCTATATTCCATGTCTAACGTACCCCTATCTAAAAAAAGCTCGTTGACTTTTACTCTATTTTCTTTATTATAAACCTCTGTAGAAATTGGTTTTGACTTGTAAAGTGGTGTTTCAGGAACTTGGGGGATATTTTTAAAACAATTTGTCCAATTATGGTGAATGGGTTGCGGTTGTTTATTTAAATCCAAATAACTATTAATTGGCTCATCTTCTTGTTTGTTATCCGAACTGAAAGCACATGATGACCCTGGTTTTGTGAAATTGGCCTCATGATTATAACCAGATTCATTGTTTAGAAAATCATCTTCTTGTTCGTTATACGAACTGAAAGCACATGATGACCCTGGTTTTGTGAAATTGGCCTCATGATTATAACCAGAGTCATTGTTTAGAAAATTATCTTCTTGTTCGTTATTCGAATTGAAAGCAAATGATGAGCCTTTTTTTGTGAAATTGGCCTCATGTTTATAACCAGAGTCATTGTTTAGAAAATCATTTTTTTCGTCATACATAAATGGAACATCACTATGTGAGCCAATGTGTTCATCTACTCTTGATGAAAAAAAGTTATAAAACTCGGGCATTTGCTGGGTTGTACTGAAAGATTTTGTTTCTTCCAAATTTTTTGTTTGTGAAACAAACTGTTGGGTCTAAAATGCTGCTGATTCGAGAAACATAACTCTGCTGGATAGTTATGTGACTCTGCTGATTAGTGTATTAACTCTGCTGTTTTGATAACTCTGCTGTTTGGATAATAGGCATAGTGTAACTCTGCTGCTAGCTCACGAAGACTCTGCTGCTAGAAGATTTACTCTGCTGCTTATTAGATATGTATAGTATGTTAAGGATAAGTATAGAAAAGATATGTATGAATATTTTTCTTGTATATGAAGTCTTGTAAACCGATTAGGACTCCTTACTCTATAAAAGGAGGTTCTAGGGTTAAGGTTAGATATCGATTATCTTAGCATACGTATTGTTTTACACTTCAAGGTTTCTTGTAACCCTATTGCTATTCAGAGAAATCGTATTAATATATTGAAGTGTTGTTTGAGAATTCGTTTGTGTTTATTCTTCTTAAAGTCAAGTATTAGTTTCCGCATAATATTTGATATACAACCTAAGATCAGTTTCTATACCAATTACCTTAGATTTATCTAAAGTAATTAATAAGATCGTGAAGCTCAACTGGGATCAACAAGTGGTATCAGAGCTTGTGATCTAGAAACTGTAAGCAATGGACTCCGACTCTACACACATGGTTACTGCATCAAGGGTTCCCATGCTCAAGACTGGAGAGTATGAGATCTGGAAGATGAGGATTCAACAATACATAAGAATGGTTGATTATTCACTTTGGGAAGTTATTATTAATGGCGACAGTGTGCAAACCAAGACTGCTACTGGATCAGTTTTGACTCTCAAGACAAGTGAGGAGAAAGCACAGAGAAGATTGGAGGTTAAGGCTCACAGTATTCTCATGATGGGAATACCTAATGATTATCAATTGAGCTTTAATCATATTGAGTCTGCTAAGGAGTTATGGGAAGCAATTGAACTTCGATTTGGTGGGAATGAAGCTACGAAGAAATCAAGAAAGAATCTACTGAAGCATCAGTTTGAAACTTTCACTGCTTTAAGTTCTGAGGACATTGAGGGAACTTATGATCGACTTCATAAGCTAACCAGTTAAATGGCTCTTTTGAAGATTGAGCCATCACAAGAAGATGTCAATCTAAAGTTTCTGAGAAGTCTATCTTCTGAATGGAACACTCATACAGTGGTTTGGAGACATAAGGAAGATTTTGATACTATGACATTGGATGATCTGTATAACAACTTGAAGGTGTATGAATCTGAAGTTAAAGGATTGTCAAGCTCATCCACTACCACAAATAATCTTGCTTTTGTTTCCTCAAGCAACAAGACTACTGGTAGACATCAAGAACAGCACTCTGCTGCTGGTGCTTTTGCTCCTGCTGTTGGTTCACATGTCTCTGCTGCTGACTCTGCTAACACCAACACCATCAGTGATGCTGCAATTTGTGCTTATTTGGCTGAACTTACTACAAGTACTTCATTCATGCCTCAAGATCTGGATGAACTTGATCCTGATGATGTTGAGGAGATTGATATGCAATGGCAGTTTGCAATGCTTACTATGAGGGAAAGAAGGTTTCTTAAGCGAACTGGAAAAGAGATGAAGTTCAGAAGGAATAAGAGTGTGGGATTTGACAAGTCAAAGGCTGAATGTTTTAACTGCAGAAAGAAGGGACACTTTGCAAGAGAATGCAAAGCACCAAAAAGAAGCAATGAAAATTTCAAAAAGTCTGCTGATGAGGAGCCAAATTCTACTACTGCAATGGTATCTTGTGATGGGTTAGGTGATTTTGATTGGAGTGATCTTGCTGAGGATGGTCCAAATTGTGCATTGATAGCTGAAGAAGATCCTGAAGTACAGCATTTTGCTCTCATGGCTTATTCTTCTTCTGGATCAGACTCTGAGGTATCCAATGAATCATCCTGTTCTTTTAAATCATGTTCTGATACAATTGAGATACTTAAGTCTAGCAATGGAAACCTTAAAATGGAAAATGAAACACTTAAGCTAGATAATCTTAGTTATGAATATGGTTTAAAGAACTTAGAAGAGAAGCTAGAATTTTATAAGAAGGTTGAAATTGAATACCTTGATCAAATAACTATTTTAAAAAATGAAATTATCAAGAAAGATGATGAGATTAAGGTTCTTATGGAAAAAGTAGAAGAGGCTGAACAGGCTAGAGTTTCAGCTATTAGTGAGACTGAAAAACACATAGTTAGGGTTGAAAAACAACAATATGCCACTGATATTCTCAGTAAACCAATAGGTAGACACTTTGTAGAACCAGGAAGTGGTTTAGGATATAATGCTGTTGCTCACCCTACAAAGCTTAGTGCCAATGCCCCTCCTACTAGGACATTGACTTTCATATCTGAGACTGGAGCCACACCTGTAGGTGAAACTAGTAAACCTGTAGTTGAAACTAGTGAAAAAGAAAAAGAGTCACCTAAGGTTGAGGTAAAGAAGTATGAACAAGCACCCCTGATTGAAGATTGGGTGTCTGACAGTGATGATGATGAAGTAGAATCTGATTCAACCTCTAAGAACAAAAAGGAAGAAATTCCTACTGTTGTTGAATCAAAAGTACCTAGGGCTAAAAGGGTTGATTTTGTTAAGCCTAGGTTTGGTAAAGGTATCTCTAGGAAGATGGCTGAGTATGAAAACACACCTAGAGTATATCCTAAAAGAACAAATAACTTGCCTAGGGGAAACCAGAGAAATTGGAATAACCTAGTTTCACACAAATTAGGTACTGATTTTCAATTACTTAAAAAGGCATGTTATTGTTGTGGTAGTTTTGAACATCTGCAAGATGAGTGCTATAAGAAACCAGCTTGGAACCAATACACTAGGGTGAACCATAGAAAATTTGCTAGAAAGACTCACCCTCACCCCAAAAGAAATATGGTTCCCAGGGAAGTTTTGATGAGAGATGGTACTTCTAGAGTTATCTCTCCTATTGTACCAACAGTGCCCATAAAGAAGGAAATAGTCAACTCTGCTGTTAAAGCAAACTCTGCTGTTAAGGTAGACTCTGCTGTTTTGCCTAAAGTTGTTACTGATACTGTTGTGGGAAATCATTTTTATGCTGTTAAAGCCTCAGCTTGCTGGGTCTGGAAACCAAAAGTTAAAGTTTTAGATCATGTTCTCAGACACAGCAGTGCACCAATGCAGTTGAAGAAATTTGACTACTTTGATGCACAAGGTAGATCCAAGTCAGTAATGGCTTGGGTCCCCAAGAGAAACTAATTCTCTTACTTTTTGTGCAGGGCAATCTACAAAAGGAGCTAAAGGATAAATGCATTTTTGATAGTGGATGCTCTTCACACATGACTGGAGACCAGAGCAATTTGGAGAATTTTGAAGCTTTGGATGGTGGATATGTTGCCTTTGGGAATGACCCTAAAGGAGGTAAAATTGTTGGTAAAGGCATGATCAGAACTAGAAAATTGGATTTTGAGAAAGTGTATTTGGTGAATGGTTTAAAGTTCAATCTTTTTAGTGTCTCACAAATGTGTGACAGAAAGAATTTTGTTCTTTTTACAGACACTGAATGTCTTGTCTTATCTCCCGACTTTAAGATACCTGATGACAAATTAGTACTTCTTAAAGTCCCTAGAAATGACAACATATATAGTGTGGACATAAAGAACATTATTCCCAAAAGAGATTTAACTTGTCTGTTTGCCAAAGCCACTATTGATGAATCCAAACTATGGCACAGAAGGCTTGGACATCTGAACTACAAGGCTATCAACAAGTTGGTGAAAGGAAACTTGGTCAGAGGATTACCTTCAAAGATTTTTGCGAATCCTGAAGTATGTGTTGCTTGCCAAATGGGAAAGCAACATAGAGCATCTTGTAAGTCCAAGTTGGTGAATTCCATAACTGAACCTTTGTTTATGTTACACATGGACCTATTTGGACCCACTTATGTGAATAGTTTGAACAAAAAGATGTATGGCTTAGTGGTTACTGATGATTTTAGTAGGTTTACTTGGGTATTCTTCCTAGCTACTAAGAATGAGACTCCTGGTATTCTTAAGGCTTTTATTACTAGGATAGAAAATCTATTTAATCACAAGGTTAAGATCATCAGATGTGACAATGGAACTGAGTTTAAGAATCAAGTAATGAATCAGTTCTGTGAGGAAAAGGGTATAACTAGACAATTTAGTGTGGCTAGAACTCCTCAGCAAAATGGTGTAGCTGAGAGGAGAAATAGAACATTAATTGAAGCTGCTAGGACTATGTTGTCAGAGTCTAAGTTACCCACTATCTTTTGGGCTGAAGCAGTCAACACTGCTTGCTATGTGCAAAATAGAACTAAGATAGTTAAACCTCACAATAAGACCCCTTATGAGTTATTGCATGGTAGGAAACCACTGATTGATTTCTTTAGACCATTTGGGTGTCCTGTCACTATCTTAAACACCATTGACCACTTAGGCAAGTTTAGTGAGAAAGCAGACATAGGTTACTTTGTTGGATACTCTACTGAAAGTAAGGCTTTTAGGGTTTTCAATCAAAGAACTGGGCATGTGGTGGAAAATTTGCATGTTAGAATTAGAGAAACCACACCTAATGTTGATGGAAAAGGTCCTGAGTGGATGTTTGATATTGATTCTTTAACCAAGAGTATGAATTATCAACCAGTCATTGCAGGTACTACTAACATGTCTGCAGGTACACAAACTAACCCTAATGCAGGTACACAAGCAAAGAAGGATGAGCCTGCAGAGGAGTTTGTTTTGATTGAAAGAAGCAAGTTTGATCAGTACTTCACACCAACAGATAAAGAAGGAAAAAGTTCAGATGATGCTGCTGTTCATAAGGAAGTTCCAAAGATTAATGTAGAAGGTGATGATGAACCTTCTCATGATGTCAAGAATGATGATAAGGAATGGACTACAGAGTCAGATGTTGCTGGGCAACAAGGAAATAAACATAGCAGCAGTTCTCTCAACTCTGTTGCCAAGCCAAAGCACTCTGCTGTTAAGCCAAAGCACTCTACTGTTAGGCCGAAACACTCTGCTGTTAGGTTTGGTAACTCTGCTGCTATGGACAAGGACTCTGCTGCTGATAAAGATGGTGATTCTGATGATGATTCTGCTGATGAGATGCCTGAATTAGAAGAAGTGTATGTGGATACTGATGATGAAGTTGTTGATGTTTTTAGTGCTGAAGCTGATTTATCAAATTTGGAGACTGATATACCTGTTAGTCCCACACCAACAACCAGAATCCACAGAAATCATCCAAAGGAGCAAATAATTGGTGATGTTCACTCTGCTGTTCAGACTAGAAGTAAATCAAAAGGGTTGAGTGATTTGCTTGATCAGGGATTGTTTGCTCAAACACTTAAGAAGAGGAATAGCCACAAGGATTTACAAAATTGCATGTTTGCCTGTTTCTTATCTCAAGAAGAACCCAAGACCATTCACAAGGCTTTGAAAGATGAAAGTTGGGTTGAAGCTATGCAAGAGGAGCTGCTGCAGTTCAAGCTTCAGGAGGTCTGGACATTAGTTGATTTGCCTAATGGAAAAAGGGCAATTGGTACAAAATGGGTGTTCAGATGTAAAAGAGATGAAAGAGGTATTGTCATCAGAAACAAGGCTAGATTGGTGGCTCAGGGATACACTCAGGAAGAAGGGATAGACTATGATGAGGTCTTTGTCCCAGTTGCAAGATTGGAGGCTATCAGACTTTTCTTGGCATATGCCTCATACAAGAATTTTCCTGTGTATCAAATGGATGTGAAAAGTGCTTTCTTGTATGGAAAGATACCTGAAGAGGTTTATGTGATGCAACCACCTGGGTTTGAAGATCCTAAGTATCCTGATAGGGTCTACAAGGTAAAGAAAGCACTGTATGGACTACATCAAGCTCCTAGAGCTTGGTATGACACCTTATCTCAATATTTGTTGAATAATGGTTTTTACAGAGGAACCATTGATAAAACATTGTTCATTAAGAAAGACAAAAAGGATATCCTACTTGTTCAGGTTTATGTAGATGATATCATTTTTGGGTCTACAAATAAGGTGTTATGTGAAGAATTTGAGAAGCTAATGCACAGCAGGTTTGAGATGAGTTCTATGGGAGAACTGACTTTCTTTTTAGGACTTCAAGTAAAGCAGAAGTCAGATGGGATTTTTATTAGCCAAGACAAGTATGTGGCTGATATGTTAAAGAAATTTGGTTTCAAAGATGTGAAGGCAGCCAAGACACCCATGGATAAAAATAAACCTTTGCTTAAGGATGAAGATGGAGTAGAGGTTGATGTACATCTATACAGATCAATGATTGGCTCATTGATGTATCTGACTGCTTCAAGGCCAGATATCATGTTTTCTGTGTGTGCTTGTGCTAGATTCCAAGTGTCCCCAAAAGTTTCACACTTAGAAGTAGTCAAAAGAATTTTTAGGTACCTAAAGGGTCAACCAAAATTGGGTCTTTGGTATCCTAATAATTCACCATTTGACTTGATAGCATACTCAGATAGTGACTATGCTGGAGCTACTATGGATAGAAAGTCAACCACTGGAGGCTGTCAGTACCTTGGTCATAGGTTAATCTCTTGGCAATGTAAGAAACAAACAGTGGTGGCTAATTCAACAACTGAAGCAGAATATGTTGCTGCTTCTAGCTGCTGTAGACAAGTGCTCTGGATTCAGAACCAATTGCTGGATTATGGGTACAATTTCATGAATACAAAAATTTTTATTGACAACAACAGCACAATGTGTATTATCAAAAATCCTGTTTTTCATTCTAAAATAAAACACATAGAGATAAGACATCATTTTATTAGAGATTGTTATGAGAAAAAGTTAATTCAAGTGGTTAAAATACATACTGACAATAATGTTGCTGATCTACTTACCAAAAGTTTTGATATAAGTAGGTTTCAATTTTTAGTTGCTAGTATTGGTATGATCAATCTTTAATCTTAAACCATCTTATCTCTGTATGTTTTTGTAAAGTTTTGTAAGGATTTGTGTTGTTGATTAGTCATTATCTGGTGTTTTAGTCAAAGTCTGCTGTTTAGTTGTTTATTGTTATGCCTACTCTGCTGCTATTATGGAATATTCTTGCTTGTGTTTGTTGTTTGCTTCTAACCTTTTGCAGATACATAAACATACACAATCAAGTAAAGCATATAAAGAGAAGTTCATTGATAATCAAGGCATAAGTACATCAAAGTGTTTCCATACATACATGCTAAAGATCAAAAGACAACAAAATACAATGATCCACAATCTAAATCCTAGCAAAGTCAGGCATGACCTTGCTACGAGGTCCCCTAGTGCCCATGGCTTCAAACACCCTTGGACAGGGGAGAGCAAGTACCACTGGTCGTGGTGGTGGACTCTGCTGTTGGCTTGTTGAGGGAGCTGCTTTCTTCTGCTGCTTCTTCTTCTTCTGAACAGGGGGTTTCTGCTCAACCATACTTGGCTTTGGATGAGGCAGGTGGACACTTTTTGCAAAAGCGGCAGCGGCATTCTCCATTTGTTTTTGAAGTTCAGCGGTTAAAGGGTGCTGTGGAGGATCGATTTTTGTTTTTCCTTCATCATCAGCATCCTCAAAGGAGGATGGTGTTGATGGAAGTGGGTCGGAATATTCCTCTTCAACAACTGCTTTTCCTTTTGGTTTTGCTGACGATGAACTTGCTAGATAACCTTGAGGAAAATAGCTTTCCCACCCTTTTGAGTCATCGGATGAGGAATCTGAGGAAATGTCGATTACTGGAGCTTTTGAAGAACTCATGATTTGTTGATTTTGAATTAGGGTTTGTGAATTGGGGATTTGATTTAGAGATTAAAGGATTTATGGAATTAAATGTGGGGTTGGTATGGTATTTATGGAAGTGATTTTGAGGATTTTGGAAATGTTGACTATAGGTCAACACTATCGCAACTCTGCTGATGAGTTTGAAAGTTGAAGGGTCAAACTGAAACTTTTGGCGCGTTCTTAAACCTAATTAGATCAAAATGGTATCTTTCACCAATTTGATCTCATTACATTTTAATTGCTAAAAATTACATTCAACCTTCACCCAAGAACATCAATTCATATCATTTAATCCAAAACCCCCAAATCAAACGGCGCAAAGAATGTTTCCGAATGAACACAATCAGATAGCATTTCTCAGTAAGGTTACTGCTGCTGATGGATTTTATGAGGTTATGGATTTTCTGAGTTCGTCTAAGTTAAGGTATGCGTTAACAGCTGATCCTACCATTTATATATCTCATATGAAACAATTTTGGTCAACTGTTAAGTTGGATGTATTAGATGGTGAGGAACGATTGATAGGTAGTGTAGATGGGGAGAATATTGTAGTAAGTGAAACAACAATTAAGAGAAGTTTGCGCTTATCTGGTATATCAACACCCCCTACCATTACCCAAGAAACTATTATGACTGAGCTTGAGAATATTGGCTATGAGAGACCTGAGGTTGGTGGTACATTTTTGAAAGGTTGTCTCTGTCCACATTGGAAGTTTTTGCTACATACACTTCAACACTGCCTGTTTCCCAAAGTAGGTGGATGGAGTGAGTTTAGTGCCTCTCAGGCTATGGCTTTAGTGTGTTTAGCTACAGGGCAGCCCTTTGATTTTTCTGCTATGATATTTGAGGGGATGAAGAAGTTTGTTAAGAAGAAGTTTTACTTGTACCCAAGGTTCCTACAACTTATTATAAACAGACAACTAAGGGAACCATTGAGGCATGTAAATGTTGAGCCCTGTAGTAGAATGGCCATCAAGATGTTTGCATTTTTAAAGAAGAATGGTAAAGGATTTTCTAGTGCTATCACTCCCCTGACTGCACATATCTTGACTGTTGTGGCTGCAGTGAATGAGGATGAAGAGGCTGGCACACCCACAGCTTCCCATCACACATCCTCATCAACAAGTTTGAATGATTCAGTGTCACATGAAACCCAAAACACCCAATCACCTAGGACTTCACAACATGAGAACATTGTGCTACCTCAGGTCAATGTTAGTATGGATGCAGATGAGGCTGATACAGGTGTTGGAGGTATCATGATGGAAGAGGCTGGCACTACTGTTTCCAACTTAGTAGTTGAACAGGACAGTGTCAACATAATTAAGACCTCAACCATGGCAACATCTTTTGTAGAAGGTTCTCAAGAACCCAATACAACTGATGGTAACCCCAGCCAAATGGCTTCTATGGGGGGCTCAGATGTTCATCCTAGGGATGAGACTGAGTTTGTGTCCCAAGATTCACCTCTCGGAGAAGGTAATACATCTCGAAGTGATGAGGACAGAGATGAAACTATTGAATTGATGGACACTGATGTACATATTGACATTGCAAATGATACACCTCTCGGACCAGGTCACACAGGTCGAAGTGTTGATGCTAGTATTGAACATGACTCTGAGGATTTGACGGTTAAAACACCAGTACATAATGCCAATTCCAATGATCAACCTCTCGGGTCAGGTTACACAGACCGAAGTTGTGAGGATATCATGAAACAATTGAAAGAATTGACGGAAAATTGTACAAAATTGTCAAAGGAGGTCCTTGGTCTTCGCAAGGAGTTAAAGAAAGTTAAAGCTACTCAAGGTGCTGAAATAAGGAGGCTTAAGCTAAGGGTTACACACCTTGAGGGGAGGCTAAAGAAGAGTTCCAAACCAAGTTTGGAAGAGGATGCTTCCAAACAGGGGAGGAATGATCAGGAGGCTCAAGTGAATGATCAGGATCAGGAAGGTGTAATGGGTTCAGGGGAGGTTGAAAAGGACTTTGTTGAAAATGTTGGTGATGAGAGTGGAAAGGTTGACTCTGCTGATGCAGAACATTCTGCTGATGGGTTAGCTGCTGATAAGGCGACCATTGATTTTATGCTCGTAAGGTGATCTTTGGTGATCTTCACCATCCTGATTATGTTTATTCTGGTTCCCAACCTCTGAAATCTGTAAAGATTATTTCGGCTATGAAAGCCCGGACTTTGATTGCGCATGGCTGTCTTGGTTTTCTTGCTTCTATTAAAGATACCTCTGTTGATGTTCCTAGCATTGATAGTATTCGTACTGTGCGCGATTTCGCCGATGTATTTCCGGATGAACTTCCTGGCATTCCTCCTGTCAGGGAAGTCGAGTTTAGCATTGATCTGATTCCGGGTGCTGAACCCATATCTAAAGCTCCTTACCGCATGGCACCGATTGAGTTAAAGGAATTAAAAGAGCAATTGCAAGAACTGTTGGAAAACGGTTTTATTCATCCGAGCGTATCTCCTTGGGGTGCTCCCGTGTTGTTTGTTAAGAAGAAAGACGGGAGCATGCGTCTTTGTATCGATTATCGAGAGCTTAATCGCATTACGATTCGTAACCGCTATCCTCTTCCCCGCATTGATGATCTATTCGATCAGTTGCAAGGAGCGAGGCATTTCTCTAAAATTGATCTGAGGTCTGGATATCACCAGCTTAGGGTGAGGGAGCAGGATGTTCCCAAAACGGCCTTTCGGACTCGATACGGTCACTATGAATTCTTGGTTATGCCTTTTGGTCTGACCAATGCTCCTGCTGTGTTTATGGACCTCATGAACCGGGTATTCCATGAATTTCTCGATAAGTTCGTCATTGTCTTCATAGATGATATCCTTGTGTACTCTAAAACCGAGGCGGAGCACGAGCAACATCTTAGTGTGGTTCTGGAGATTCTTCGACAGCAGCGATTGTATGCAAAGTTTTCGAAGTGCGAGTTTTGGTTGGATCGAGTGGCTTTCTTGGGTCACATAGTTTCTGCAGACGGCATCACGATGGATCCGGCAAAGGTTGAGGCTATCACAAAATGGCCAAGACCTACAAATGTGACGGAAGTGAGGAGTTTCTTGGGTCTCGCCGGGTATTATCGGAGATTTGTTGAGGGCTTTTCGCGTCTTGCATTGCCTTTAACACAATTGATGAGGAAAGGGGAGAAGTTTATTTGGACTGATGAGCGAGAGAGTAGTTTTGAGGAGTTAAAGAAGCGGTTAGTGTCGGCACCTATCTTAACTCTTCCATCGGGTTCCGGCGGTTTTCAGATTTATAGCGATGCATCGAAGAAAGGTTTAGGATGTGTTTTGATGCAGCATGGTAAGGTTATCGCTTATGCTTCGAGGCAGCTGAAGCCTTATGAGGTGAACTATCCGACGCATGATCTTGAGTTAGCAGCTGTGGTTTTCGCGCTAAAGATTTGGCGTCATTATTTGTATGGGGAGACTTGTGACATTTTCACCGATCATAAGAGTCTTAAATACATCTTCACCCAGAAAGAGTTGAATATGAGGCAGAGGCGTTGGTTGGAGCTTCTGAAAGATTATGATGCCAATATTCAGTACCATCCCGGTAAGGCGAATGTGGTCGCTGATGCTCTGAGTAGGAAATCCGGTATGATCGCGAGTTTGGAGTTTGAGCCTCGTATATTGCATGATTTAGAGCTTCTTGATGTGGAGTTTTGTGTTAGTGGTCATGGCGGTTATTGGGCTAGCCTTACGGTAGAGTCTAATCTGATCTTGCGAATTAAGGAAGCTCAGAAAGAGGATGGTGAGCTGTGGGCTATAGTCCAAAATGTTGAGGACGGCAAGCAATCAGAGTTTAGAGTTGATGATTCCGGTGTAGTATGGTTTGAGGATCGTCTCTGTGTTCCCAACGATCCTGAGCTTAAGGAGGCTGTTCTATCAGAGGCTCATAGTTCCCCTTTCACTATACATCCTGGTTCTACCAAGATGTACCGGGACCTTAAGCAACATTTCTGGTGGAGTGGCATGAAGCAGGATGTGGCTTCGTTTGTATCTAAGTGTTTGACTTGCCAGCAGGTCAAGATTGAACACCAGAGAGCTAGTGGGTTGCTTCAGCCATTGGAGATTCCGAAGTGGAAATGGGAGGAAATTTCCATGGATTTTGTGACCGGTTTACCTCTTACTCGTAGGAAGCATGATGCGATTTGGGTGGTCGTCGATCGACTAACCAAGTCTGCTCACTTCCTCCCTATTCGTGTGGACTACAGTGTTAGTAAATTGGCGGACATATTTCAGCAGGAAATCGTTAGGCTTCATGGCATGCCTACGGCTATTATATCAGATAGGGATCCTCGGTTTACGTCACGCTTCTGGAAGGGATTGCATAAGGCATGGGATACGCGCCTTAAGTTCAGTACCGCTTTTCACCCTCAAACGGATGGTCAGTCGGAGAGGACCATTCAGACTTTAGAGGACATGTTGAGGGCATGTGCCTTAGAGTGGACTGGTAGCTGGGACGATTATTTGTGTTTGGTAGAGTTCGCATATAACAACAGTTGGCACGCGAGTATTCGTATGGCACCCTTCGAGATGTTATATGGTCGGAAATGTAGGGCTCCGGTTTGTTGGAATGAGGTTGGTGAACGCATTATTGAGGGACCGGAGTTAGTTC
The DNA here is from genome assembly GCA_021014915.2 of Artemisia tridentata subsp. tridentata. Classification (NCBI taxonomy): domain Eukaryota; kingdom Viridiplantae; phylum Streptophyta; class Magnoliopsida; order Asterales; family Asteraceae; genus Artemisia; species Artemisia tridentata. The sequence continues at coordinate 54,228,983 of CP139509.1, read as the reverse complement.
AGATCGCTACTGAGAAAGTGGATGTTGCTAGGGAGAAGTTAAAGGAAGCTAGGGCTCGTCAAAAGAGTTACGCTGACAAGCATAGGCGTGACTTGGAGTTTAGCGTTGGTGATCGGGTATTTCTTAAGGTTTCGCCGTTTCGAGGAGTTAAACGTTTTGGGATTAAGGGCAAGCTCAGTCCTCGATTCATCGGACCGTTTGAGATTTTGGATCGTATCGGAGAAGTTTCGTATCGATTGGCTCTTCCTCCGCAGTTATCACATGTTCACGACGTCTTTCATGTATCTCTTCTGAGGGGATACAATTATCATCCTCTGCATGTGGTGTCTTACCCTTTTGATCAGATCCAACCAGATATGTCTCTTCCGGAGGAGCCGGAAGCTGTCCTTGATCGCCAAGAGCGAGTTATGAGACGTAAAGTTATTCCTTTTGTTAAGATTCTTTGGCGGAATCACCCAGAGCGGGAAGCTACCTGGGAGACCGAGGAGTCTATTCGAGCTAGTTATCCTCACTTTGTTTTCTGAATTCTGGTATGTCTCTATCTTATTTCCGATTCGTTTTTCATTCTGATTCTTTGCAAATTTCGGGGACGAAATTTTCTTTTTAGAGGGGAAGAAGTTGTAAAACCCTAAAATCTAAAATGAGCAAAAAGACCAAAATGCCCCTGCTAGTTTAAAATTTAATTAAAAGCTTATAATGTATCAAATAAATTCCAAACTTCTGGCAATGCACATGTTATGATCCCAAATAATTTTGACAATATCATTTAACATTTATACAAGTGGTAAAATTACCAAAATACCCCTATTAGTGCCGAATGGATAATATTAAGCTATATTATGATTTTAAAATGCATTTAATTAAGTAAATGAGGAAATAATCAATCAAGTGATTTGGCTAACCAAAATTTCCAAAAATTCTGGTCAACCTCCCCTCCTATGACTCGGCACTCACTCTTAAAAATCAATCCACACCTCATTTATCTCTAACCCTAATTTCCGAGTAGAGAGAAAAACACAAAGAAATCTCCATTGCCTCCATTCGATCCATAAAAATTACCAAGGCATTTTTCTGAGTTCAAACACAATTCAAGGAGTCCTAGAAAAATCGTGTGGAGTCCATTTGTTGCCCGATTCATTTGTGGTGGATTTATTTCTATCGCTAGCTCAATTTAAAGGTATAATTCGTATCAATTAAATCAAGCTTTGTAAAATTCGATTCTTATTTTTCCTGGAGTCCTTATATCATATGTGATATGCGAAAATTGTGTACAAGGTGGTTTGATCCCATTTGGAGTCGTGGAGAATTCTTCCTTTGTTGATTATCCATCCGAGAAGAAATAATTCGTGTGGTCTTATTCACTCGTCCTAAAAATCTTCTGGTATTTTTCCTAGCTTCCATTGATCGTATATAATCTAAGAAAAATAATAAAAATGATCCATGCATTGTAAATAATTCGTATGATAATTCATGTGTTATTAAACCCTAGAATCGAAATAATTCAAGATATTATGCATGCGATTTTTCCAGGTCTAGTAAATAATTTTCGTGGGCTATATGATCATAATATAACACCATAAAAATGCTTATTTGATTTATTGAGGCTTAAAACTATTATTGGTGAATTATGTATTAATCGGCTAGAAAGGGAAAATAAGAACAAAGACCTAGCGTGGGAACTAGGGTTCCAAAAGGGTTAGATCTGATTTAAAATGAATATTAATGATGTTGAAATGATTGCATGATGATGAGATTCGATTAGGGTTTCATTTGGTTAAAAATTGTGTATACCGATTTGTAAATAAATATGAAAGGGTGTGTTTTGCCAATAATGAAACTCATGGGCTATTTTTGTCGTGTTCTATAAATCATGTGTGACTTGTAAAAATTATAAAATGAAGGGCCTATATGTAAAATTTGTGAGAAAATGAATTAAGTTGAAATTGTTATATCGAATTAGAAAATTAATAAATACAAGGACTAAACATGTAATTTCTGAAAAGTGGAGGTCGACTTGTGTTATGAATGATATTCAGGGACTAAGGTAGAAATTTGGATATTTATTGGGCTAATATGAAATTATTATTAATTAATGAATTAAATGTAAATCTTAAGGACTTAATATGTAACCTTATTAAAATAGAGGGACCAAACTTGTAATTTCTAGAAACTTGGGGCTGTTTTGAATAAATAAATATATTCAGGGAATTATGTGTCATTTTGATAACTTAATGGCTTGACATGTAACTATTGGTAATTAAAGGTTGAAATTGTAAGTTTAAGGACTGAATATGTAATTTTGATATCTAGAGGGACTAAATGTGTGAATCATGAATAATTGTGGATACTTTCGTACAACATGATAAAATAAGTGTTCATGGAGTAAATTTGATAAAATAAGGGGCTAATGTGTAATTATGCATGTTTGAAGGTTTAAAATGTAATTTTGGAAGTTCAGGGGTATAAAATGTAAATTATGAAAACCTGAGGACCAAAGGTGTAAATATGATAAAGATACTTTACTTTCAACAAATATTGACCAAATTAAGCTATGTACTAAATATTGCTAAAAGTGGAAACCTTCTAATTATGGAAACTTTCTAAAAGTGGAAACCTACTAAAAAGGGAAAGTTACTTAAAATGGAAAGATGATTAATTAAGAATGATTTGTAATCCCCTTCTACTCCTTTAGGTGTGAAGAAGGAGAGACTTTGAGCTTTTCCCTCATTTCTGTGCTTGTTTCTATATTTGCTTTCGTCATAAGGTACGGATACTCTGCCCTTGTTCTGTAAGGGTTCTATACAGTGATGTTGACTTATGATTCTGTTAAGTTTTCTCCAAACCATTGCTATGAACCCCATTTGTTTATGATCCTTTGCTTATGAACCTTGATCTGCTGAACCTTTGATTTGGACCTTTGACACTAGTTCTGAACCTTTGATATGAACCCTCTGTTATGAACCTATTATGATGAACCTTATGATCTGACACATCTGACATGATATGATATGACTCTTAGTTTGATACCCGAGCCACTTTTCTGTTACCTAGCCAGGAAGGTAACCTGGCCGTGTCTGTGATGCACCACTGGCATGACTCATGTGTGGGTGAGTGATTCCTCACACCGTCCCCATTCTGATTATGATATGCGCATTACTTTGATTATGATTATATATATGTTTCTGGGGGGCGTATGGATTGCAATCCTAGATCTGATCTGTTTAGTGGATTTAACTGTATATGTTATGATATGATTTGTCTGGTGACTGGTGCTGTGTGCAATACACGCCTTTCACAATTTATCTGGGAGCTGATCACTCCATTTGATACATGAGGTCACCCCTCATATTATCTGGTTGCCTAAGAGGTATCCCCTCTGCATGTGTATGATTATGAGTATGATATGATATGTTTCTGGGCTCGTGGTAGATGACTATCCTATTTCTTCTCTTTTATCCATTTGATTCTGATTTATACTGTATGATATTTCCCAGTGCTTCATTATGTTTCTGTTTCATTATCTGGTTGTATTATGTATCTGTTCACTGAGCTTTGTAAGCTCAGCCGCACGTTTTCTTTTCCGTGTGCGGCAGGTATCTAGCTGGGAGATGGATTTATGCTTGGGATGAGAGTTAGAGGAGCTTTTGCCTTAGATGATGTCCTACCCTAGTCTTACCATTTTATTTCAGCTTTTGGATATTGGATCTATTTCGTTATGTATTTCCTTGGGATTATTTCTTCCTTTCATTTGAGACTTATGTATTGGATTCCAGTCGTGTTGACTTGGTTTATTTCATGTTTATGTTTATTTGGCTTCCGCTGTGAATATGTATGTATGCTTTGATTTGTCACCATAATGTGATGCTTCTACCCTTGCCGGGTTGGGGTGTTACAAGATGAATTATGGTGATACTAGACCAGAGTTGGTTTATGAAAGACTAAATTATTATCATTTGAAGAATATGTTTGAACCAGATGAGAAGAGTATTGAATGGAAGAAGTTACTGAGTTCCACAGTTCAGAGATGGTATTTATATCAATCTTGTGGAGTTCATGTTTTATCATGCATAGGTGTGACTGTGTATATGCTTGTGGAGAAGGATTATGTCATCAACAACAGTACATCTATTCTGTATCAAATGTTGCAGCCTGGTAAGTTGACATTACAAAGACCATTTGGTGCAGATAATCAAGCAAAAGAACTGATTGAGAAATATAAAAAGTTGCTGGAATCAAAGGTTTCAAAACAGTAAAGTGTTTGGAAGCATCCTCCTGGTGGATAGTAGGATTTAAGGAAACTTGATGATTTTTGATGAAAAATATCAAGTTTAGGGGAGGATTGTTGGGTCTAAAATGCTGCTGATTCGAGAAACATAACTCTGCTGGATAGTTATGTGACTCTGCTGATTAGTGTATTAACTCTGCTGTTTTGATAACTCTGCTGTTTGGATAATAGGCATAGTGTAACTCTGCTGCTAGCTCACGAAGACTCTGCTACTAGAAGATTTACTCTGCTGCTTATTAGATATGTATAGTATGTTAAGGATAAGTATAGAAAAGATATGTATGAATATTTTTCTTGTATAGGAAGTCTTGTAAACCGATTAGGACTCCTTACTCTATAAAAGGAGGTTCTAGGGTTAAGGTTAGATATCGATTATCTTAGCATACGTATTGTTTTACACTTCAAGGTTTCTTGTAACCCTATTGCTATTCAGAGCAATCGTATTAATATATTGAAGTGTTGTTTGAGAATTCGTTTGTGTTTATTCTTCTTAAAGTCAAGTATTAGTTTCCGCATAATATTTGATATACAACCTAAGATCAGTTTCTATACCAATTACCTTAGATTTATCTAAAGTAATTAATAAGATCGTGAAGCTCAACTGGGATCAACACAAACAATTCTACAATTTCACTAGGAGACTGTAAAGCACATTCAACAAAAAAATTTACCTCGTTGTCATCAGTAATATCGAGTAGAGAGTCAAGTGAATGCAGTTTAACCTTTAGATTGACCTGGTCATTCTGGTTCAAATTAAACTTACTCATCACCATTTTAACTAACCCGGAATACGTTACATCATCATAAATTATGACACCATGATCTAAATCATGATAATGTAACCTGCATTTTATTTTTTTTAAACTCATTTCAATTTTTTTTAGTGTGAAGATGTGTATACACTTTAAGTTGTTGATGTGTTATATATAGTTGGCTTAGTAAGCGTGTGTTTTTATAAAGTTACTGTGTTGATTATCATATTTCGTGTAGAATTATATGTGATACAAAAAATTTCATTTACTAGTCACATCACTGATACTTTAATGTCATATTTCGTGTCAAATTTTATGTGTTCCAGAAAATTTCAGTTACTTGTCACATCAGTGGTCACATTTGTCACATCAGTGGTCACATCACTGGTCACATCTTGTCATATTTCGTGTAGATTTTTATGTGTAAAAAAAAAAATTCGTGTCTAGTCAAATCACTTTTGGGTAACTGTGTGACTGTGTGCCATATTTCGTGTAAAATTGTATTGTGTTACTGACATTGATGTGTATATATATATGTGTAGGTGTGTGTCATCCACAACATCCGTCGGCTAAACAAACACTTACCACATTATAATAAATAGCAACAAACATAATTCCAACAAACATACTAATGGCTGAATCTTTCAAGAAATTCAAATGTATGCTACATTTCAATGATGTTGAGAGTGGTGTGATTATGTACACCGACATAACATACTCATTGTTGGTTGAAATGTTGGTTAACAAATTCGAGTTGAATCCTAATATACAACTCAGTTTGTTATGTAAGCTAAGTCCACCGGATACTATGGTGGCGCTTAACAACGACGATGATGTTTGTTTATTTGTTACGTGTGCTTATGAATCCCCTAATTCTATTGCACATGTGTACATTTATGAACACGTAGTAACCCAAGCTACTATTGGTGAAACACGGATAATACCCGGTCCAGCCGGTATTCTTCAGGCGGCGCGGCTCCGAAAATCGAGAGACATTGCAGACGTTGGCCCTTCATCTGTAATGCCAACACAAGAATATGTCAGAAAAATAATGGAGGATGCGTCTAAAGATGATCATTTTACGCGTGGCCCATGGCTAAGCGCCCTTGCATATTGTGATGCTTTTGGGATCGAGGTAGAGGGATGTCTAGGTGATATTGAGAAATTTATTAAAAAAGGGAAGGTTGAACTTGTTGTTGCTGTTGTCAAGAGTTGTTCAAAAAATATTCTAGGTGATTTAACAGTCACACTCAAGGATCCATCGGGAACAATGTCTGGTACAATCCATCACAAAGTCCTTGCTGAGGAAAAGGGTTATGTAAAGCTTATCAACGTTGGTGCTGTTTTGATACTAAAGAATGTGTCAGTGTTTACACCAAAACCACATAACCATTACCTAAACATCACTTTGAAAAACATGGAGGGGGTCATCGAGAAAGATACCGTTTTTTAATTAATAAGTATGTAGTAAATGTTTGAGTGATGTTGTAATTTAACTTTTGTTATGATATTTTATGTAATAAAATTTTTACTATTTTGTCGTCTAATTAACCCGTGGTTTTGCTTAACTCGTATACAAAAAATTAATTACCAACGCTATAACTTGATATTCACAATATATATATATACAAACCCCAGTGTACCGGTACAAAATATAAACAATATTAAAGTTTAGCTACCTAATCATATCCACAGTCTGTCGTATCCTCGCATCGGGTAGCATAGATATGATGAGCCATCGTGTATCTAAAAGCTTTAAAAAACTCTGAAACATTAGGAATATGTGGAATCGGGATAGATCCTTTACAAAATTGTGTGATAAGCCAACATGTTATCACACCACAATCCATCCCATTTTGTTGTTGAGGTGTCAAAAAACGCCAACTTTGGCTATCGTTGTAGGTGTAAGCGAAGTTAAAGGGTGCTCGGTTAGTAACCTGAAAATACCCTTGGTGAGTCAAGTATTCGTTGAGAACTTCGGTCCATGAAACAATGTGTTGGTGCAACCTATCCTTTCGATCGTCACTATGCAGCGAGTCAAAAACCGTAATGGTTGACCAAAGTAGACTAATCACACCAAGGACCCAGTGATTCCCTTCGCAATGTATTGGCATAAACACCTACAAAATAAAAAAAAAATAATGTAAACTTATAAAATGCTAAACTTATTAAATGCTAAACTTATTAAAGTTATTAAACACAAATACTTACCGTATTCACCGTTGACCAACAAGGGTACGGACGTGTCTGCCCATTCAAGGTTCCTTGCAACACCCTATCCGTGGTAAGTATGAAGATATTACTACCGGCATGGGTAGATCCAAGTGTAGATTTCGCAACTGTCCATTCATCACCATCTCTCCTCGTTCGTATTAGGAGCTCCATCCACGCATTAATATGCTATTTTAATTAAAATGTAAACATTGGGCATCCTTTGAATAAGATTTCTCAAATAAAATGTAAACATTCAGTAATAAACTTACATCATCACACAACCAACCATCATGGTTACCAGGAAACTTAAAAGGGAGTAGGTCTACCCAAAACTTTGGTTCCATACGATTACCCTTTGTGTGGCAGTCCAAAAAAATATATTCGGGTTTTAGCAAGAAAGTGCTTAAGTTAGGATAATTATTAGGATACCGCCTGACCTAAATTGCAGAAAATAAAATACAATATCAATATCAAAACAAACTTGTTAATCATTTTAAATAATTTAATCAAGTAATGTTACAATTACCTTATTAGGGTCAACGTTATAAAACGTAAGAAAGTTGCCGGTATATGCAGCATGTGTAACCAAAACATCGTTCTCATTAGGATCGTCAAAATGAAGAGGGGGGGGGGGGGGAATATCGGCTGTGTCCGCAATATTTTTCCTCGGTCCAACCCGTTTCTTAGGCATGGGAGTAGTATCTGGCAAAGGCCCGTACGGGTCCTTATGCCAAGGTCCAGGACGGACACCCCGCTTCTCTCGATTCATGACAGCCTGGCACAAATAACTCATCATTTAATAGTTGCACATGCTTATAATTATACAAGTAATTTTGAAAAAAGATATATATTTATGAACGTGTGAATTTACCGGGATGACGTGGCTAGGTACAGTGCCACGTGGCGGACCAGCTTCTTGCATATTCTTGCCCGACCACGGTGAAAATCCTTGTAGTGGGATAGGGGTGTACGAGGTCGCATTGTTATGCGAAGTCCGCTGATGAAAAGAAAGCGAATTAAACATTTTTTACTCGCACATAATTCAAAATATACAAGTAATTTGGAAAAAGGTATATAATGACTTTACCGTGTTGACACGGCTACGTACAGGGGCCTCTGATGTACCTGCTTCATGCATATTAATACCTGACCACGGTGCAAATCCTTGTTGTTGCATAGGGGTAATAGAAGGCATAGTAAACTGTGAGGCCACCTGTGGCGACAAATGAGACAACCCGCGAAAGAAAGAACTATTCGGCGGACCATGACATGCTGAACTAGCCTGCGCAAAACACAGCATAGAATATTATAATGTTTAGTAAGTTCTTTTAATCAGTTTTTTATGTAACACAAAATTTATAATAAAACAAAATATACCTGTGTATTCGGAAATGCTTCACTAGCCTGACCGAAGCCCTACATACAATATTAGAATGTTTATTCAGTTATGAAACAAATAAAAAATTATGTGATACAAAATAAATAAAGTATAGTACAATAAAAAAATTTATAATAAAACAAAATATACCTGTGTATTCGGAAACCCTGTAAATCCACTAACACCCCTTTGCTTGGTTTGCATCTAATTTTATAACGGAATAATAAACAACTACTTGTGGAATAATAAACAACTATTATTTAATCTATGTATACGCTTCAAATTTAGAAAATAAAAAATACCTGCATGTAACCTAATAGTTGTTGGATCAGCTTCTCGTGTTGTTGTACTTTATCGTTCAGAGCTTCAAACTGCTTATGTTTTTCCTCATATTCCGTTAGTTTTCGATATAACTCTTCCGGAACGTCGTCTCGGCTATAAGGGTCCGTGGGAGGGGGTAATGGCGGTGGTTGGGTACAACGACCCTCGAAGTATGCCAAGCTATGAACCCACCAATCCTCGTTACGCTCACGCTCATCGGGGAAAAGCCTAATAATAGGTTGCGTTACCTATAAAGTATATATATATAAAAAAAATCAATATTGTTAGGGTATACATATAAAATATCGAACAATAAATTTCATTTCATATAAATTATATATAACGAGTAAAGGGCATGCTTAAATAACAACTCACCAAAAATTCATCGAGCACACTGCGTTTAAACCTCCTCTTAAAACCCCAAGCACACGCTCTAGGATAGCGGTCTTCACGAGTAAAATAATTAACAGCCCCGACTCTATAAGTTTCCAATATCCAAGTCTAAAAACAAAGTTAATTGATTAATTTCTTTACCATTATAAATAAACATAAAGAACAAAAATATCAATAAGCGCACCTTAAAGGCCCATTGAAACCCCATCAACGTATACTTAGGGTTTTTTGCTTTACCCTTAGCATCGGGCGGTGGTCGCAGTTTTCACATAAAAAGCTTCAAGACGATTACCAACCGCGCCAGCTAACTGAGCGTACAACGTTCTCCATACAACATTACCCCATGGATACATGTTCCACGCATCCAAATTGTCTACTAAGCTCCATATCCAATTCTCAACTCTGTAATTAAACTCAAGCCCTAACAACACTAGCACCAACAGTCCAACTAAACTAAAGCGAACGGCATCAATATCACTAAGTTTATCAAAATCCTCGCTATAAAACTTATCATGCACCATTCCAACAGTTATGCTAGAACCATCATATACGGATGAAAAGACACGTCGCCTAAATGGAGTAGGACGACATTCTAAAAATTCTTTAAATTCAATCCCAAAACGTAAGCCCGTTACGAGGCAAAACTCCTGTCTACCGAATTTTAACTCGTACCCTCTTACATGATACGTCAAGGGAACGACATCCGTGTCTCCCTGGGCAAGTTCCTCTTGACATAAACTAATATAATGTAGAAGGATACATGTTTCTTGCATTTCTGCTAACTCAAACAACCATCCAAAACACGTTCGCCTAAACATGGCATCCTTATTTGTATTTCTAAAATTTCGCTTAATCTCATGAAGCAACTTTAGCTTACTTCTACAGGTAAGATCAACGGCAAAATCCTAATAAAACATATAATAAACATATACGTATTAACTACACAAATAAGGATCAAAATCAAAAAAATTTAAAAGAACAAATGTTGATATTTACCGGAACATCATTATTTTGCGCCATATTAACAACACCTCACAACCACCAACACTAACAGCACCACAGCACAACCACCAACACCACAACAGTACAACACCTTACCTCCACCACACAACACCTCCACCACCACCAACACAGCCACTACCACAGCAAATAACCACCAACACCACGAGACCACCAACAACAACACAAGACCACCACCAACACAACACACCAGCCACAACTCAAAATCACAGCAGCTGCACCAACACCACAAGTCCACAACACCACCACCACTACCACGACAACAACACAAAAACAACAATACTCCACCACAAACAACCACCAAGAAAACAAGTTTACCAAATTATTTTCGAGAGAGAATCCAGAAAAGCTTACCAATTTTTTTTTTTAACGTATGAAAAAGAAGTAAAAGAAACGGATACTTACTCCGGTGAGGCATTGTGTTGTCAATCGACCGGATTCTTGTTGATTTTGCTATTTTCCGATGTAATTTCGCTGCAAACAATACTCGAGATACGTTTTTTTGTTTTTAGTTAATGGGGCGTGACACTTGTCGAATCCCCATATATCTCGCTGCAATATGTAGCAGAAATACATATATAATTTTTTTTTATTGTATTTCGCTGCAATATGAAGCAGAAAAACAGCTATTTCGCTGCAATATGAAGCAGACATGCAAAAATTTAATTTTGTGGGTCCCAAAAAAGGTATTTCGCTGCAAAGCAAACAAGAAATACGAAAATTTAATTTTTTTGGGCCCTATTTCGCTGCAAAGGGTATGTGAAATACGTTTTTTTTTTTTTTTTTTTAATTCTAAAAATACGAGATGTTGACACGTGTTGGTTTTGAATTTCTGGGATACTTTGCAGCGAAATATGTGGCCTTTTTGGGAATAAAAAAAAAAAACCCGACCTAAAAAAGGCAACACATTACTGCAGAGTCCTCTGCAGTAATTTTCGCTACTTTGGGAGCCAAATTATGGTTGTATGTATTGCTAGTTGTTTCGATACTTGTGTGCTCTTAATCAGCATACAAAGATACAATTAAAGCTTGATGACATATATTATACATAACTAGCAGGGTCTTCGTGCGAAGCGGCTGCGATACCTTAATATTTAATTTTTTCGGATAATAATTTATTTTATTTGTACGCTTTTTGGTAATAACTTTACTCATTAGTTTATTCGTTTAGTGACTATAAATAACGGCAAAAAGTTTGGTGAAATTACTTTGCTTATTTTGTATTATTTCATTTGTTAGTTTTTTTTTGTGTTTAGTAGCTTGCTTGGTTTGTACAATGTGTTATTTTTTTTAGAATAAATTGCAAAAATCGTCCCTAAAGTTTGGCCAAATTGCAAGTTTCGTCCCTACTTTTTGAAAAGTGCAAGAATCGTCCCTGTGGAAAAGTTTTGGGGCAAATTTCGTCCCTGGCCTCTGCCAAATTACCCAAATACCCCTGTCCCTTTATTTTTTTTTAATTCCTTTTAATTCCTTTTCAGTTTTTAACACAAATGGTCCCGGTGTTGCGCAAAGCTTTACAAATTTAGTCCTTTTGTTAGACAAATAGTTATTCTTACACAAAATCGTCCTTGTGTTGCGCAAGGCTTTACAAACTTAGTCCTTTTGTTAGACAAATAGTTATTCTTACACAAAATCGTCCTTGTGTTGCGCAAGGCTTACACAAATGGTCCTTGAGTCCGTTTTTCTTCCGTTTTCATACGTTTTCGTCCGTTTTTCTTACGTTTTTGTCCGTTTTTCTTACGTTTTTTCCGTTTTCATACGTTTTTGTCCTTTTTCTTACGTTTTTTATGTTTTTGTCCGTTTTTCTTACGTTTTAGTCCGTTTTTCTTACGTTTTTTACATTTTTGTCCATTTTTCTTACGTTTTTTCCGTTTTCATACGTTTTTGTCCATTTTTTTTATCCGTTTTTAGGTCCGTCTTTTTCTTACGTTTTTTTTTTCTCGTTTTTCTTCTTTTTTCTTTTTTTATCTGTTTTTACTTTTTTACGTTTTTTCGTATTTTTTCGTTTTTTCTTACGTTTTTTCTTACGTTTGTCCGTTTTTCCGTTTTTTACGTATTTGTCCTTTTTATCCGTTTTTCTTACGTTTTTTCTGATTACGTTTTTATCCGTTTTTTTCGTTTTTCTTATCCGTTATGTCCGTTTTTATATTTCTTTTAATCGTTTCTTCATTTTTTCAGTTTTTTATCCCAATTTTTTTAAGAAATAAAAAAATTCAAATAATAAAAATAAAAATTTTTGTCCGAATTTTTTTTTATTTGTCTAATATTAAAAAATAATAAAAATTCAAAATTTTTTGTCCGAATTTTAAAAATAAAAAAAAAAATTTTGTCCGAATAAAAAAAAAAATTAAAAAAAATAAAAAAATTCTAATTTTTTATTTTTTTTTAAATATTCGGACAAAAAAGAAAAAAAAATTCGGACAAAACATTTGAATTTTTTTATTTTTTTTTTTAAATTCGGACAAAAATAAATTTTTGAATTTTTTCTCTTTTTCTTTAAATTCGGACAAAAAAAATTTCATTTTTTATTTATTTTTTGAATATTCAGACAAAAAAAATTTTGAATTTTTTTATTTTTTTTAAAAATACGGACAAAAAAATTTTTGAATTTTTTAATTATTTTTTTAAATATTCGGACAAAAAAGAAAAAAAAATTCGGACAATTTTTTTTTTTATTATTTTGAATTTTTAAAAAAATTAGGACAAAAACGTAAAAAACGTAAGAAAAACGGATAAAAACGGACAAATATGGAAAAAAAAAACGTAAGAAAAATGAACAAAAACGTAAGAAAAATCGACAAAAACGTAAGAAAAACGGACAAAAACGTAAGAAAAACGGAAAAAACGTAAGAAAAACGGACAAAAAAGTATGAAAACGGAAAAAAAGTAAGAAAAATGGACAAAAACGTAAAAATAACGGATAAAAACGGACAAATACAGAAAAAAAAAACGTAAGAAAAACGGATAAAAATGGACAAATACGTAAAAAAACGTTAGAAAAACGGACAAAAACGTAAGAAAAACGGATAAAAACGGACAAATACCAAAAAAACGTAAGAAAAACGGATAAAAAATGGACAAATACGTAAAAAAAACAAAGTAAGAAAAACGGACAAAAAACGTTAAAGAAAACGAAAAACGGACAAAAACGTTAGAAAAACGGACAAAAACGGAAAAAACGAATGACAACGTAATAAACGTAAAAAAAAGTTAGAAAAACGGACAAAAACGTAAGAAAAACGGACTAAAACGGATAAAAATGGACAAAAACGTATGAAAACGGAAAAAAACGTAAGAAAAATGGACAAAAACGTAAGAAAAACGGACAAAAACCAAAAAAAACCTAAGAAAAACGGACAAAAACGTATGAAAACGGAAAAAACGTAAGAAAAACGGACAAAAACGTAAGAAAAACGGACGAAAACGTATGAAAACGGACTCAAGGACCATTTGTGTAAGCCTTGCGCAACACAAGGACGATTTTGTGTAAAAATAAATATTTGTCTAACAAAAGGACTAAGTTTGTAAAGCCTTGCGTAACACAAGGACGATTTTGTGTAAGAATAACTATTTGTCTAACAAAAGGAAATTTGTAAAGCCTTGCGCAACACAGGGACCATTTGTGTTAAAAATTGAAAAGGAATTAAAAAAAATAAAGGGACTGGGGTATTTGGCAGAGGTCAGGGACGAAATTTGCCCCAAAACTTTTCCACAGGGACGATTCTTGCACTTTCCAAAAAGCAGAGACGAAACTTGCAATTTGGCCAAACTTTAGGGACGATTTTTGCAATTTACTCTTTTTTTTATTGAAAGAGAGTTTTTAAAGTATCATTAATTAACAGCTTGCATGACTTGTACTATGTATTTTAATACTTATATTTATAAATAAATGAGTGTTTTAAGAATGTATACTCCCTCCGTCTCAATTTAATTGTCCATATTTCCTTTTATGGATGTCTCAAATTAATTGTCCACTTTCCTTATTTGGTAAAAACTAGAGAATCTAAAGGAGAAATATTCCATTTTAGTGGTTGAAAATTAAAGTGGCCCCACTTTTATTAAACTTTGTGTTTTCTCTCTCCTGACAAATAAATTGAGACGGAGAGAGTATTATTTATGCATCAATAAATTGAAACATTGCATGGATAAGTGCATTACTGAAAATTAAGTTTCTAACGTATTTAATATTAGAAACTTTTGTTTAATTTAGTTGTACATTTAGTTTTTATACTTGTATTTTTAAAACTTAGTGCATTAAATGCTCCAAAGAAAACTAAACGCATTATAATAAGGTAATAAGATAACAACACAAATGGAATTGAGTCATAAACAACAACATAGATACAACCAACTAGGCTAGCTTAGGGTCAGCATACTGCTTAATTGGATGTCACTGCTACCTGAACTACTAACATGCTGTTCAAAAACAACAACAAAAAAAATAAATATATATATAAAATATATATATATATATATATATATATATATTATATATATATATATATATATATATATATATATATATATATATATATATATATGCAATTAATTGCTATTAAAAGAACTGTTTAGGGAATTCCTCATGTTGAGGTGGCGCTAAATAAATCAAGGGCAGCCCCAGTTCGTAATCCCATAGTATTTCGAACATGTCTGAATTTTTCAACATCAATTGGAACATAAAGACGAGGATGTTCCGTATCCACCAATTTAGACGGCGCTTCGACTATCTTGTCATTTGGTCCCAACACAAATAAAGCTATCGAATATCGTGTTTTAGGTTCAAAACACAGTACTCTATGATTCACGTTGTAATATCGCCCGTTGCTCCATGCCTATGTCACATTTATTTAGATCGTAAAGTATAACATTACTATCAAAATAAAAGGAAAACTTTGTGATGTTACCTTGCCAATATCGCCGATGTTGACTGCTAGTGTGCCAGGAACAGGATCGAAAGGAACAAACTCACCCGAGATTTTGTCAACCACTTGTAGTCCATTTACAACCTCATCGTCTTGTAGGATGGTTAGAAAGGTCGGGTCAGAGTGAATGGGGGCACAAGTTAACCCAATGCTTTCGGCACTGAAGTGATATTTGTTCATTCTTAACTGGCAACACCATCCGTCGAATAGATCCCCGTTCAAACCATTGCCTTCCATCAACTTTCGGCCAAGAAGTCCGTTGAGATCACGAATAGCTTTTATATATCTGTTTATAATGTCCCTACAACATGCAGTCGAACTCTAACTTATTATCTGTATCCATATTTAATGTAATTAGCTATACCGTTTCAGCATACCACGTTTTTATCTCTTCCTACTTTTTTTTTTTTTTTTTGCTTTTTAGACCCTCGCTGTTTTAGTCAGTATCTTTTTCCACATCTTGGTTACAAAAAATGGTTTTGTGTGATGTTTAGATCATATTGTGCAAATAACAAAGCGTAATGACTAAGACATATATGTTATACACCCTTCGGGACATTTTTTGATGGACCCTTGATGAAATGGTATGTTGAAGGGAACAAACTATACCTTTGGTGAGGGGAGGCACCAAGACGATCAAAAAATTGATTAGGATATGAAATTTCATCAATACTTAAACCCTCGAGAAATGGAGTTGATCGATTACGTCCTATATAGCCCTTGCCATGCTCATTAGGGTTAGCCGTCCGTCTCTTGATCTCCTCAGGGAGATCAAATAGCGAGCTAACCACCGCCTTCATCTCTGCCATCAGTTCCGCAGAGACTCCATGGTTCACCACTCTAAAACAACCAAATTCCACACACGCCTTCGCTATCTCATCAGCCAATCCGTCGACTATTTGCATATCGATCACTGGTGTTCCCGACATCACCATCTTATACGAAATCTGTTCTTTAGAATAAGTATCTTTTTGGGGATGCTAGAATATATAGACAAAAAGTAGAAAGGGTTAATTAGTACATTGTTCAATATAGCTATGCATACATTATAATAGTTTAAGTCAACAAATTAAAAATGCATGTAAACTTTTGTTATTTTGCTTGAAGGCATTGTTATCTCCGCGTTGCTCTATTGTTTCCATATAATTCTATTACATGTCATTTTCGATGTGTTAAAATATATGTTATTCGTTAACAACAGACACATGTTCCGTGACCAAAACAGCCCGTTACCTTTAAACTTAGCCATTATACTTAAAAATGTATTAAATAGAAAGTTTATAGCTTTATAAAGACGACATCGATCTCAGTTTTTAATTTTCAAAAGAAACTTAGCATTGCATTTGCACTGCAGTCATAAAGGAAGTTTGGATCATCATGATTAAAATGACCATATTGGGCCTAAGAATACCTGTAATGGGGCCGCTGCCCACCCCCTCCACGCCCCTACTGCGCCCCAGCCCCATTACTACAAGGCGCTGTCCAAAAGAAAATTCAATTTGCCCCTTTGGCGTGGTGAGCTCCGCGCTTTGTGCCCCTCCCTTTCCAACTAATTTGTTCGACTTTATTAACATTCCACCAACCACCTATTTTTCTTTTGTTTTTTTTTTTTATTCTTTTTTTTTTTTTTTTTTAAGTGCCCCTTTCAAGCCCCCCCCCCCCCCCCCCCCCCCCACTACACCACTTTTCCTTCCAAGTCTCATGGTGGCCCACACTGCTACATGTCACACCATGCCCCATCATTTCTTACACACCATTACACATGGTCTAAGAAGAATGTATTAGATGGGGCGCCAAAGACCAACATTAACCTTATTTTCTAACGCCAAATTTGGTTTATCGTCTTTCATGGTTTGGGACGTGACACTTCGGGGGTGTTTATGGTTCGGTTTTTCAGTTCCGCAGAGTACATGGTTTGAGTTTTTCGGACTAACCCTAACTATAAGTGATCACGTACACAAATTTTTTATTACAATTATTTAATGGACTAACCTTACATGATATGTCACAAAAATTTTGGGATTAAGTTTAATTCAGACCAACCAAAGATTTTTGACCAAAAAATGTAGTATATGGAAATGCCCATGTAGTTTACAAGGATCTCCGAAAACCTATCTGGGTCCGCCCCTATTTTCTTGCATAATTTATTGGAAATCTTTTAAATTGACTCTTTGATATGGTGAAGATTCATGAAACCGTGAGAAGTTTGAGAGACTAAAGATTAGAATTTTTGTGATTTTGGTTTCACTTTGGTTCGGCTTGGTCGATTTCAAGCCGAATATTGGACACCCCAGTTGACATCAACTACAGATTTTGATTCTTAGTTAGGGGTGTTCTTATTTTACATATCAATGTTTAGAAAATCGAATCAAAGATCCAACCGATCTTCTTACCGGTTCGCTAGTCTAACCGGTTCGACCGTTTTAAAAACCGGTTTCTTACAAAACACTAAATATCATAGATATACATAAAAGCATGTTATACAATTTAACAAAGAAAAAGAAAAGATACAAAAATCAATTTTGTCATTTCTATCACTACTTTTATCATCACATAACCTACACATCTAGTCTTTTCAAACCTTTCTATCTCTTCAACATGATAACTCATATAAGTTTATGTGCATGATATAACATAATTAAATAGTATCATTTATATATGAGATAATGAGATCACACACAATAACAACGAGACTTCAGTTTTATGTATTTATGCTAAATTATAAATGATCTATTAAGCGAAAACATGATTGGGCTTAATCAGTTGGCCTGATTAACAAAGTAATGGGCTTAAACCAAATAACCATATGGAACCCCACCTGGGCCTCCTTAGGTTCGGCCGACACCTATGGGGTTGTCTCGGGCTTGGGCTTGGGCTTGGGCTTGGTTTATTACTTGAGAAAAAAGATAAGTATATTATTAAATAATATTATATCTTTTTATTTTGGTAATTATCTTTTATAATAATTAATGCATTTCTTGTATTAACAACTCAATGGTGGCCTAGTAGCAAAAGGGCATGTGACTATCACCCTAAAATGTGTGAGATCTTAAGTTCAATTCCTGCTGCTAGTTGCAAACAACCTTTAACTGCCCACGCTAACCTCCTGAAAAAGGAGGGTTTTACCTTGTTTGAGTCTGTGTGGTGGTGGGTTCAAACCTCGTGGATTAGTCGGACAAAAGGTCAGAAACCATCATTACCCAAAAAAAAGTATATCTTGTATTTAATTATAAATATATTCTTTAAAGTATTATAAATACCATAACTACGAATTAGGGTTTTATTTGATAACAACACCCTAATGTTTTCAACACCCCCCCCCCCTTTCCTTGTGGTTTTCGATCGAGAATCAAAGCAAACCAAACACACCTTTTGTGTTTGATTTAACCAATAATGATTGTTGTTGTGGAGTTGTAGATCAAACACTAGCATTCTACTGAAGTCGTTGTAGTATTAGTGTGGACTAGCCATGGATAAAATCACATTATTGATCTTTTGAGTTCGTGAATTCTCCTTTTCAAATCACAAGGTACACAAGTTTTGTATTTATTTTTGATTAGTCATATACATGTAGCAAATTATAGTGATATATGAAAATTAAGTTATTTGTTGAAAAAAAGCATATACCGACCTTTAGTTTCTATGAAGCCTATGAAAATCTTTGCAAACTTTTCCTTCGATATATTATATTCTAGACATCGTTTAACTAAATGGTTCTATTTGGAACTTAGTACTACATCCATGGAAAGTAGGAAATAAGTAAGAAAAAAAAATATTTATATGAGATGTGAAGAGGATGCTAACAATTGTATGTATGAATTAGATATAGAGTAGCATACTCAGAAATGTAGATTAAACACATTTTCACCTTCATAACCATCTCATGTAAGATTCGAAGGCAGCCACTCATTAATTGTCAAAAGCATCATCCCCAAGCTGCAAAAGTCAAATGTAATATACAGATGTTCCAACATATGAAATTTCACATAATTTAATTCTAAGCTTTCGATTTAAATAACTATCGACATAAAAGGGACAGCTAGTACCAGATAAATGAACAACCTACTTTATATATAAGCTTTTTTCCTGAATAAATAGGTCCAATGATAATATAAATGTTCCATGAGCATCAGCATGATCTTGATTCAAAATGCTTAAAAACGAATCAATATCCATACTCATATAATTTTTACCCTTATACTAACTCCACAAATAGTTTCATGGTTTGGCACACATTGAAGGAAAATGTATTGGATTATATCAACACAAATACTGAAGTTATATTTGTGGGTGACCCTAACCCAGACCAACCCGTTTGACCCACATTAAAGAACAAAATAGCTTTTTCAGATGGGCGGGTTCGCTTCATGATTAAACTTGAAAAATAATGAGTATGTCAACAACCTTGAATAATACCAACATATTATTACTACATGAAAAAAAAAATAATAAAATAAAATAAAATAAAATAAAATAAAAATTCACGTGATACATGAAAAGAATGAATTAAAATGTCAAAAGAACAAAATAAAAAGTGCTCAATCAAATCCAAAATAGAACTTCTTTGTAAACCCGTTGGCAGTGCACTTTGTGTAGTTTTCTTCTTTGTTGCAACATAAAATTTTCAATCATTTCTTGATTTTCACTCTTGAAACGACTACATATAGTTGTCCATGCAAGAAAGCTCGTTGTTGGAGAAACAACCCAACTTGTGATAAAAGTTTGACCTTTACAGAAACTGACTCCGATTTAGCTTGACAAAGAGTGCAAACACATTGTCAGATGCATTACTTGGAAATCAAATAAATAAGGTAGTAATTTGTAAAGCACGATATAGTGATTGAGATAAGAACACTTCACCTCAGCTCTAATGAGTCGCGACAAAATTAGCGAGCGTTACTCTTGTAGCGTTGACATTAGGTCCAAAGAATGCAATAGCCAGCGCCAACAGAAGAACAATGTTGGTCCTATTACATAAATAAATAAAAAAAGAAGCAAAATGCCACGTTTATTATACAAATACAAAAAAAAATTAAAAAAAAAAAAAATATATATATATATATATATATATATATATATATATATATATATATATATATATATATATATATATATATATATATATATATATATCGTGCAAGGACATGCAATACCTTTCAAAATTAGACAATAAACGTAGTTTATGTTTGTGGTTATTGTTTTGTTAAAACTCAATTTGATCAAGTCATAATGAGATTATAATAAGACACACAATTGAGTTCAAACATATCATAAAAATATGCAAAATACATTTGCTCTAGCCCAAATTAGTAAGCTGAAATCACAATCAGTTTTAAATTCAAGTCCAAAACACCCCTTAAACATTTTTACCGCTATATATCATAGTTGGGAAATAATTGGTGATGTTGAGAGATTTAGAGATACATGTACAACATTTTATAAACCAAGTCCTCCGGAATGTCAGATTTCTCGTGGGTTAATAGATGGCGAGACCGTCCACGTATATTATATAACTTATCCCTTAGCTCTTTGAGAATTACATGCTTCGGTTCTGTGAAACATGTACTATGAAATAAACATTTACTATGAAATGGTTTAGGGTTTAGGTTTTAGAACCAGACCCGCGCTTATATGATGTTTAATGATAAAGATCCCCGTAAGTGTCATGTCTTTATTGACAACTATCTATAGTGATAAATTACATAAAAACTCTAACGGATGAGCTCGGGGCTAATGAACGTAACATAATAAATATTATCTAACAGAATATGCTCGGAATTATTAGTTTTATTTATGTTGATAACTTGATCTTCTTAAATAGAGTTGGTATAACTTGCTAAACACATTCTCATTTTCAATTATAACATTTCTTTAGAATTGTTACTGTTTGTCATTGTGTGACTAAAAGGGTTGTCTCATAGGAGACATGAAAAAGTTAAAAATACATTTGATCAAGTCAGGTACGCCCTGCAAAAAAAGGATTAAACTATATAACTTATAGGGAAGAATGAGCATAAACAAAACGTTACAATCATATATTATTGCCTTTCATTTGAAATTCAAAACTATGTGCTAAACATGTTTCTTTAAATCTTAATAAGGTCACTGATATTTATCACCCGTTGGCCTTGCGGCATTTCTTTAATTTAATTTGTGAATCTGTTCTGTAATGTTTTTCTTTTGTGCTAATTTGTCTTTAAAAGCGACTATAATGTCTCTTGACATCAATTTAAATGATTTCTCCCTAAATGCATCTTGTATGTGCAGTTCTCCTAATGTTTGAGCGTAACCACTATTATGTGAAATTAATCCAAATCGACCCATTTGAGCAGTAGTATTGCATCAGCCTACACAAATGTTACCCATTTTGACCTAACCCGTTGTGACCCATTGCACAACTCCAGATTAGCTTATCACTTAAAAAGATCAATATATCTGGCTAGTTGCCCTTGTGTAATGCTAAAATAAGTTAAATACTGAACTTAATTTACCCATTACATATATCCAGATTATCTACTCAACTCTTATTCATAACTAACACAAATAATCAGTTATGCTTGTACAATGCTACCATGATAGAATTTATACTTCAACCGTATACTAAACTTGAGAATGCAAAATGCAAAGAACTTAGCTTGCAGCAAGTATAAAACCGAGATTCTTAACAGCAAAATGGACGCATATATGCGGCAATATCGTTAACTAATAAGTAATAATGAAATAGCTACTTAATACTCATATGAAGTTTCTCCCAAAACAGCGTATTTTCTTTTAATTTCTCATGATGCAGAAATTTCAGAAAGTTTTTATAAGAAAAAACAACTATAATAAAATATATTTTAAGCAAACGATAAAAGACGCATATAACATTATTCGATCAACGTTGGTTAATATTTTCACATGTCGTATGCACTAAAATGGATAGATTTTTCAGATAACTTTGAGAAAACGCAGCTCGGTTTTTAACATGTCACCTGTATAAACAAATAAGTGTGATTAGAAACATGTACATATGCATAATAAGATTTATGCACATTCATGTGGCCATTACCGTAGTTGAAACTTCCGGTTAGAGGCATCCGTTGAGTTTCCGACATGTTTTCACTGCTAATCAAAGCAATCCAACTGTAGAACACCTCTACTTTGACTTCCACAGTAACAACTCAATTATTAATTATCTATCCATTAACTCTACATTTAAGTAAAGTGGACCTGTATTTTAAGCCGATGTGTATCATTTTAATCCAGTAACAAAAGCTTAGGCTGGCGTTAAAAATTATAAAGTCAAACACGGTGTACTGAACTATCAACAAAACAAATTTTACCCGTGTAAAAAAACTTATGAATTTCAGTTCAGCATTATTTGCCAAGAAATTAAAACACAATAAAATCATAAAGCAGATGTTTTTTTTCTTTTTTTGTATCAGCAAAACTTATACATACGCCAAATAATTTTACTCACCACTAACTAATACAGATGCAAGCAAGTATGTTAGAAACATATATCACGAAAATATGAAAAATTCAATGCGGTATGACTGCAACAAATTTCAGAACCTTGAACCTAGAAAAATGCAGTTATTGGCATCTAATTTTATGCTTGAAAGTTGTTTACTCATATACTGCAAAAAAAGGTATGTTTTTTTTACCATATATCAATTCGCCTTATATAACCTTTGTCTAGAAGGACACGAATTTTGGTATTAAAGTGCTGAACATCATAATTGAGTAGTTAGTAACAATATAAAGACATATCAAAATGACTCATTGGCTCTACTTCCAAATCTGTTGTAGTCTTGAGGTGCCTGAAGTCAAATCTATGCACTGAACTGTTGAGATCAAGAAATTTGTTGACAAAAATGTTTTTGTAAAATCTAAGCCGGGTTTTGAACAATACGATATTTGGGTTGCATTTCACCAAGACTATAACATTGCAAAGTCACATAACTTCACTCTTCAAGCTGATGGTTGTAGCCATCAACTAATGTCATCCTAACTGTGGCCTGCATCTCTTTTAGCGTCAATTTAGTTAAACAGCCTGACATTGCAAAAAGCGTGAAGAGTTTAGGACTAAGGAGAACTGGAAAGGATACATCAAATATTACAACCCATTTATTTTAAAATGAGTTGATGTGGTTATGTATTATCTTAACGGCTCAATAAGTATAATGAATTAATATAATATAAATTCATAGCATACTAAAAACTTAAATGAGTTGCAACTGTGATAGAAGTGAACCTTAAAAGTATTATAGCTCTTTAGAATTATTTATTACCTGTCAAATATGAACGGGTCCTTCACACATAGCTGAACATATAGTTGCTAACTTTTCTTCAGAGTCGGCAATCATTTGTCTTGGTTGAGCTCGACTCTTGTTCGCCAAAGCTACATTAAAAAATCAATGTCACCGTTCCTAATTTTCAACACACCATCAAGTGGCAAGTGGCAAGCGGCAAGCATAAGAACTTAGTCATTGATAAAGTTAAACCATTTCTCTTAACAGATTAAAGTCAGAATGGGTACCATAATTATGAGTCGTTAGTATGTGCTTAAACACATACCTTTTCTTAACCAAAACCGGACCCAAAACGACCAAAAACTAACCAAAATGCCAAAGATATTTGTGTTTTTGTGTTTGTTTATGTGCAGGAGCAGATATCGAGAAAAAGGGACAAAATAAAGTCAAAACCGGGAAAACGAGCACGAGATATGGAAAAGATATTTATAGCCGATGCCGGGGAGTTTTATGTCATTCAAGTCCTTGATGAATCATCAATTTACAAAAGAAGCCCTTGGAGTGAGTTTACATGATTGGCAGAATTGGCCCTTACACTTTGAAAAATTACAAAACCAATTCCTATCCTAAATAAATCACAACCAGATTTACTAACACAATCTACCAACCCAAGATCAAAACCCATAGCCCAAAATACAAACAACCCGAGCCCACTAAGCCACCCTGGTCAATATTTATTTACACGGGGTCAAACACAAATAAAAAAATAACTTTTTTACCCGTACTCTTTCCCGCCCCCCAATTATGAACCCTAATTTACCCTCCGGCCAAATTACCGCAATTAAGGGTAATTGTGTCAAATCAAAAGCTTCTAGAATGTCAGGGGATTGTCAGATGTCAGAGAAAGCACAAATTCTCACAAGGAATGTTACGTGGCAGTCTCCTATTGGTCCATACACGTCATAGAGGCTTGATCCTATGGTTTAGATGATTGGGAAAGGATTGGATGGCTCAGATGATGCTCAGAGAAAGCACATCACACGGATTGCCAGTTTGGACCTCACACTTCTAGCTCCTTCCTCTCATGGCTATAAATAGCTCCTCTCCTCACATATTCAAGGGGTTAGATAGATGGTAGCTTAGGAGTAGAGTAGAATAGGAGTAAGGAAAAAGTAGCTTTAGTGTTAGCTTAATGTAGCTTATTCAGTTTTCAAAAGTTGTATTCATTTGAAGTTTTAATGAAATTTAAGTTTTACATTTAAATCACCTGTCATTTACTTTTAAAGCAAAATTAATTTCTCTAAATCTGTTTTCAAAGTCACATTTACATGTTCTCATAAGCTCATTTGAGCTTAATCATAGCTTGTTGTTAGCTCTCTTAGTTTATTTCTGCTTATAATGGTGAGTGGTGATTCGGTCAACAAAAGTCAACTGGGTAAGAAATGGTGTTAATGGTTGATGATTCATGGTAGCTGGTTTGGTGTTAGCCTATCTAATAGATAGGTTTTGGTTGTAGGTTCTCCCTATTTCAGTTAGGGGTTAAAATTTGTAAGTCTCATTTTACATTTTCAAGTACAAATCTGATCTTCATAAGTAGTAGCTTAGATCTGTTTGTTTGTTAGTTTTCTGATTCATTGTTGCTATTTGATCATGTTCTAGTAGTTTTTGTGGTATTTGAAGTTGTTTGTTCAATTATGATTCTGTTTCATTGAATCTGATTTTCTCCTGCATGAATTTTAGTAGGTCTGTGATTCTAAGTTATGGTTGTTTAAAGGTGATGATTACTGATCCAGTAGTTTCTATAGTTGTTTATGCATCTCTTCATATCTTTGTTTCATCATATGTTAGTTTAATTCTGCTAGTTGTAGTGATTGCATAGTTTAGGGGTGTTTGGATCTGAATGATTCTTGCTGTTCTTGTTGTTTCAGTGTTGTTACTTCTGCTAGTTAGTCCACTTAGGGTAAAATTAGACTAAATACTGCATAACTTTGGTAGTCTACTTGGCTAAAGTCAAAATTAGCTTAAAATCTTTAAACTGCTTTCACTATTGATATCTGAGCTTGCTGATTCTGTTGGTTTGATGCATTTTGAGTTTGTGACTGAGAATTTAATGCTTAAATATGATCAATGAACACCTAGTAACAGATTTAGGGCTTTAAAACTCAGATTAGTCAAAGTTAGTGTGCAAATCAAAAAGTCAGCTTAGTTAATTGTTAGCAGCTTTGGTGTTTTTCAGTCATATGTTCTTAGGCCTTATTAGAGTAGTAATTGGCCACTTGTGATAGGGCTTTTGGTGGTTTTAGATATTAAGTAGTATAGGCTAGCTTTTGCCCCTATTAGGTTCAACTTTACAGCTTATTTGAAGTGCTTAATTGTGCTCCAAAGTAGGCTGTTAAGCCATTTTGCTTCTGTCCACTTTTGCAACTGCTATTCTGCTTTTTAGCTTATTCAGTGAGCTTATTTGAACTTTTCCAGTTGATTTGAGATTTATTTAGTGTGCTTATCAGTATTTGAGCTCTTGGTAATTTTTGGTCAGCTTTTGCTTAATTTTAGCTTATTTCACAAACTGCTTATTTACTGTTTCAGCTTATTTAGGCAAAATCAGTTTCTCAAATTATTTTTCCTATATAGCTTCTTTAATTTTAGAATTACTCAAAAATTTTCAGATTTTTCCTAGTTGTTTTAATATTTTTAAATCATTTAAATAGTTTAATTAGTTTTTAATTCATAAAATATTATTAAAAAGTCAAAAAAATATTTTTCTTTTTTCAAAAATTTTCTTTTATCATTTTTAATATTGGAAAATTATTTTGCATTTTTAGGTTTTAAATTTTAGAAAATCACTTTTATTTACGTTTTATAATTCGTCGCGTAACGTTTTTTTTAAAATTCAATTTTCATTTTTAAGATCGTATGCTTAGTTTAATTGTTTCATTAGCTTAATTAGTTGTTTACTTTTATTATTTTATTGTTCGTAGTATAAAATCACAAATCAATCACTTTTTTTCACACACATTCACCACACGTATTCGACACGTTACGACAACTCGATATTCGACCTTCGTTGGGACACGACCCGGGGAAAACGCATACGTTTCCTTTTCCTTTGGAAATAAAAATATTAAATCAGTCGTTTATCAACAAAATAAGTCACCAGAATATTTCTTGCCAAAATCTCAGTGACAAATAACATTTATAGTCATGTACACACCTATACATACTTATTAAATATCAACCCTAAACAACCCATTGTAGTTTCAATTTGAGTTTTAATAATCAGTCCAAATAGCCCCTACTAAAGCTAATAATCCATTATTTTCATCTTGTGAGCTTATTAACATGAGCTTAAGAACAAAAAAGTGAGCCAATTAAGGTTAATCCAAACACCCCCTGAAATTGACATGAAAATCAACACATCATACTGGTATATGCCATCACAAACATAATTGACATGAAAAGCAACCCTTGAAGAGGGTACTTTTGTTTCCTTAACTATATTGTATATGCTAAAAGAAAACATGTAGAAGCTTCCACAACTAATGTGACCAATGGAAATTTTTACGTTGTTAATTAATATTATATGAGTATTAATTATTTTTAAGCTAAGCATTTCTATGCGCATTTGCATGTTTCTGAGTATTTTTGAGCATTTTTTAGAGCCGTTTCGCATACTGTAGCTTACAGTCACTGCAGAAAAAGTATATTTTTGTCAGTAAGGTTAAATTATCACATTTCTGATAGTTACTGACAAGTTTCGTAATTAATTGAGAGCTTTCTCGCATTTTTCTGAAAAATAACCGCACGCGCGTACCGACAGCACAGTACATATGGTAATAGTCAAATAAATATGTTTTTGAGTCAGTAATGACATTTTATTATATTTCTGACGAAAACGTGGTTAAAAACTTTATTTTACTTAATCGTGTCCAAAAACGTCAAACCGGGACTTTACGGTAACACTTAAACTCAAACCGACACACGATACACCAACGCGGAGTAAAAACTAATTTCACCCTTCTCTAATAAGCCATAACCGGCCATATATTAAACACCAAGCCCACATGGGACAAAAATTCTCTTATCTTAAATGAAATCCTAATTTTACTAAATATGGTGTATACCTTTTTAGATTTTTCACTCCTTATCTTTTATTATTGCCTAGATTAGAAGCCATATCTTTCATATTATACCACCATTTGTACGCCACTATACACACACATATTATCATCTTACAAAAATTTTCACTAAAAGATCAAGATCATCAAGTGTTTAAATAAGGTTTTGGGTAATTTGAAGCTTGTTTTGGGTAAAATTAGTGAAGTTTTGGGTGTTCTTGTTCCTCCTATCCCACGTTAACATCAAGAGATTTGTAAGGATTCATAAAACTTTTCATAACTTGTTAATCTCTTTTTCATTTGGTGTATAATGATGTTTAAAAGTGTTAAATGTATATGTTTTGATAATATGATTAAAGCTAGGGTCTGATCTTCTATGCATAGTGCTCGACATTTTTAGATGTTTATGAGTTAGTTTGTAGATTTCATGCTTGTGTGGTAAATATTGTTACATATAGTGCTTATTTGATAATACAAACATTAGTTATGGTTTTTACACTAATTTAAGCACTATATTGATTTTTAGAGGTTATATATGGTTCGGCCATATTTAAAAATATAAGATTATTGGGTTTTGAAAAACATAAAATTTTAGCTCAAGTGGTGAAAAGGTGGAAAATATAATTGGGTGTTTATTTGGAATGGATTGAAAATAAGCCCTAAGATATTGAAAATAACTAGTAAAAAAGTAAAAATAAGTTGAGACACTTCATATGGGTCGAATAGACATAAAAATGGTCAACTTGAAATATTGACTAAATAACTTACTTATTAGAGCTTATTTGATAAGTAAAAAGAATATTTAGTAACTAATAATCACTAATAAGTACCAAATAATAACAAATTGGGCTAAATGGATTTTTGGGCCATAAAACCCATTGAGTTACTGTTGGGCCGAAGCCCATGAACATTTTTGAGGTTTTGACTTTTTGACCAAACGAACCTATTGAGCGAGTAAAATGATTTTTAGTAACGTGTCGATATATACGTTATAACTAAAAATGTGTTTTGGGTTAAAATGGTAATTGGGCTTATTTAAGATTTTCGGCCCAATTAACAAGTAAAAATGATAAATTTGATATTTGGAATATTTTCCGACTCGCCATGGTTGTTAAAGTTTAACGAAACGATAAATATAACGAAAACTATTTTTGGACTTGTTTTGAAACGTTTAGTCTCCGAAAGGGTAAAAATTGACATTTTTACTAAATTGATATTGAGATTGACTTTCGTTGACTTTTTGACAAAATATTGACTTTGTGTCGAAATCTAGTGTTAATACTTAAAAATGAAGCTAACGAATGATATTACGACGAAAACATATTCACGACACTTGATATATATATATCACAAAGGTATATTTTTGCACTAATAACTAGTTAGCGGAATATTTGAGTAAAGTTTGCAACACGTGAGATAAATGGAAACGTTGTATAAACGAATGGGTCATGCCCAAATTTTCTAAAAATCCAACACTTAGAGTATTTTGTGAAAACACTTAACCTAAGTAAACTTTATGGAATTACTTAACCAAATTTGTTTTCTTATAATAAAGGTTAAATCAGAAATGATAAACGATGTTTCTACTATAATAATTCTTCACCAACATTATTATCTTGATCATTTTTCAAAAGCTTATTTAATTAATTTTTATTTTAAATTAATTAAATACATAAGTAATTAATTTAATAAATATATATACATATATAATGTATGAGTACATATATATAACACTTGCACATTTAAGCCGCGAATACTAGCACGGATGTTCCGTTACGTATTCCCACCATGCACTTTCACCATGAGCCACCACCATGAGTTACAACGATAAATCGTTTCGAAATATATTTACCACACAGCAAGCAAGAAATACACGAGCACTGGTCAAACGTAAACTTTTCAAATAAAATAAAGACACTTGAGACACGAATATTTTGCTAAGACTTACCGTACTGATTTAGGGTGCTGATCGGCGCGGTTGCATTATTTTGATTTATTTCCTGATTTGCTGTTATTGAAAGGTGAGTTTATAGCCCCATATTTTATACGATTTTTGCTTTATAAGCTTAGGGTGAGAAACATGCAAAACTGTTTTCATGGACCAGAAATGAAATTGCTTTTAAGATCACACTAATATGCAGAAACCTAAGTTTGCTGAATCCCATTTTGTGCCCACTATCATCTGCCGTTAATTCCTGTTTAGGAAGCCGTTTGTTATAAATAGATCTATTGGGAGTGACGTCCCCGTTCAATTGGCTCGGCATAGCCAAGGCGAACGTATACCAAGTCGGGTTTTTGGCCGAGTGTCTGGGGATTAACACTCGCGGGCACCCTTATTTATTTTGCTAACGCTAGTCGTGCTGCATTGTCTTAGCATCGGTAGGATGAGGCTTAGTGTTTGCATAACGGATAGTGTGTATCTGCTGAATTGCTTTTATGATGTTGCTATTGGTCCATATGTGCTATTTATTTAAACCTATGAACTCACCAGCGTTAGCTGACTTTTAGCATGTTTTTCTCAGGAAACTGAGGTGCGTTTAGCCGGGTGCAGAGCATGGCGTCGGTCACAATAAATGATGGAAATGTTTTTTTAATGTGTTTACTCTGACAATTGGACCTTTTTATTTTAATGGTCTTCATTTTCATCTGAAATGGATTTTATGTATTGTTACATGACTTGACTTATGTAAAATATTTTAAAACGGATTTTTAATCCGGTCGCTATATCTTATGTTGTGGTTATCAATCCAGTAGCACCCAAAGTGTATGCTTCCGCAATATTATGATTTTAGGGGTGTTAAAGATTGGTATTCAGAGCCTAAGTTATAGAGAACGTGGTTTATAAAAACCTTGAACTATAACCGATTTATGAAAAACTTTCCATCATAACCGCCAGATGCCTGCCAGTTTAACTTGCTATGATTTAAGCATTAGTTGCTTATTTGATTTGAGCGTTATTTGCTCTATTTGATTTAGTGTTTTGACATGCTATTTGAGCGTTATACTAAGCATATATGATATAAGTAATTTCTATATACTTATACGTGTCGCACTATATTTGTCACAGACCATGTCTCTCCCATTCGGCACACACTCTGAGGTAGATACTGCTGGATTCACTTCTCAGACACAGCAGCCAGTTCCGCTCATGGATGACCCATTGATGGAGGTTATTCGTGCTGCTGCTCAGCCATCCATTCCAGTTCAGCCTGTACACACCACTTCGATATCCACCTCACCGTATTTGCACAGATCTACCATAGTACACCATTCATCACCAGCTCAGTTGTACACCTTTACTCAGCATGATCTTGATGCTCCACCTGTCAGACGTCGGGCATCATATAGGCGAGTCCGTGGACGCCGTCTTCAGTTATCTTCTGTATTGACTTCATCTCTTAGTAGGACCCGTTATGGTTATATGGGTACTCCTGCTGACTCACCACCTCAGTCACCTGTACCATCTCCAGACTATTCCCCACCTAGTCAGAGACGTAGGAGATCAGTGGAGACCTATTCTGATGAGGACGAGGATCCAGTGGAGGATCCAGAGTAGGTTCAGGATGAGCCTACTCCTACTGTTGCTGTTGAGCACATTCCTATGGGTTTAGAGGATGATAGGGATAGGGATACTCCTATGGATGTAGATCAGGGCATGATGTCGAGGGATGGCAAGGGCATCATGGAGGATGTTCAGGGATTGTTTGAGGTTGGACAGAGCTCGAGAGATGCACAGTTTCAGGGTTTGTTTGAGATTGGACAGAGCTCCAGAGATGCTGAGATTCAGGGTTTGGATGATAGTCAGTGGTTGGACATTACTTGTGATGTTAGCACGGGTGTACGTGCAGCTAGCCCAGAGTACACACCGTCATCTCCTTCTTTTATACCACCATCTCCGATGCCTACCCCACTCCCATCACCAGTGGCTTCTCCATTAGCAGATCATGAGGAGCTTACTGAGATGGATCAGATCTGGATTCAGCTGACGAACCAGTCAAACCTACTTAATGTTCATTCTGATCAGCTTGGGAGATTGGAGCAGTCTGAGCGTATACAGACTGTGGAGAGGTGGATTGGGACTATTGATCAGGCAGCTTGTGTTTTATTTGAGGAGTTGTATTCTGACCGTAGAGTGATGATTGGGTTGAGAGCTAGATTGGAGGCTCTAGAGAGGTTACATGGCAGGGAGCTTAGAGGATTGGATTTTAGAGCCATTGGTTTAGATAGAGGCTAGAGTAGGATATTGGGTATGATGAGACGAGCCAGAGGCGTTGACCGTATGCAGTGGCAAAGGATTTCGACTACTGAGCATACCATTGGATCAGTGATGAGGGAGAACCAAGAGCTTAGAGACCGGGTAGCCCAGCTAGAGACCACTATTGAAGGATTGACCCGAGCATTTGAGGAGCTACGCATTGCTAGGATCGATCACTAGATGTAGTAGTAGTGATGATGTATTCCTAGAGTAGTAGTAGTGATGATGTATTCCTAGGACTATTAGTATTTCGGTAGTATCTTAGAACTAATTATTGACGAGCTTGTAATTTTGTAAACCTTTATCTTTTGATATATATATAACAAGCTTAGTCTTCCTATCCGATTATTCGTTTTCCTCTGTGGTTGACTTTATTCTTGTATTTTTTTTCGCTATCCACATATCGGTATGATTTATTTTCCTATAACCAAAAATCTCATTTATCGCCATCTTTTGTGATGCAGATAAATGGCACCAAAACGAAAGTCAACTAGAGTCACACGAGGACAAACTGTTAACACACCTATTCAGACAAGGTCAGTAAGGGGAAGAACTACTGAGCCTGTTGCCCCGACCAGAGTCACACGAGGATGACCCGCTAACACACCGGTTCAGACAAGGTCAGTGAGGGGAATAACTGCTGAGGATGTCGCCCGACCAGAGCCGCACAAGACCAGACAGCTGAGGATTTCGCACCAACCAGGGCCGCGGCTACTACCCCAGTGGTGAATCAAGCAACACTGGATCAACTAGTTGCTGATCGTGTGGCAGCCGCTCTCGCAGCTGTGACCAATTCGACCACCAACACCGGAACATCTAGGCCAGTAACCAACAGCCGAGGTTGTACTTACTCTGAGTTCCGAAAAATCATGGTTGGAGGATTTGGAGGAACAGAGGGAGCCGTTGGTTTGACTAGATGGATTGAGAAGCTTGAAACCGTGTTTCGTATCAGTGGATGTCATGAGGATGACAGAGTCAAGTTTGCATCATTCACTTTCATGGATTCCGCTTTGACCTGGTGGAACAACTACATGAAGTCGGCTAATATGGATGTTGCTTATTGATGAAGCGAAAAGTGTACCGCTTTTAAGGGGTCATTTAAGCCCTAAATCGTATTTATTTGATCAAATATTGCCCTAAATCGTTCCTTTTGTCATTTTAGGTACTTTTGAGGAGAAATCTGGAAAAGGAGGCATTTTGGACGTTTTTGGAGCATAAAAGTGAAGAAAACGACAAAGTCTCAAAAATCGGCTGAAAGTTACCTTTGACGGCGTCACAATTAACCCCAGACGGCGTCATGCTCTGGCAAGAAAAAGTGGACGTGAAATTTACTCATGCTAAGCCAGTGAAAATAGCATGTGAATTCTGACGGCGTCACGCTTTAACTTGATCAAGGGCGTCATGGCTTAAATCATAAGGGGACGGCGTCACGTTCAAGGTTCGACGGCGTCAAGCCTTGATAAGCCAGAATGGATTTTTGAAGAGCTAAAGAGGGACGGCGTCAAGAAGGTCATCCGGGAACCCTAGAAGCGGCGAGGTGACGGCGTCACAATCCATAAGGTGACGCCGTCAGATGCAAAAGTCTATATATAGTTTTCTAATTTTTTGTCATTAAGGAGAGCTTAGTGTGTGGAATTTTGGGAGAAAACCCTAGGACGATTTTAGCTTCTTTTTCAAGGCTTTTTGCCTTGAGATCTTCCATGTTACATTGAAGATAAGTTATCAATTAATCATTCAATATGTCTATGTGTTGTTTGATTTTATCTTATTCTTGTCTTTTGATTAACATGTTAGGCTAAATTTATCTTGTGTTTGCTTAGATCTAATGAAACCTAGCTATTGATTATTGGTTATTAGTGTGTTGTTAGTTGTATTGGATGATTGTTTATCTATGTTAGGCTTAAGAAAACTGGCTAACTTCCTATTCGGTAACTTGCTTGAACGTCTTAAGAAACATGAACCAAATGCGTACTAAAGGTTTTTATGGTTGTATTTAATGCACAAGCGAATTCTAGTGATCCCATGTTAGGAGCTTCCTAGCCGGCTCGACATAGGAGTGAAGTAGGAGCTTGTAGAGTTGGGGAAGTAAGTACGCCACCCCACGAATGGTATTAAGGAATACACCCGTCATCCACGCGACTAATACACACTAATTAACCGGTAAAAGATAGTTAGGGAGTAAGGAAATCTAAGTAAACACATTTCTCTACACATAAGTTTCTCACCACATTTTCATTTTTGTTATCTTATTTTATTTGCATTCGTAGTAATTTGGGTTAGTTGACTAGCAACTAATTCCGCCCACTCATTCAAAACCGAGATTTTACTTGCTTTCAAAAAAAAAAATATAAAAACATAAAAAAGAATCTTCCTCAACCCTTAGACCTATTAGAGTAGCTTTTCATACCTAACGAACACTATTCCCTGTGGAGAACGATCAATCCCCCGTACTTACCACTACACTATACTACATCGGTCAGGTACACTGCCTGGTGGGGTTGTAAGCCTCTTGAGATCCCTCGAGAGGTAAAACCTGTTGTAAGGTTACAAAACCACGCACCAAGTTTTTGGCGCTGCTGCCGGGGAATAGTTATTGTTTAGGTTGAATTTTTATTTCTATTAGGTCTACTCACTAGATTCCTTTCTAGTGAGATTTTTGTTTTATTTTTCTAGGTTTTCTTTAGTCTATCTATTTTCTTCGTGTCTTTGTTCGTAACCATACCATCCGACATCATGGAAGATGGTAATATCCTTAACCCCCACAACCTACCACCACAACAACCACCACCACCTCCTAGAGCCCGTACTTTAGGAGAGTATTCCCGTCCTAGCCACCATGGCTATCGAAACACTATTGAGCTCACTCAAGGAGCCAATATCACACCCTTGCGATCCGACACCATCCGGTTGGTGCAAAGCGGATGCGCATTCCATGGACTTCGTTCTGAAGATCCTAATCAACATCTCAAGGACTTTCTTAAAATCGTTGATTCTATAGACCTTGATGTTGCCACTCGAGAGACGACCCGATTGCGTCTCTTCCAATTCTCTTTGCGGGACCAAGCTAGTCAATGGCTAGAACGTCAACCCGCAGGATCCATCACCTCTTGGGATGATCTCACCACTCGTTTCCTTGCTCAGTTTTTCCCACCGGGAAGAACTACCAAGCTAAGGAATGATATCTTGATGTTCCAACAACGTCAAGGCGAAACTCTCTACGAGGCATGGACTCGATTCAAGGACTTACTCCAAAAAGTCCCTCACCATGGCATAGAACTTTGGCTCCAAGTCCAAATCTTCTATGACCATATCAATCTCTCCACGAGGCAAACCATTGACCAAGCGGCCGGTGGTAAGCTACGTGATCTAAGTGCGGAACAATCATGGGCTCTCCTAGAGGATCTTGCTCTTTATGACAACGAAAGTTGGAGTGATCCCCGTGATTTGAATAAAACGGTCAAGGCAATATCTTTGCCTTCGAACAATTCAAGCACTTCTGACCGTAGGATCATAGAACTTGAAGACCAAGTCAAGTTTCTCATGAAATCCTACGAGGCTCCTACACCTTCAAGCCAAGTGAACAAAATCACTTCTTCATGTGAATTATGTAGTGGTCCCCACGACACTCGTGATTGCATGGAACTCCCCGAACAAGCTTTTGTGGACTACGCATCCTCGCGTACCGACGGAGCGGGAGACAAGTGGTACACTTTCAAACCCGAGCCAAACCATTACGGTGATTCATACAACCCCTCATGGAAAAATCACCCGAACCTTAGGTGGAAACAAAACCAAAACGCACAACAAACCAATTCTTCCTACCCACCTAATCGTTTCCAATCAAGCGGTTCCAACTCGAACCGTACTTTCAACAACAATCCTTCCGGCAATGGTAGTACCAATAACTTTGAAGGATTGATGTCTCAATTTATGGCATCTCAAGAAGCTCGTTTAGCCAAGTTTGAAACCGATTTCAAACAAAAACAAAGCGAGATGACCAATAAGATTGACACCTTGTTGAAAGCCCTCAATGACCGAGAAATGGGAGCACTCCCTAGCAACACGGTCAAGAACCCGAAACTAAACGTCAACGCTATTTCATCGGTTTCGTCCCCTAGTTCTTGTCCACAATATTATTCGGTCAATTCCATGAGCACGTGTTTCAAACAAGCCCAAGTCGTTCCAAATGACCAAGAAGTTATGACATCCAAATTGGTCAACAACATAGTTGAAACACCTCCCACTCAAAACCTTGACGAAGAATTCAAGGAGCTCCACCTTGAAAGTCCGGTTGTTGATGAGTTGGATGAGAAGAAGCTCAAGTTAGGCGAAAAAGGGACCGCCTTTGTTCATAACAAGCTACCTAAGAAGTTAGATGATCCGGGCTTATTTGTTCTACCTTGCAAGATCGGTAATTCGGAGGCTTATGACACATTAGCCGATCTTGGATCAAGCCTTAACCTACTTCCGTTACCTCTCTACACCTCTCTAAAACTTGGAAAACTTGTAGAAACCGAGGTGATAATAGGCTTAGCGGATGGAAGTGTTGCTTACCCGGTTGGAGTAGTTAAGGACGTGTTAGTGCACATTGGAAAACTAACCATTTTAGCCGATTTCCACGTCCTTGATATGGTTAGCGACCCTACATGCCCCTTGTTGATAGGTAGAGGATTTTTGGCGACCGCTAGTGCTATGATTGATTGTAAGGAATCCAAGATAGCGGTAGGAGAAGGAGATACTTGGTCAGTCTATGATGTTAAGAAACATGCCTATGATACTAGTGAGGAACCAACACCACATTGGCTAGAATCAAATAGGAGACCATCTAGATATGGACCTTGGATTGATAGAGACTTTATAGGACCCCAACGCCCATTTTACCTAGAAGAGGACTTTGTTAACCGAACGCATTCGGTAGAACAACTCTTGGCTAGGGACACCGAATTGGATCCATTTGAAGATTCTCTAGTTTTTAGAAAGATGATTGATTTCCTAGGAGTTTTGCCAATTAACCTAGGAATGAATAAGTGGATTTGTGAGGAAGATGATCATAAGTGGAATTGGGATAAACCACCCAAAGATGGAGATGGGTCATGGCATATCAAGATGACATTGTATGACCCGGATGGAGAGAAGTTTGAGAAGATATATCGTACTAAGCGGACCAATAGGAAACTTCAATCCAAGCTTAACCCTAAAGACGTCCTCGATGACGAGCTCACTTATATAGGGTAGCGTGACTTTGAGTCTAGCTACAAGACTCGTTAATAAAGAAAAAGCGCTTCTTGGGAGGCAACCCAAGCTTTATTTGTTTTATTTGCTTTGTGTGTTTATTTATTTGTTTGTTTGATTTTATTTTTCGTATGTGTGTTTAATTTTTATCATTATTGATTCATGTTCAAAAGTAATTTGTGAAAATGCTTTATTTTGTTTTTAACTTCGTCTTAACTACATATAAAGGTATTTTGCAAAAGTTAAGTGTAAGGGAAATCTAAATCGGTTTATTAGAACACAAATGAACATGAATCGTAATAATAATAAAATAGCATACATATTCGTATTTGTTTGAGTCAAATGCTTGTATCGAGTCATAATGATGTTTTGCAGGATTTCCAGGAAGTAAGGTAAAGGTTTTTCCAGAAATTTTCCGGAAACTTAAAATGAAAATTTTTGTCAGGTCATTTCTGACGGCGTCAGGGTTTATAACCTGACGGCGTCAGATTTAATTTTCAGAAATTTTTGAAAGTTTTGTTTTCATAAAAAGTTTTTATTAAAATCTCCAACTTATAATCTCCAGGAATCTGCAAAGTTACCATTCCACAAGCATTATATCCTTATATATAGATTTTATCCCGCCGATGTTAGGCAGGTTTTCGTGTTTGTTTTCTCAGGTTTAACAGGTTATTTTGGACAAGGAAATGTTTTGAATCAAGCTTGTGGCGATGCATTAGTCATGGAGCTTCTACATTACTTTGGAGGAAGATCTAACCGTGTAATTTCATTATCCACCGAGCGAATCAGGGGAGTATTTGATTTCATTCTTTTACCTTATTTACTTTTACATCTTGTTATTTGAACATTGGGGACAATGTTCATCTTAAGTGTAAGGGGGGGTAAAAGTACGATTTTAGAGAATGCCATTGCGATTTTTGTTTGTTTAATAATAGATGTGTAATAAAACTGAGATAAATACCTGTTAGGGTAATTTTAGTGCCAAATTTAAAATTTTTTACAACACTTAGGAGTGAAACTTTGATCTTAATGAGCGTCTCACGGATAGGAGTTATATAACTAGCACAAAAAACCGTACCACTAAAAAATTTTCCACCCCAAATATGTGAGGTTCGCCCCTAGAATTGGTAGGAAAAGCATTTATGCTATGATGTGTGTACCGGTAGCACTTAGATTCTAGAACTTGCGTTAGGACCATTCCAAGGCCACAAGTGAGACTACATTCGTGTAGTTAGATTTACTACATGATAAGAGGCATTAGGATTAACCCATTGTTTTACACCTGTGTTTTTGTTATAAATTACATTGGCTACATTGGTCAAGTAATTCTCCCACACCCTTTGCGTTGTACTCATTTTTAGTACACGATACCCCTAGTACACCCCTCAGAGCCTATCTTTTCGTTTCGACCTTTAAGCATTTTACTTAAAGGAAGAATTTGTTACACCCCACTAAAATGTACACCCAAATCGCCTTAGCCTACCTTGTATGCACTCATCTTTAGTGCATTATTGTGACAACATTTGTTTAAACCCAAGTTAATTATCTAATTGATTACATGGTTGCTAAGTCGAGTCATATCCTTGTACATATTGTTTTGGGACGATTGGGACTCATGGGTAAAGTACTAGTGTAATGGAGTAATGGGGAAGAAGATCATTTATTACCCCCATATGTGCTAAATGTTTTAAAAGTACTCCAAGTTTTTCAATTATCTTAATTCGAGTCATTAGATTAGTATTTGTAAAGTTATGTAAAAGTTCAAGTGTAAGGGGGATGCAACGCCCCTATGATGTATTATTTTGGATGGTAGGGCAAAAGTGTATGCAAAAAAAAAAAAAAAAAAAAAAAAAAAAAAAAAAAAAAATCGAAAAATCAAGAAAAATACAAAAAAAAAAAAAAAAAAAAAAAGAAAAATAGAAAAAACATACGGACTACCATCCCGTTTCATTTTATGTTTTTGTTATTTTGTTTTTAGCTTAAGATTGAGTCGAGTCTTGGCTTAGCAACATTGTATAGTACATGTAATTAATCAAGATCTTTAACTCGCCACCAGTAAAATATCCCTTATCCAACAAAACCGTGTTTATCATATCCCTACACCTAACGTTATAACCCATGTAAAAGCCCTCTTTGATAGTTTATCTTAGGTGCTTACGCCTAGTGGAGGAGGTTTTCGATCCTTTCCCAAGCCTATGGTAATCTATTTGCTATGACAGGTAGTGAGAGATATTATCCGTTTTCATTTATGAGATTTATTTTGATGACACTTGAGAGATGTGAGTATCTAAACACTACTTGTGAGGTGCTAGTATGTAATCTCCGTGCTTATTATGATTGAAGTGGAACGAATATTTGTTGTAATTACTTTTATGTTTGCATTAAATGACCCCTAACTTGTATTTTGATTAGAATAAAAGCGCATTTGCTTGAGGACAAGCAAATCTCAAGTGTAAGGGTATTTGATGAAGCGAAAAGTGTACCGCTTTTAAGGGGTCATTTAAGCCCTAAATCGTATTTATTTGATCAAATATTGCCCTAAATCGTTCCTTTTGTCATTTTAGGTACTTTTGAGGAGAAATCTGGAAAAGGAGGCATTTTGAACGTTTTTGGAGCATAAAAGTGAAGAAAACGACAAAGTCTCAAAAATCGGCTGAAAGTTACCTTTGACGGCGTCACAATTAACCCCAGACGGCGTCATGCTTTGGCAAGAAAAAGTGGACGTGAAATTTACTCATGATAAGCCAGTGAAAATAGCATGTGAATTCTGACGGCGTCACGTGATGCGTGGTTTTGCGACCTTACAACAGGTTTTACCTCTCAAGGATCTTGAGAAGTTTGCAATCCCCACCAGGCAGTGTACCTGACCGATGTAGTATAGTGAAGTGGCAAGTACCGGGGGATTGATCGTTCAACTCAAAGAATAGTGTTCGTTAGGATTGAAATTCATCTACTAGGTCTAGAGGTGAGGGATGATTCTTTTTGTATTTTTTATATTTTATGAAAAGCAAGTAAAATCTCTGGTTTGAAGGAGTGGGCGGAATTAGTTGCTAATCAACTAACCCAAAAGCTACTAATTAAACTAATGTGCAGGAAAGTAAACTAGGGTTCTACAAGGGAAGTGAAGCGTATCTACCTATGATGTATTAGTCCTTGCTAGCTATCCAATTCTACCTATTGAATTGTCACACCTTGTTTTAATTGACGGGTTGTATTCCTTAATACCATTCGTGGGGTGGCGTACGTACTTCCCCAACTCTATAAGCTCCTAATTCACTCCTATGTCGAGCCGGCTAAGAAGCTCCTAACATGGGATCACTAGAATTCGCTCATGCATTAAATACAACCAAATAAACCTAGTACGCATTGGTTCATGTTTCTTAAGACGTTCAAGCAAGTTACCGTATAGGAGGTTAGCCAGTTTTCTTAAGCCTAACATCGATATCACCCAATCAAACAAGAGACAATAGGAAACAAGAATTATAAGCTAAACCAATTAGATCTATTGAAGTGTCACACCTTTATTGATGACGATAGACACATACATCAACAAGGAATCAATAAGATCTAATTAATTATATACAAGTTTCACACAATCATAAGTAGACACAAGGTGAATTAGCAAAGCATGATCAATGAAGGGCAAACAACCCTAATAATGAAAGACATAATTAAGTTAGAATCAACAAACCAACAATTGATGTTTATGAAGTGATTGAAACCCTCTAAGTTGCTGGAAAAACACCTACCTAAACCCTAGAATCGGACTTAGGGTTTAGGGCTTACAAAAAAGTGAAGTTGTGACGTTGTATTTATAGCTGATTTTCTGTCCGCATCGATCTGACGGCGTCAGCCTTTACAAGTGACGGCGTCAGCTCCCCTTTTTCACCAAATTGTAGATCTTTTTGTCCTGATTCCGTGGCCTCTTGAATCACCGAAATCCGAGTTCGTATGAAGATTTTATGGCCAAAACAGTGACAGCTACTTCGCGCGTAAGTTATGATTGATTTGATTAACTTGTGACGACTTTTCTTCTTGTGCAAGTTGTCATTTTGACGTCGTCACTCTATGGCATCTGACGTCGTCAGGATGAGTCCTGACGCCGTCACCTTCAAGATCTTCTGGGCCGTCTCTCTTTAAATTAAATCGTGACCACCTATGGCGTCACAAAGCGTGACGCCGTCACCTTCCAGTACCAAAATAGTTCTGGCCCGTCATGAGTAATCTTCATATCCACTTCTTTGTCATAGCTTGATGCCGTCCCCTTTTAATCATCCAAAATCCTCTCTGGCGCGTCAAGGGTTGACGGCGTCACAATGGTGCTTGACGCCGTCACAGGTACTTTTCCAGCCGATTTTGAGACTTTGTCGTTTTCTTCACTTTTATGCTCCAAAAACGTCCAAAATGCTTCCTTTTCCAGATTTCTTCTCCAAAGTACCTAAAATGACAAAAGGAACGATTTAGGGCAATATTTGATCAAATGAATACGATTTAGGGCTTAAATGACCCCCTAAAAGCGGTACACTTTTCGTCTCATCAAATATCCCTACACTTGGGATTTGCTTGTCCTCAAGCAAATGAGCTTTTCCACCAATTGAAATACAAGTTAGGGGTCATTTAACATTAATATAAAAGTAATTACAACAAATGATCATTCCACCTTGGTCAAAATAAGCACGGAAATTATACACTAGCACCTCACAATAAGTGTTTGGATACTCTCATCCCTCGGGTGTTGTAAATTTATATACCATAAATGGAAATGGAAGAATATCGCTCACTACCTGTCATAGAAAATAGATTACCATAGGCTTGGGAAAGGATCACGCCTCTACCACTTTTGGCGTAAGCACCTAGGATAAACTATCAAAGAGGTCTTTACAAAGGGTTATAACGTTAGGTTTAGGGATAAGGAAAACACGGTTTGTTGGATAAGGATATTTTTACTGGTGGCAAGTCAATCATCTTGGTCAATTACATGTAGAATGAGGCGTTGCTAAGCCAAGACTCGACTCAACTTAAACTAATCACGAACTAATAAACATAGAACAAAACAAAACATAAAAAAAAGATAGAGGCGGATGGTAGTCCGTATGCTTTTTCTTCACTTTTTCTTTTTCTGTTTTTTTTTTTTTTTTTTTTTTTTTTTTTTTTTTTTTTTTTTTTTTTTTTTTTTGCATACACTCTTGCCCTACCATCCAAAACAATACATCACTAGGGATTCTTTGTACCATCCCTACACTTGAACTTTTACATACTTTACATAAAATTATTCTAATGACTCAAATCAAGATAATCGAAACATTTAGAGTACTTTAAAATATTAACGTATATATGGGGGTAATAAATGATGTTCTTCCCCATTACTCCATTACACTAGTACTTTACCCATAAGTCCCAATCGTCCCAAAACAATATGTACAAGGATATGACTCGACTTAGCAACCATGTAATCAATTAGATAATTAACTAAGGGTTTAAACAAATGTTGTCACAATAATGCACTAAAGATGAGTGCATACAGGGTAGGCTAAGGCGATTTGGGTGTACATTTAAGTGGGGTGTAAACAAATTCTCACTTTGAGTAAGATGCTCAAAGGTCGAAATGAAAAGATAGGCTCTGAGGGGTGTACTAGGGGTATCGTGTACTAAAAATGAGTACAACGCAAAGGGTGTGGGAGAATTACTTGACCAATGTAGCCAATGTAATTATAACAAAAACACAGGTGTAAAACAATGTGTTAATCCTAATGCCTCTTATCATGTAGTCAATCCTAACTACACGAATGTAGTCTCACTAGCGGTCTCGGTATGCATCACAAACGCAAGTTCTAGAATCTATAAACTACCGGTACACTCATAAGCACCAACAATGAATGCTTTTTCCTAAAGATCTAAAGGCGAACCTCACATATTTGGGGTGGAAATTTTTGAGTGGTATGGTTTTTTTGTGCTAGTCATACAATTCCCTATCCATGAGACGCTCATTAAGACCAAAGTTTCACTCCTAAATGTTGTAAAAAAATTTAAATTTGGTACTAAAATTGCCCTAACAAGTATTTATCTCAGTTTTATTACACATCTACCATCAAACAAACAAAAATCAAGTGCAATTGTATTCTCTAAGGTATCATCATTTACCCTCCCCTTACACTTAAGCTGAACATTGTCCCC
The DNA here is from genome assembly GCA_021014915.2 of Artemisia tridentata subsp. tridentata. Classification (NCBI taxonomy): domain Eukaryota; kingdom Viridiplantae; phylum Streptophyta; class Magnoliopsida; order Asterales; family Asteraceae; genus Artemisia; species Artemisia tridentata. The sequence continues at coordinate 54,185,685 of CP139509.1, read as the reverse complement.
AATGTTCATTCAAAGGATGTAAAAGTAAATAAGGTAAAAGAATGAAAACAAATACTCCCCTGATTCGTTCGATGTGGATAATCCGGTAACATGGTTAAATCCTCCTCCAAGAAAATGAACGTTGAAAGCTTCCCTTCCGAAATATAAATCATCTTCTTGTCCAATATAACCTGTTAAACCTGAGAAAACAAACACAAAAAACCCAAAGCATCAACCTGAACAAAGAAAACTCACAACTAGATGTAATTCCAGACTTAGAAATAAAAACAAAACGATTAAAGATATAATGCTTGTAGAATGAATATTTGCAGATTTCCTGGAGTTTAAAAAACTAAAGATTTAACAAAAACTTTATGACTCCGGTAGAAAAACAAAACTTGCAAAATTTCCAGAATTTTACACTTGACGCCGTCAGGTGTTAACCTTGACACCGTCAGAAGTGACCTGCAGAAATTTTATGGTTAATTTCCGGAAAATTTCTGGAAAAACTTATGCCTCACTTCCTGGAAATCCTGCAAAATATTCATTATGACTCGATACAAGCATTTGACTCTAACAATTACTAGTATGCATGCTCATTTAATATTGTTGTGATTCATGTTCAATCTTGTTCTTGTAAACAAATTTGGATTCCCTTACACTTATCTTTTGCAAAATACCTTTATATGTAGTTAAGACAAAGTTAAAAACAAAATAAAGCATTTTCACAATTTACTATGAAACATGAGCACAAACAATAACAATTAAACTTGCATACGGAAACAAATAAAATCAAACAAACAAAGAAACAAACAAACAAACAAATAAAGCTTGGGTTGCCTCCCAAGAAGCGCTTGTTTTTGTTTGAGTCACGAGCCTGACTCTACCCTTATTTAACAGAAATAGGGGAGGTTTTCCCTACACTTAGGATTAAGTGCGGGTAGAAGTAGCGATACACACCCTTAGGGTGGAAATATGCCACGTGAGGTGAAGGGGGTGAGTGAATGGCTTCCTTCATCCTAAAACTACCCGGATAATATTGGTTTATGGGTGGGTCGGTTCCTCTTTTGTCTCCTAGATGTAAATCTAAGGATGAAAAGTTGTGTAAAGGTTGAGGTTCCGGCTCATCAACACTAGGAAATTCCCTAGAACTAAGAGTAAGGTCATCACTAAAAGTGTTCAAACCTATATCCTCTAGTTGTGCTTGGTCCAAGGGTTCTACCTCCATCAGGATTCCTAAAGTCTCTTCTACTTCTTCCGGGTAAGTCACGGGTGATGTGGGTGCCTCAAATGATGGTTGAGTATTTTGTGGGCTTATGGTGTTTACCTCATCATTCCACGTGTCAAGATCACCTATATCCTCATCAATTGTTTTCTTAGGTAGTGATGATAACAAACCTAGCGCTTCATCCAACTTATGGTTTATTGCTTCGGCTCTATCCACAATTCCTTGGCAAACTAGGTCGCTTTTCCTATTGGCCTCACTAAGATGAGATCCTAAACATGGAGGTTGTTCATAAGAATCTATCCTAGGTGAAGGCTCATATGATTCATAGGTGTCTCTAAATGAGGTATTTTGAACTCCTTGGTGTTCTAGCCACTCAACCATATCTTGCAATCTTAGAAGTCTAAGTGAAAAGTCCATTTGAAGCAAATTACAAACAAAATCACAAAGAAAAGATAGACTACGAGAAAGCTACAAAATAAAAAGAAAAAAATCTCACTTGATAGGAATCTTGTGAGTAGACCTAATAAAAATAAAATTTCAACCTAAGCAATAACTACTCCCCGGGCTGCGGCGCCAAAAACTTGATGCGTGGTTTTGCGACCTTACAACAGGTTTTACCTCTCAAGGGATCTTGAGAAGTTTGCAATCCCCACCAGGCAGTGTACCTGACCGATGTAGTATAGTGAAGTGGCAAGTACCGGGGGATTGATCGTTCAACTCAAAGAATAGTGTTCGTTAGGATTGAAATTCATCTACTAGGTCTAGAGGTGAGGGATGATTCTTTTTGTATTTTTATATTTTATGAAAAGCAAGTAAAATCTCTGGTTTGAAGGAGTGGGCGGAATTAGTTGCTAATCAACTAACCCAAAAGCTACTAATTAAACTAATGTGCAGGAAAGTAAACTAGGGTTCTACAAGGGAAGTGAAGCGTATCTACCTATGATGTATTAGTCCTTGCTAGCTATCCAATTCTACCTATTGAATTGTCACACCTTGTTTTAATTGACGGGTTGTATTCCTTAATACCATTCGTGGGGTGGCGTACGTACTTCCCCAACTCTATAAGCTCCTAATTCACTCCTATGTCGAGCCGGCTAAGAAGCTCCTAACATGGGATCACTAGAATTCGCTCATGCATTAAATACAACCAAATAAACCTAGTACGCATTGGTTCATGTTTCTTAAGACGTTCAAGCAAGTTACCGTATAGGAGGTTAGCCAGTTTTCTTAAGCCTAACATCGATATCACCCAATCAAACAAGAGACAATAGGAAACAAGAATTATAAGCTAAACCAATTAGATCTATTGAAGTGTCACACCTTTATTGATGACGATAGACACATACATCAACAAGGAATCAATAAGATCTAATTAATTATATACAAGTTTCACACAATCATAAGTAGACACAAGGTGAATTAGCAAAGCATGATCAATGAAGGGCAAACAACCCTAATAATGAAAGACATAATTAAGTTAGAATCAACAAACCAACAATTGATGTTTATGAAGTGATTGAAACCCTCTAAGTTGCTGGAAAAACACCTACCTAAACCCTAGAATCGGACTTAGGGTTTAGGGCTTACAAAAAAGTGAAGTTGTGACGTTGTATTTATAGCTGATTTTCTGTCCGCATCGATCTGACGGCGTCAGCCTTTACAAGTGACGGCGTCAGCTCCCCTTTTTCACCAAATTGTAGATCTTTTTGTCCTGATTCCGTGGCCTCTTGAATCACCGAAATCCGAGTTCGTATGAAGATTTTATGGCCAAAACAGTGACAGCTACTTCGCGCGTAAGTTATGATTGATTTGATTAACTTGTGACGACTTTTCTTCTTGTGCAAGTTGTCATTTTGACGTCGTCACTCTATGGCATCTGACGTCGTCAGGATGAGTCCTGACGCCGTCACCTTCAAGATCTTCTGGGCCGTCTCTCTTTAAATTAAACCGTGACCACCTATGGCGTCACAAAGCGTGACGCCGTCACCTTCCAGTACCAAAATAGTTCTGGCCCGTCATGAGTAATCTTCATATCCACTTCTTTGTCATAGCTTGATGCCGTCCCCTTTTAATCATCCAAAATCCTCTCTGGCGCGTCAAGGGTTGACGGCGTCACAATGGTGCTTGACGCCGTCACAGGTACTTTTCCAGCCGATTTTGAGACTTTGTCGTTTTCTTCACTTTTATGCTCCAAAAACGTCCAAAATGCTTCCTTTTCCAGATTTCTTCTCCAAAGTACCTAAAATGACAAAAGGAACGATCTAGGGCAATATTTGATCAAATGAATACGATTTAGGGCTTAAATGACCCCCTAAAAGCGGTACACTTTTCGTCTCATCAAATATCCCTACACTTGGGATTTGCTTGTCCTCAAGCAAATGAGCTTTTCCACCAATTGAAATACAAGTTAGGGGTCATTTAACATTAATATAAAAGTAATTACAACAAATGATCATTCCACCTTGGTCAAAATAAGCACGGAAATTATACACTAGCACCTCACAATAAGTGTTTGGATACTCTCATCCCTCGGGTGTTGTAAATTTATATACCATAAATGGAAATGGAAGAATATCGCTCACTACCTGTCATAGAAAATAGATTACCATAGGCTTGGGAAAGGATCACGCCTCTACCACTTTTGGCGTAAGCACCTAGGATAAACTATCAAAGAGGTCTTTACAAAGGGTTATAACGTTAGGTTTAGGGATAAGGAAAACACGGTTTGTTGGATAAGGATATTTTTACTGGTGGCAAGTCAATCATCTTGGTCAATTACATGTAGAATGAGGCGTTGCTAAGCCAAGACTCGACTCAACTTAAACTAATCACGAACTAATAAACATAGAACAAAACAAAACATAAAAAAAAGATAGAGGCGGATGGTAGTCCGTATGCTTTTTCTTCACTTTTTCTTTTTCTTTTTTTTTTTTTTTTTTTTTTTTTTTTTTTTTTTTTTTTTTTTTTTTTTTTTTGCATACACTCTTGCCCTACCATCCAAAACAATACATCACTAGGGATTCTTTGTACCATCCCTACACTTGAACTTTTACATACTTTACATAAAATTATTCTAATGACTCAAATCAAGATAATCGAAACATTTAGAGTACTTTAAAATATTAACGTATATATGGGGGTAATAAATGATGTTCTTCCCCATTACTCCATTACACTAGTTCTTTACCCATAAGTCCCAATCGTCCCAAAACAATATGTACAAGGATATGACTCGACTTAGCAACCATGTAATCAATTAGATAATTAACTAAGGGTTTAAACAAATGTTGTCACAATAATGCACTAAAGATGAGTGCATACAGGGTAGGCTAAGGCGATTTGGGTGTACATTTAAGTGGGGTGTAAACAAATTCTCACTTTGAGTAAGATGCTCAAAGGTCGAAATGAAAAGATAGGCTCTGAGGGGTGTACTAGGGGTATCGTGTACTAAAAATGAGTACAACGCAAAGGGTGTGGGAGAATTACTTGACCAATGTAGCCAATGTAATTATAACAAAAACACAGGTGTAAAACAATGTGTTAATCCTAATGCCTCTTATCATGTAGTCAATCCTAACTACACGAATGTAGTCTCACTAGCGGTCTCGGTATGCATCACAAACGCAAGTTCTAGAATCTATAAACTACCGGTACACTCATAAGCACCAACAATGAATGCTTTTTCCTAAAGATCTAAAGGCGAACCTCACATATTTGGGGTGGAAATTTTTGAGTGGTATGGTTTTTGTGCTAGTCATACAATTCCCTATCCATGAGACGCTCATTAAGACCAAAGTTTCACTCCTAAATGTTGTAAAAAAATTTAAATTTGGCACTAAAATTGCCCTAACAAGTATTTATCTCAGTTTTATTACACATCTACCATCAAACAAACAAAAATCAAGTGCAATTGTATTCTCTAAGGTATCATCATTTACCCTCCCCTTACACTTAAGCTGAACATTGTCCCCAATGTTCATTCAAAGGATGTAAAAGTAAATAAGGTAAAAGAATGAAAACAAATACTCCCCTGATTCGTTCGATGTGGATAATCCGGTAACATGGTTAAATCCTCCTCCAAGAAAATGAACGTTGAAAGCTTCCCTTCCGAAATATAAATCATCTTCTTGTCCAATATAACCTGTTAAACCTGAGAAAACAAACACAAAAAACCCAAAGCATCAACCTGAACAAAGAAAACTCACAACTAGATGTAATTCCAGACTTAGAAATAAAAACAAAACGATTAAAGATATAATGCTTGTAGAATGAATATTTGCAGATTTCCTGGAGTTTAAAAAACTAAAGATTTAACAAAAACTTTATGACTCCGGTAGAAAAACAAAACTTGCAAAATTTCCAGAATTTTACACTTGACGCCGTCAGGTGTTAACCTTGACACCGTCAGAAGTGACCTGCAGAAATTTTATGGTTAATTTCCGGAAAATTTCTGGAAAAACTTATGCCTCACTTCCTGGAAATCCTGCAAAATATTCATTATGACTCGATACAAGCATTTGACTCTAACAATTACTAGTATGCATGCTCATTTAATATTGTTGTGATTCATGTTCAATCTTGTTCTTGTAAACAAATTTGGATTCCCTTACACTTATCTTTTGCAAAATACCTTTATATGTAGTTAAGACAAAGTTAAAAACAAAATAAAGCATTTTCACAATTTACTATGAAACATGAGCACAAACAATAACAATTAAACTTGCATACGGAAACAAATAAAATCAAACAAACAAAGAAACAAACAAACAAACAAATAAAGCTTGGGTTGCCTCCCAAGAAGCGCTTGTTTTTGTTTGAGTCACGAGCCTGACTCTACCCTTATTTAACAGAAATAGGGGAGGTTTTCCCTACACTTAGGATTAAGTGCGGGTAGAAGTAGCGATACACACCCTTAGGGTGGAAATATGCCACGTGAGGTGAAGGGGGTGAGTGAATGGCTTCCTTCATCCTAAAACTACCCGGATAATATTGGTTTATGGGTGGGTCGGTTCCTCTTTTGTCTCCTAGATGTAAATCTAAGGATGAAAAGTTGTGTAAAGGTTGAGGTTCCGGCTCATCAACACTAGGAAATTCCCTAGAACTAAGAGTAAGGTCATCACTAAAAGTGTTCAAACCTATATCCTCTAGTTGTGCTTGGTCCAAGGGTTCTACCTCCATCGGGATTCCTAAAGTCTCTTCTACTTCTTCCGGGTAAGTCACGGGTGATGTGGGTGCCTCAAATGATGGTTGAGTATTTTGTGGGCTTATGGTGTTTACCTCATCATTCCACGTGTCAAGATCACCTATATCCTCATCAATTGTTTTCTTAGGTAGTGATGATAACAAACCTAGCGCTTCATCCAACTTATGGTTTATTGCTTCGGCTCTATCCACAATTCCTTGGCAAACTAGGTCGCTTTTCCTATTGGCCTCACTAAGATGAGATCCTAAACATGGAGGTTGTTCATAAGAATCTATCCTAGGTGAAGGCTCATATGATTCATAGGTGTCTCTAAATGAGGTATTTTGAACTCCTTGGTGTTCTAGCCACTCAACCATATCTTGCAATCTTAGAAGTCTAAGTGAAAAGTCCATTTGAAGCAAATTACAAACAAAATCACAAAGAAAAGATAGACTACGAGAAAGCTACAAAATAAAAAGAAAAAAATCTCACTTGATAGGAATCTTGTGAGTAGACCTAATAAAAATAAAATTTCAACCTAAGCAATAACTACTCCCCGGGCTGCGGCGCCAAAAACTTGATGCGTGGTTTTGCGACCTTACAACAGGTTTTACCTCTCAAGGGATCTTGAGAAGTTTGCAATCCCCACCAGGCAGTGTACCTGACCGATGTAGTATAGTGAAGTGGCAAGTACCGGGGATTGATCGTTCAACTCAAAGAATAGTGTTCGTTAGGATTGAAATTCATCTACTAGGTCTAGAGGTGAGGGATGATTCTTTTTGTATTTTTATATTTTATGAAAAGCAAGTAAAATCTCTGGTTTGAAGGAGTGGGCGGAATTAGTTGCTAATCAACTAACCCAAAAGCTACTAATTAAACTAATGTGCAGGAAAGTAAACTAGGGTTCTACAAGGGAAGTGAAGCGTATCTACCTATGATGTATTACTCCTTGCTAGCTATCCAATTCTACCTATTGAATTGTCACACCTTGTTTTAATTGACGGGTTGTATTCCTTAATACCATTCGTGGGGTGGCGTACGTACTTCCCCAACTCTATAAGCTCCTACTTCACTCCTATGTCGAGCCGGCTAAGAAGCTCCTAACATGGGATCACTAGAATTCGCTCATGCATTAAATACAACCAAATAAACCTAGTACGCATTGGTTCATGTTTCTTAAGACGTTCAAGCAAGTTACCGTATAGGAGGTTAGCCAGTTTTCTTAAGCCTAACATCGATATCACCCAATCAAACAAGAGACAATAGGAAACAAGAATTATAAGCTAAACCAATTAGATCTATTGAAGTGTCACACCTTTATTGATGACGATAGACACATACATCAACAAGGAATCAATAAGATCTAATTAATTATATACAAGTTTCACACAATCATAAGTAGACACAAGGTGAATTAGCAAAGCATGATCAATGAAGGGCAAACAACCCTAATAATGAAAGACATAATTAAGTTAGAATCAACAAACCAACAATTGATGTTTATGAAGTGATTGAAACCCTCTAAGTTGCTGGAAAAACACCTACCTAAACCCTAGAATCGGACTTAGGGTTTAGGGCTTACAAAAAAGTGAAGTTGTGACGTTGTATTTATAGCTGATTTTCTGTCCGCATCGATCTGACGGCGTCAGCCTTTACAAGTGACGGCGTCAGCTCCCCTTTTTCACCAAATTGTAGATCTTTTTGTCCTGATTCCGTGGCCTCTTGAATCACCGAAATCCGAGTTCGTATGAAGATTTTATGGCCAAAACAGTGACAGCTACTCCGCGCGTAAGTTATGATTGATTTGATTAACTTGTGACGACTTTTCTTCTTGTGCAAGTTGTCATTTTGACGTCGTCACTCTATGGCATCTGACGTCGTCAGGATGAGTCCTGACGCCGTCACCTTCAAGATCTTCTGGGCCGTCTCTCTTTAAATTAAACCGTGACCACCTATGGCGTCACAAAGCGTGACGCCGTCACCTTCCAGTACCAAAATAGTTCTGGCCCGTCATGAGTAATCTTCATATCCACTTCTTTGTCATAGCTTGATGCCGTCCCCTTTTAATCATCCAAAATCCTCTCTGGCGCGTCAAGGGTTGACGGCGTCACAATGGTGCTTGACGCCGTCACAGGTACTTTTCCAGCCGATTTTGAGACTTTGTCGTTTTCTTCACTTTTATGCTCCAAAAACGTCCAAAATGCTTCCTTTTCCAGATTTCTTCTCCAAAGTACCTAAAATGACAAAAGGAACGATTTAGGGCAATATTTGATCAAATGAATACGATTTAGGGCTTAAATGACCCCCTAAAAGCGGTACACTTTTCGTCTCATCAAATATCCCTACACTTGGGATTTGCTTGTCCTCAAGCAAATGAGCTTTTCCACCAATTGAAATACAAGTTAGGGGTCATTTAACATTAATATAAAAGTAATTACAACAAATGATCATTCCACCTTGGTCAAAATAAGCACGGAAATTATACACTAGCACCTCACAATAAGTGTTTGGATACTCTCATCCCTCGGGTGTTGTAAATTTATATACCATAAATGGAAATGGAAGAATATCGCTCACTACCTGTCATAGAAAATAGATTACCATAGGCTTGGGAAAGGATCACGCCTCTACCACTTTTGGCGTAAGCACCTAGGATAAACTATCAAAGAGGTCTTTACAAAGGGTTATAACGTTAGGTTTAGGGATAAGGAAAACACGGTTTGTTGGATAAGGATATTTTTACTGGTGGCAAGTCAATCATCTTGGTCAATTACATGTAGAATGAGGCGTTGCTAAGCCAAGACTCGACTCAACTTAAACTAATCACGAACTAATAAACATAGAACAAAACAAAACATAAATAAAAGATAGAGGCGGATGGTAGTCCGTATGCTTTTTCTTCACTTTTTCTTTTTCTGTTTTTTTTTTTTTTTTTTTTTTTTTTTTTTTTTTTTTTTTTTTTTTTTTTTGCATACACTCTTGCCCTACCATCCAAAACAATACATCACTAGGGATTCTTTGTACCATCCCTACACTTGAACTTTTACATACTTTACATAAAATTATTCTAATGACTCAAATCAAGATAATCGAAACATTTAGAGTACTTTAAAATATTAACGTATATATGGGGGTAATAAATGATGTTCTTCCCCATTACTCCATTACACTAGTACTTTACCCATAAGTCCCAATCGTCCCAAAACAATATGTACAAGGATATGACTCGACTTAGCAACCATGTAATCAATTAGATAATTAACTAAGGGTTTAAACAAATGTTGTCACAATAATGCACTAAAGATGAGTGCATACAGGGTAGGCTAAGGCGATTTGGGTGTACATTTAAGTGGGGTGTAAACAAATTCTCACTTTGAGTAAGATGCTCAAAGGTCGAAATGAAAAGATAGGCTCTGAGGGGTGTACTAGGGGTATCGTGTACTAAAAATGAGTACAACGCAAAGGGTGTGGGAGAATTACTTGACCAATGTAGCCAATGTAATTATAACAAAAACACAGGTGTAAAACAATGTGTTAATCCTAATGCCTCTTATCATGTAGTCAATCCTAACTACACGAATGTAGTCTCACTAGCGGTCTCGGTATGCATCACAAACGCAAGTTCTAGAATCTATAAACTACCGGTACACTCATAAGCACCAACAATGAATGCTTTTTCCTAAAGATCTAAAGGCGAACCTCACATATTTGGGGTGGAAATTTTTGAGTGATATGGTTTTTTTGTGCTAGTCATACAATTCCCTATCCATGAGACGCTTATTAAAATCAAAGTTTCACTCCTATATGTTGTAAAAAAATTTAAATTTGGTACTAAAATTGCCCTAACAAGTATTTATCTCAGTTTTATTACACATCTACCATCAAACAAACAAAAATCAAGTGCAATTGTATTCTCTAAGGTATCATCATTTACCCTCCCCTTACACTTAAGCTGAACATTGTCCCCAATGTTCATTCAAAGGATGTAAAAGTAAATAAGGTAAAAGAATGAAAACAAATACTCCCCTGATTCGTTCGATGTGGATAATCCGGTAACATGGTTAAATCCTCCTCCAAGAAAATGAACGTTGAAAGCTTCCCTTCCGAAATATAAATCATCTTCTTGTCCAATATAACCTGTTAAACCTGAGAAAACAAACACAAAAAACCCAAAGCATCAACCTGAACAAAGAAAACTCACAACTAGATGTAATTCCAGACTTAGAAATAAAAACAAAACGATTAAAGATATAATGCTTGTAGAATGAATATTTGCAGATTTCCTGGAGTTTAAAAAACTAAAGATTTAACAAAAACTTTATGACTCCGGTAGAAAAACAAAACTTGCAAAATTTCCAGAATTTTACACTTGACGCCGTCAGGTGTTAACCTTGACACCGTCAGAAGTGACCTGCAGAAATTTTATGGTTAATTTCCGGAAAATTTCTGGAAAAACTTATGCCTCACTTCCTGGAAATCCTGCAAAATATTCATTATGACTCGATACAAGCATTTGACTCTAACAATTACTAGTATGCATGCTCATTTAATATTGTTGTGATTCATGTTCAATCTTGTTCTTGTAAACAAATTTGGATTCCCTTACACTTATCTTTTGCAAAATACCTTTATATGTAGTTAAGACAAAGTTAAAAACAAAATAAAGCATTTTCACAATTTACTATGAAACATGAGCACAAACAATAACAATTAAACTTGCATACGGAAACAAATAAAATAAAACAAACAAAGAAACAAACAAACAAACAAATAAAGCTTGGGTTGCCTCCCAAGAAGCGCTTGTTTTTGTTTGAGTCACGAGCCTGACTCTACCCTTATTTAACAGAAATAGGGGAGGTTTTCCCTACACTTAGGATTAAGTGCGGGTAGAAGTAGCGATACACACCCTTAGGGTGGAAATATGCCACGTGAGGTGAAGGGGGTGAGTGAATGGCTTCCTTCATCCTAAAACTACCCGGATAATATTGGTTTATGGGTGGGTCGGTTCCTCTTTTGTCTCCTAGATGTAAATCTAAGGATGAAAAGTTGTGTAAAGGTTGAGGTTCCGGCTCATCAACACTAGGAAATTCCCTAGAACTAAGAGTAAGGTCATCACTAAAAGTGTTCAAACCTATATCCTCTAGTTGTGCTTGGTCCAAGGGTTCTACCTCCATCGGGATTCCTAAAGTCTCTTCTACTTCTTCCGGGTAAGTCACGGGTGATGTGGGTGCCTCAAATGATGGTTGAGTATTTTGTGGGCTTATGGTGTTTACCTCATCATTCCACGTGTCAAGATCACCTATATCCTCATCAATTGTTTTCTTAGGTAGTGATGATAACAAACCTAGCGCTTCATCCAACTTATGGTTTATTGCTTCGGCTCTATCCACAATTCCTTGGCAAACTAGGTCGCTTTTCCTATTGGCCTCACTAAGATGAGATCCTAAACATGGAGGTTGTTCATAAGAATCTATCCTAGGTGAAGGCTCATATGATTCATAGGTGTCTCTAAATGAGGTATTTTGAACTCCTTGGTGTTCTAGCCACTCAACCATATCTTGCAATCTTAGAAGTCTAAGTGAAAAGTCCATTTGAAGCAAATTACAAACAAAATCACAAAGAAAAGATAGACTACGAGAAAGCTACAAAATAAAAAGAAAAAAATCTCACTTGATAGGAATCTTGTGAGTAGACCTAATAAAAATAAAATTTCAACCTAAGCAATAACTACTCCCCGGGCTGCGGCGCCAAAAACTTGATGCGTGGTTTTGCGACCTTACAACAGGTTTTACCTCTCAAGGGATCTTGAGAAGTTTGCAATCCCCACCAGGCAGTGTACCTGACCGATGTAGTATAGTGAAGTGGCAAGTACCGGGGGATTGATCGTTCAACTCAAAGAATAGTGTTCGTTAGGATTGAAATTCATCTACTAGGTCTAGAGGTGAGGGATGATTCTTTTTGTATTTTTATATTTTATGAAAAGCAAGTAAAATCTCTGGTTTGAAGGAGTGGGCGGAATTAGTTGCTAATCAACTAACCCAAAAGCTACTAATTAAACTAATGTGCAGGAAAGTAAACTAGGGTTCTACAAGGGAAGTGAAGCGTATCTACCTATGATGTATTAGTCCTTGCTAGCTATCCAATTCTACCTATTGAATTGTCACACCTTGTTTTAATTGACGGGTTGTATTCCTTAATACCATTCGTGGGGTGGCGTACGTACTTCCCCAACTCTATAAGCTCCTAATTCACTCCTATGTCGAGCCGGCTAAGAAGCTCCTAACATGGGATCACTAGAATTCGCTCATGCATTAAATACAACCAAATAAACCTAGTACGCATTGGTTCATGTTTCTTAAGACGTTCAAGCAAGTTACCGTATAGGAGGTTAGCCAGTTTTCTTAAGCCTAACATCGATATCACCCAATCAAACAAGAGACAATAGGAAACAAGAATTATAAGCTAAACCAATTAGATCTATTGAAGTGTCACACCTTTATTGATGACGATAGACACATACATCAACAAGGAATCAATAAGATCTAATTAATTATATACAAGTTTCACACAATCATAAGTAGACACAAGGTGAATTAGCAAAGCATGATCAATGAAGGGCAAACAACCCTAATAATGAAAGACATAATTAAGTTAGAATCAACAAACCAACAATTGATGTTTATGAAGTGATTGAAACCCTCTAAGTTGCTGGAAAAACACCTACCTAAACCCTAGAATCGGACTTAGGGTTTAGGGCTTACAAAAAAGTGAAGTTGTGACGTTGTATTTATAGCTGATTTTCTGTCCGCATCGATCTGACGGCGTCAGCCTTTACAAGTGACGGCGTCAGCTCCCCTTTTTCACCAAATTGTAGATCTTTTTGTCCTGATTCCGTGGCCTCTTGAATCACCGAAATCCGAGTTCGTATGAAGATTTTATGGCCAAAACAGTGACAGCTACTCCGCGCGTAAGTTATGATTGATTTGATTAACTTGTGACGACTTTTCTTCTTGTGCAAGTTGTCATTTTGACGTCGTCACTCTATGGCATCTGACGTCGTCAGGATGAGTCCTGACGCCGTCACCTTCAAGATCTTCTGGGCCGTCTCTCTTTAAATTAAACCGTGACCACCTATGGCGTCACAAAGCGTGACGCCGTCACCTTCCAGTACCAAAATAGTTCTGGCCCGTCATGAGTAATCTTCATATCCACCTCTTTGTCATAGCTTGACGCCGTCCCCTTTTAATCATCCAAAATCCTCTCTGGCGCGTCAAGGGTTGACGGCGTCACAATGGTGCTTGACGCCGTCACAGGTACTTTTCCAGCCGATTTTGAGACTTTGTCGTTTTCTTCACTTTTATGCTCCAAAAACGTCCAAAATGCTTCCTTTTCCAGATTTCTTCTCCAAAGTACCTAAAATGACAAAAGGAACGATTTAGGGCAATATTTGATCAAATGAATACGATTTAGGGCTTAAATGACCCCCTAAAAGCGGTACACTTTTCGCTTTATCAAATATCCCTACACTTGGGATTTGCTTGTCCTCAAGCAAATGAGCTTTTCCACCAATTGAAATACAAGTTAGGGGTCATTTAACATTAATATAAAAGTAATTACAACAAATGATCATTCCACCTTGGTCAAAATAAGCACGGAAATTATACACTAGCACCTCACAATAAGTGTTTGGATACTCTCATCCCTCGGGTGTTGTAAATTTATATACCATAAATGGAAATGGAAGAATATCGCTCACTACCTGTCATAGAAAATAGATTACCATAGGCTTGGGAAAGGATCACGCCTCTACCACTTTTGGCGTAAGCACCTAGGATAAACTATCAAAGAGGTCTTTACAAAGGGTTATAACGTTAGGTTTAGGGATAAGGAAAACACGGTTTGTTGGATAAGGATATTTTTACTGGTGGCAAGTCAATCATCTTGGTCAATTACATGTAGAATGAGGCGTTGCTAAGCCAAGACTCGACTCAACTTAAACTAATCACGAACTAATAAACATAGAACAAAACAAAACATAAATAAAAGATAGAGGCGGATGGTAGTCCGTATGCTTTTTCTTCACTTTTTCTTTTTCTGTTTTTTTTTTTTTTTTTTTTTTTTTTTTTTTTTTTTTTTTTTTTTTTTTTGCATACACTCTTGCCCTACCATCCAAAACAATACATCACTAGGGATTCTTTGTACCATCCCTACACTTGAACTTTTACATACTTTACATAAAATTATTCTAATGACTCAAATCAAGATAATCGAAACATTTAGAGTACTTTAAAATATTAACGTATATATGGGGGTAATAAATGATGTTCTTCCCCATTACTCCATTACACTAGTACTTTACCCATAAGTCCCAATCGTCCCAAAACAATATGTACAAGGATATGACTCGACTTAGCAACCATGTAATCAATTAGATAATTAACTAAGGGTTTAAACAAATGTTGTCACAATAATGCACTAAAGATGAGTGCATACAGGGTAGGCTAAGGCGATTTGGGTGTACATTTAAGTGGGGTGTAAACAAATTCTCACTTTGAGTAAGATGCTCAAAGGTCGAAATGAAAAGATAGGCTCTGAGGGGTGTACTAGGGGTATCGTGTACTAAAAATGAGTACAACGCAAAGGGTGTGGGAGAATTACTTGACCAATGTAGCCAATGTAATTATAACAAAAACACAGGTGTAAAACAATGTGTTAATCCTAATGCCTCTTATCATGTAGTCAATCCTAACTACACGAATGTAGTCTCACTAGCGGTCTCGGTATGCATCACAAACGCAAGTTCTAGAATCTATAAACTACCGGTACACTCATAAGCACCAACAATGAATGCTTTTTCCTAAAGATCTAAAGGCGAACCTCACATATTTGGGGTGGAAATTTTTGAGTGGTATGGTTTTTTTGTGCTAGTCATACAATTCCCTATCCATGAGACGCTTATTAAAATCAAAGTTTCACTCCTATATGTTGTAAAAAAATTTAAATTTGGCACTAAAATTGCCCTAACAAGTATTTATCTCAGTTTTATTACACATCTACCATCAAACAAACAAAAATCAAGTGCAATTGTATTCTCTAAGGTATCATCATTTACCCTCCCCTTACACTTAAGCTGAACATTGTCCCCAATGTTCATTCAAAGGATGTAAAAGTAAATAAGGTAAAAGAATGAAAACAAATACTCCCCTGATTCGTTCGATGTGGATAATCCGGTAACATGGTTAAATCCTCCTCCAAGAAAATGAACGTTGAAAGCTTCCCTTCCGAAATATAAATCATCTTCTTGTCCAATATAACCTGTTAAACCTGAGAAAACAAACACAAAAAACCCAAAGCATCAACCTGAACAAAGAAAACTCACAACTAGATGTAATTCCAGACTTAGAAATAAAAACAAAACGATTAAAGATATAATGCTTGTAGAATGAATATTTGCAGATTTCCTGGAGTTTAAAAAACTAAAGATTTAACAAAAACTTTATGACTCCGGTAGAAAAACAAAACTTGCAAAATTTCCAGAATTTTACACTTGACGCCGTCAGGTGTTAACCTTGACACCGTCAGAAGTGACCTGCAGAAATTTTATGGTTAATTTCCGGAAAATTTCTGGAAAAACTTATGCCTCACTTCCTGGAAATCCTGCAAAATATTCATTATGACTCGATACAAGCATTTGACTCTAACAATTACTAGTATGCATGCTCATTTAATATTGTTGTGATTCATGTTCAATCTTGTTCTTGTAAACAAATTTGGATTCCCTTACACTTATCTTTTGCAAAATACCTTTATATGTAGTTAAGACAAAGTTAAAAACAAAATAAAGCATTTTCACAATTTACTTTGAAACATGAGCACAAACAATAACAATTAAACTTGCATACGGAAACAAATAAAATCAAACAAACAAAGAAACAAACAAACAAACAAATAAAGCTTGGGTTGCCTCCCAAGAAGCGCTTGTTTTTGTTTGAGTCACGAGCCTGACTCTACCCTTATTTAACAGAAATAGGGGAGGTTTTCCCTACACTTAGGATTAAGTGCGGGTAGAAGTAGCGATACACACCCTTAGGGTGGAAATATGCCACGTGAGGTGAAGGGGGTGAGTGAATGGCTTCCTTCATCCTAAAACTACCCGGATAATATTGGTTTATGGGTGGGTCGGTTCCTCTTTTGTCTCCTAGATGTAAATCTAAGGATGAAAAGTTGTGTAAAGGTTGAGGTTCCGGCTCATCAACACTAGGAAATTCCCTAGAACTAAGAGTAAGGTCATCACTAAAAGTGTTCAAACCTATATCCTCTAGTTGTGCTTGGTCCAAGGGTTCTACCTCCATCGGGATTCCTAAAGTCTCTTCTACTTCTTCCGGGTAAGTCACGGGTGATGTGGGTGCCTCAAATGATGGTTGAGTATTTTGTGGGCTTATGGTGTTTACCTCATCATTCCACGTGTCAAGATCACCTATATCCTCATCAATTGTTTTCTTAGGTAGTGATGATAACAAACCTAGCGCTTCATCCAACTTATGGTTTATTGCTTCGGCTCTATCCACAATTCCTTGGCAAACTAGGTCGCTTTTCCTATTGGCCTCACTAAGATGAGATCCTAAACATGGAGGTTGTTCATAAGAATCTATCCTAGGTGAAGGCTCATATGATTCATAGGTGTCTCTAAATGAGGTATTTTGAACTCCTTGGTGTTCTAGCCACTCAACCATATCTTGCAATCTTAGAAGTCTAAGTGAAAAGTCCATTTGAAGCAAATTACAAACAAAATCACAAAGAAAAGATAGACTACGAGAAAGCTACAAAATAAAAAGAAAAAAATCTCACTTGATAGGAATCTTGTGAGTAGACCTAATAAAAATAAAATTTCAACCTAAGCAATAACTACTCCCCGGGCTGCGGCGCCAAAAACTTGATGCGTGGTTTTGCGACCTTACAACAGGTTTTACCTCTCAAGGGATCTTGAGAAGTTTGCAATCCCCACCAGGCAGTGTACCTGACCGATGTAGTATAGTGAAGTGGCAAGTACCGGGGGATTGATCGTTCAACTCAAAGAATAGTGTTCGTTAGGATTGAAATTCATCTACTAGGTCTAGAGGTGAGGGATGATTCTTTTTGTATTTTTATATTTTATGAAAAGCAAGTAAAATCTCTGGTTTGAAGGAGTGGGCGGAATTAGTTGCTAATCAACTAACCCAAAAGCTACTAATTAAACTAATGTGCAGGAAAGTAAACTAGGGTTCTACAAGGGAAGTGAAGCGTATCTACCTATGATGTATTAGTCCTTGCTAGCTATCCAATTCTACCTATTGAATTGTCACACCTTGTTTTAATTGACGGGTTGTATTCCTTAATACCATTCGTGGGGTGGCGTACGTACTTCCCCAACTCTATAAGCTCCTAATTCACTCCTATGTCGAGCCGGCTAAGAAGCTCCTAACATGGGATCACTAGAATTCGCTCATGCATTAAATACAACCAAATAAACCTAGTACGCATTGGTTCATGTTTCTTAAGACGTTCAAGCAAGTTACCGTATAGGAGGTTAGCCAGTTTTCTTAAGCCTAACATCGATATCACCCAATCAAACAAGAGACAATAGGAAACAAGAATTATAAGCTAAACCAATTAGATCTATTGAAGTGTCACACCTTTATTGATGACGATAGACACATACATCAACAAGGAATCAATAAGATCTAATTAATTATATACAAGTTTCACACAATCATAAGTAGACACAAGGTGAATTAGCAAAGCATGATCAATGAAGGGCAAACAACCCTAATAATGAAAGACATAATTAAGTTAGAATCAACAAACCAACAATTGATGTTTATGAAGTGATTGAAACCCTCTAAGTTGCTGGAAAAACACCTACCTAAACCCTAGAATCGGACTTAGGGTTTAGGGCTTACAAAAAAGTGAAGTTGTGACGTTGTATTTATAGCTGATTTTCTGTCCGCATCGATCTGACGGCGTCAGCCTTTACAAGTGACGGCGTCAGCTCCCCTTTTTCACCAAATTGTAGATCTTTTTGTCCTGATTCCGTGGCCTCTTGAATCACCGAAATCCGAGTTCGTATGAAGATTTTATGGCCAAAACAGTGACAGCTACTTCGCGCGTAAGTTATGATTGATTTGATTAACTTGTGACGACTTTTCTTCTTGTGCAAGTTGTCATTTTGACGTCGTCACTCTATGGCATCTGACGTCGTCAGGATGAGTCCTGACGCCGTCACCTTCAAGATCTTCTGGGCCGTCTCTCTTTAAATTAAACCGTGACCACCTATGGCGTCACAAAGCGTGACGCCGTCACCTTCCAGTACCAAAATAGTTCTGGCCCGTCATGAGTAATCTTCATATCCACTTCTTTGTCATAGCTTGATGCCGTCCCCTTTTAATCATCCAAAATCCTCTCTGGCGCGTCAAGGGTTGACGGCGTCACAATGGTGCTTGACGCCGTCACAGGTACTTTTCCAGCCGATTTTGAGACTTTGTCGTTTTCTTCACTTTTATGCTCCAAAAACGTCCAAAATGCTTCCTTTTCCAGATTTCTTCTCCAAAGTACCTAAAATGACAAAAGGAACGATCTAGGGCAATATTTGATCAAATGAATACGATTTAGGGCTTAAATGACCCCCTAAAAGCGGTACACTTTTCGTCTCATCAAATATCCCTACACTTGGGATTTGCTTGTCCTCAAGCAAATGAGCTTTTCCACCAATTGAAATACAAGTTAGGGGTCATTTAACATTAATATAAAAGTAATTACAACAAATGATCATTCCACCTTGGTCAAAATAAGCACGGAAATTATACACTAGCACCTCACAATAAGTGTTTGGATACTCTCATCCCTCGGGTGTTGTAAATTTATATACCATAAATGGAAATGGAAGAATATCGCTCACTACCTGTCATAGAAAATAGATTACCATAGGCTTGGGAAAGGATCACGCCTCTACCACTTTTGGCGTAAGCACCTAGGATAAACTATCAAAGAGGTCTTTACAAAGGGTTATAACGTTAGGTTTAGGGATAAGGAAAACACGGTTTGTTGGATAAGGATATTTTTACTGGTGGCAAGTCAATCATCTTGGTCAATTACATGTAGAATGAGGCGTTGCTAAGCCAAGACTCGACTCAACTTAAACTAATCACGAACTAATAAACATAGAACAAAACAAAACATAAATAAAAGATAGAGGCGGATGGTAGTCCGTATGCTTTTTCTTCACTTTTTCTTTTTCTGTTTTTTTTTTTTTTTTTTTTTTTTTTTTTTTTTTTTTTTTTTTTTTTTTGCATACACTCTTGCCCTACCATCCAAAACAATACATCACTAGGGATTCTTTGTACCATCCCTACACTTGAACTTTTACATACTTTACATAAAATTATTCTAATGACTCAAATCAAGATAATCGAAACATTTAGAGTACTTTAAAATATTAACGTATATATGGGGGTAATAAATGATGTTCTTCCCCATTACTCCATTACACTAGTACTTTACCCATAAGTCCCAATCGTCCCAAAACAATATGTACAAGGATATGACTCGACTTAGCAACCATGTAATCAATTAGATAATTAACTAAGGGTTTAAACAAATGTTGTCACAATAATGCACTAAAGATGAGTGCATACAGGGTAGGCTAAGGCGATTTGGGTGTACATTTAAGTGGGGTGTAAACAAATTCTCACTTTGAGTAAGATGCTCAAAGGTCGAAATGAAAATATAGGCTCTGAGGGGTGTACTAGGGGTATCGTGTACTAAAAATGAGTACAACGCAAAGGGTGTGGGAGAATTACTTGACCAATGTAGCCAATGTAATTATAACAAAAACACAGGTGTAAAACAATGTGTTAATCCTAATGCCTCTTATCATGTAGTCAATCCTAACTACACGAATGTAGTCTCACTAGCGGTCTCGGTATGCATCACAAACGCAAGTTCTAGAATCTATAAACTACCGGTACACTCATAAGCACCAACAATGAATGCTTTTTCCTAAAGATCTAAAGGCGAACCTCACATATTTGGGGTGGAAATTTTTGAGTGGTATGGTTTTTGTGCTAGTCATACAATTCCCTATCCATGAGACGCTTATTAAAATCAAAGTTTCACTCCTATATGTTGTAAAAAAATTTAAATTTGGTACTAAAATTGCCCTAACAAGTATTTATCTCAGTTTTATTACACATCTACCATCAAACAAACAAAAATCAAGTGCAATTGTATTCTCTAAGGTATCATCATTTACCCTCCCCTTACACTTAAGCTGAACATTGTCCCCAATGTTCATTCAAAGGATGTAAAAGTAAATAAGGTAAAAGAATGAAAACAAATACTCCCCTGATTCGTTCGATGTGGATAATCCGGTAACATGGTTAAATCCTCCTCCAAGAAAATGAACGTTGAAAGCTTCCCTTCCGAAATATAAATCATCTTCTTGTCCAATATAACCTGTTAAACCTGAGAAAACAAACACAAAAAACCCAAAGCATCAACCTGAACAAAGAAAACTCACAACTAGATGTAATTCCAGACTTAGAAATAAAAACAAAACGATTAAAGATATAATGCTTGTAGAATGAATATTTGCAGATTTCCTGGAGTTTAAAAAACTAAAGATTTAACAAAAACTTTATGACTCCGGTAGAAAAACAAAACTTGCAAAATTTCCAGAATTTTACACTTGACGCCGTCAGGTGTTAACCTTGACACCGTCAGAAGTGACCTGCAGAAATTTTATGGTTAATTTCCGGAAAATTTCTGGAAAAACTTATGCCTCACTTCCTGGAAATCCTGCAAAATATTCATTATGACTCGATACAAGCATTTGACTCTAACAATTACTAGTATGCATGCTCATTTAATATTGTTGTGATTCATGTTCAATCTTGTTCTTGTAAACAAATTTGGATTCCCTTACACTTATCTTTTGCAAAATACCTTTATATGTAGTTAAGACAAAGTTAAAAACAAAATAAAGCATTTTCACAATTTACTATGAAACATGAGCACAAACAATAACAATTAAACTTGCATACGGAAACAAATAAAATCAAACAAACAAAGAAACAAACAAACAAACAAATAAAGCTTGGGTTGCCTCCCAAGAAGCGCTTGTTTTTGTTTGAGTCACGAGCCTGACTCTACCCTTATTTAACAGAAATAGGGGAGGTTTTCCCTACACTTAGGATTAAGTGCGGGTAGAAGTAGCGATACACACCCTTAGGGTGGAAATATGCCACGTGAGGTGAAGGGGGTGAGTGAATGGCTTCCTTCATCCTAAAACTACCCGGATAATATTGGTTTATGGGTGGGTCGGTTCCTCTTTTGTCTCCTAGATGTAAATCTAAGGATGAAAAGTTGTGTAAAGGTTGAGGTTCCGGCTCATCAACACTAGGAAATTCCCTAGAACTAAGAGTAAGGTCATCACTAAAAGTGTTCAAACCTATATCCTCTAGTTGTGCTTGGTCCAAGGGTTCTACCTCCATCGGGATTCCTAAAGTCTCTTCTACTTCTTCCGGGTAAGTCACGGGCGATGTGGGTGCCTCAAATGATGGTTGAGTATTTTGTGGGCTTATGGTGTTTACCTCATCATTCCACGTGTCAAGATCACCTATATCCTCATCAATTGTTTTCTTAGGTAGTGATGATAACAAACCTAGCGCTTCATCCAACTTATGGTTTATTGCTTCGGCTCTATCCACAATTCCTTGGCAAACTAGGTCGCTTTTCCTATTGGCCTCACTAAGATGAGATCCTAAACATGGAGGTTGTTCATAAGAATCTATCCTAGGTGAAGGCTCATATGATTCATAGGTGTCTCTAAATGAGGTATTTTGAACTCCTTGGTGTTCTAGCCACTCAACCATATCTTGCAATCTTAGAAGTCTAAGTGAAAAGTCCATTTTAAGCAAATTACAAACAAAATCACAAAGAAAAGATAGACTACGAGAAAGCTACAAAATAAAAAGAAAAAAATCTCACTTGATAGGAATCTTGTGAGTAGACCTAATAAAAATAAAATTTCAACCTAAGCAATAACTACTCCCCGGGCTGCGGCGCCAAAAACTTGATGCGTGGTTTTGCGACCTTACAACAGGTTTTACCTCTCAAGGGATCTTGAGAAGTTTGCAATCCCCACCAGGCAGTGTACCTGACCGATGTAGTATAGTGAAGTGGCAAGTACCGGGGGATTGATCGTTCAACTCAAAGAATAGTGTTCGTTAGGATTGAAATTCATCTACTAGGTCTAGAGGTGAGGGATGATTCTTTTTGTATTTTTATATTTTATGAAAAGCAAGTAAAATCTCTGGTTTGAAGGAGTGGGCGGAATTAGTTGCTAATCAACTAACCCAAAAGCTACTAATTAAACTAATGTGCAGGAAAGTAAACTAGGGTTCTACAAGGGAAGTGAAGCGTATCTACCTATGATGTATTAGTCCTTGCTAGCTATCCAATTCTACCTATTGAATTGTCACACCTTGTTTTAATTGACGGGTTGTATTCCTTAATACCATTCGTGGGGTGGCGTACGTACTTCCCCAACTCTATAAGCTCCTAATTCACTCCTATGTCGAGCCGGCTAAGAAGCTCCTAACATGGGATCACTAGAATTCGCTCATGCATTAAATACAACCAAATAAACCTAGTACGCATTGGTTCATGTTTCTTAAGACGTTCAAGCAAGTTACCGTATAGGAGGTTAGCCAGTTTTCTTAAGCCTAACATCGATATCACCCAATCAAACAAGAGACAATAGGAAACAAGAATTATAAGCTAAACCAATTAGATCTATTGAAGTGTCACACCTTTATTGATGACGATAGACACATACATCAACAAGGAATCAATAAGATCTAATTAATTATATACAAGTTTCACACAATCATAAGTAGACACAAGGTGAATTAGCAAAGCATGATCAATGAAGGGCAAACAACCCTAATAATGAAAGACATAATTAAGTTAGAATCAACAAACCAACAATTGATGTTTATGAAGTGATTGAAACCCTCTAAGTTGCTGGAAAAACACCTACCTAAACCCTAGAATCGGACTTAGGGTTTAGGGCTTACAAAAAAGTGAAGTTGTGACGTTGTATTTATAGCTGATTTTCTGTCCGCATCGATCTGACGGCGTCAGCCTTTACAAGTGACGGCGTCAGCTCCCCTTTTTCACCAAATTGTAGATCTTTTTGTCCTGATTCCGTGGCCTCTTGAATCACCGAAATCCGAGTTCGTATGAAGATTTTATGGCCAAAACAGTGACAGCTACTTCGCGCGTAAGTTATGATTGATTTGATTAACTTGTGACGACTTTTCTTCTTGTGCAAGTTGTCATTTTGACGTCGTCACTCTATGGCATCTGACGTCGTCAGGATGAGTCCTGACGCCGTCACCTTCAAGATCTTCTGGGCCGTCTCTCTTTAAATTAAACCGTGACCACCTATGGCGTCACAAAGCGTGACGCCGTCACCTTCCAGTACCAAAATAGTTCTGGCCCGTCATGAGTAATCTTCATATCCACTTCTTTGTCATAGCTTGATGCCGTCCCCTTTTAATCATCCAAAATCCTCTCTGGCGCGTCAAGGGTTGACGGCGTCACAATGGTGCTTGACGCCGTCACAGGTACTTTTCCAGCCGATTTTGAGACTTTGTCGTTTTCTTCACTTTTATGCTCCAAAAACGTCCAAAATGCTTCCTTTTCCAGATTTCTTCTCCAAAGTACCTAAAATGACAAAAGGAACGATCTAGGGCAATATTTGATCAAATGAATACGATTTAGGGCTTAAATGACCCCCTAAAAGCGGTACACTTTTCGTCTCATCATCACGCTTTAACTTGATCAAGGGCGTCACGGCTTAAATCATAAGGGGACGGCGTTACGTTCAAGGTTCGACGGCGTCAAGCCTTGATAAGCCAGAATGGATTTTTGAAGAGCTAAAGAGGGACGGCGTCAAGAAGGTCATCCGGGAACCCTAGAAGCGGCGAGGTGACGGCGTCACAATCCATAAGGTGACGCCGTCAGATGCAAAAGTCTATATATAGTTTTCTAATTTTTTGTCATTAAGGAGAGCTTAGTGTGTGGAATTTTGGGAGAAAACCCTAGGACGATTTTAGCTTCTTTTTCAAGGCTTTTTGCCTTGAGATCTTCCATGTTACATTGAAGATAAGTTATCAATTAATCATTCAATATGTCTATGTGTTGTTTGATTTTATCTTATTCTTGTCTTTTGATTAACATGTTAGGCTAAATTTATCTTGTGTTTGCTTAGATCTAATGAAACCTAGCTATTGATTATTGGTTATTAGTGTGTTGTTAGTTGTATTGGATGATTGTTTATCTATGTTAGGCTTAAGAAAACTGGCTAACTTCCTATTCGGTAACTTGCTTGAACGTCTTAAGAAACATGAACCAAATGCGTACTAAAGGTTTTTATGGTTGTATTTAATGCACAAGCGAATTCTAGTGATCCCATGTTAGGAGCTTCCTAGCCGGCTCGACATAGGAGTGAAGTAGGAGCTTGTAGAGTTGGGGAAGTAAGTACGCCACCCCACGAATGGTATTAAGGAATACACCCGTCATCCACGCGACTAATACACACTAATTAACCGGTAAAAGATAGTTAGGGAGTAAGGAAATCTAAGTAAACACATTTCTCTACACATAAGTTTCTCACCACATTTTCATTTTTGTTATTTTATTTTATTTGCATTCGTAGTAATTTGGGTTAGTTGACTAGCAACTAATTCCGCCCACTCCTTCAAAACCGAGATTTTACTTGCTTTCAAAAAAAAAATATAAAAACATAAAAAAGAATCTTCCTCAACCCTTAGACCTATTAGAGTAGCTTTTCATACCTAACGAACACTATTCCCTGTGGAGAACGATCAATCCCCCGTACTTACCACTACACTATACTACATCGGTCAGGTACACTGCCTGGTGGGGTTGTAAGCCTCTTGAGATCCCTCGAGAGGTAAAACCTGTTGTAAGGTTACAAAACCACGCATCACTTATGCTATGCTTTGGGAAGATTTTAAGGAACTAGTGATTAGGAAGTATTGCCCACGAAATGAGATTAAGAAGTTAGAAATTGAGTTTTGGAATTTGAAGGTGCAAAACAACAACATCGCTGCTTACAATCAGAGATTCCAGGAGTTGGCTTTGCTATGTCCAGAAATGGTTCGGACTGAAGCCAGATTGATTGAGAGGTATATCGGTGGTTTGCCGAAATCTATAAAAGGTGATGTGATTACCTCGAGGGCTGTAGATCTTCATGAGACCATGGAGACAGAAAACAAGTTAATGGATTAGGAACTGGAGGATATTCCAGAGAAGAGTACTGACCACAAAAGGAAGTGGGAAGATCACTCCAAGGGTAACAACAACAGCTCTCAGAACAAAAAGTAGAATGGAGGCAAGGTTTATGCAGTTGGTTCAGGAGACAAGAAGGGTTATGATAAGAATACGCCTTTTTGTAACCGCTGTAAGTTACATCACAGGGGATAGTGCACTGTGAAGTGTAACAATTTCCAGAGGATAGGGCACTTGGCAAAGAACTGTAGGGCAAGACCACTAGCCACCGCACAAGCAGCACCACCCTACAATCGTAAGACGGATGTCACCTGCTTTGGGTGTGGTGAAAAGGGTCATTATCGGAACGAGTGCAATAAGCCCCGAAATCAAGGAAACGGTGGTAGACCAGGGAACCAAGTGGCAATGATTAACAATGGAAATCATGGCAATGAAGGAAGAGCTCGTGGAAGAGTTTATGCCGTAGGCAGAAGGGAAGCACAGGACGACCCGAACGTGGTGACGGCTACGTTTTTTTTAAATAATCGTTATGCTTCAGTACTTTTCGATACGGGAGCAGATAGAAGCTTTGTATCGACCACTTTTAGTCCTTTGCTCGATATAGCCCCGACCACCTTAGATAATGCCTTTAACATAGAATTAGCAAACGGAAACCTAGAAAGAGTAGGTACCATCATAAGGGGTTGCACTCTAAACTTGTTGAACCGTCCATTCAATATCGACTTAATGCCGGTAGAATTGGGTAGCTTCGACATCATCATAGGGATGGATTGGCTATCAAAATATCATGCCGTCATCATCTGTGATGAGAAGATCGTCAGAGTACCCTATGGGAATGAAGTTCTGATCATTGAAGGCGACCGCTCTGATCGTGCGCGTTTGTCAAGATTGAGCATCATCTCGTATACGAAGGTGCAGAAGTACATCAAGAAGGGATGTTATCTCTTTTTAGCTCATGTCACTGAAAAGAAAGAAAAGGAACCTGGAGAGAAAAGGTTGGAAGATGTGCCAATCGTAAGGGATTTTCCAGAAGTCTTTCCAGAAGACTTACCGGGACTTCCACCGGCCAGACAAATCGAATTCCACATCGAATTAGTGCCAGGAGCCGCGCCTGTAGCGCGAGCACCCTATCGTTTAGCACCTACGGAATTACAAGAATTGTCAGATCAATTAGCTGAATTATCTGGAAAAGGTTTCATCAGACCGAGTTCATCGCCTTGGGGAGCTCCTGTTTTGTTTGTTAAGAAGATGGATGGATCCTTCAGGATGTGTATTGACTATCGGGAACTGAATAAGCTAACCATTAAGAATAGATACCCACTCCCGAGGATAGACGATTAATTCGATCAGTTGCAAGGATCATCGGTTTATTCTAAGATAGACTTGAGATCGGGTTATCACCAACTTAGGGTCCGGGAAGAGGATATCCCGAAGACCGCATTCCGAACCCGATATGGCCATTACGAATTCCAAGTTATGCCATTCGGCTTGACAAATGCACCAGCAGTATTCATGGATCTCATGAATCATGTGTGTAAGCCGTATTTGGATAAATTCGTGATAGTGTTCATTGACGATATCCTGATATATTCCAAGAATGAGCAAGAGCATGAGGAACATCTCAAGCTAATTCTGGAACTATTGAAAAAGGAAGAACTATATGCTAAGTTTTCGAAGTGTGAATTCTGGATATCGACCGTTCAGTTTCTTGGTCACGTGATAGATAAGCAAGGGATTCACGTAGATCCTGCTAAGATTGAGGCCATTAAGGATTGGGCAACGCCCACAACGCCGACGAAAATCCGACAATTTTTAGGACTTGCCGGCTATTACAGAAGATTTATAGAAGGTTTCTCTAAGATAGCTAAACCGATGAGTGTGTAAATACTCATCATTTTTACCTAATCTGAGCTGCCAAAACATTCAAAAACACTCAGAAATACATCAAAATACTGAAAATATCCCAGGGATTGTGTTTTATGTGTTTTAAATGCAAAATGTTTAAAAACAGTTGAAAAACGAACAAAGTTTGCAAAATTGGCAGTTTCAGTCCCTCAAGTTTCAAAACTTGTCAAAACTAGTCCCTAAGCATTTGTTTTGTCAGAAAAATCACCAAAGGTCCTTTTTAATCATAATTTATCATATTTATTCCTTTGGTGAAAAGTTTGAGTAAATTACATCTTTGGTCCCTCAAGATTGAAATCTGTCAAAAATAGTCCCTGGGAATTTTAAAAGATAGAAAAGTGAAATTTTGGTTCTTGGATTATGGAAACATGGCAAGATTCACCCTTGATGTATTTTGGAAGATGTGCAAGATGGGTCCTCAAAAATTCAGGAATTGCAAGAATGGTCCTTGTGATTAATTCCCTTGTATCCAAAACCAATCCTACAAACCAACCGGATCCACCTAAAGAAATAACAAAAACCTTTACCACACTATCCCATAATCAATCGACCCATCCCATACAACAACATCAGCCCACAAAGAAAAAAATGATAACCGGCCCAATCCCAATTAAACCCCGCCGACCCACTACCAAAAACCCGACCCACCCACCTTTAAATAAAACTAACCGGGGTAAACAATTCGGTCAACAATCCCCAAATTTAGTCAAAATCCAAATCAGATGAACCCTAAATCCCTACTCCCTTGTCTTCTTCCCTATCCC
This sequence comes from Artemisia tridentata subsp. tridentata, assembly GCA_021014915.2. Classification (NCBI taxonomy): domain Eukaryota; kingdom Viridiplantae; phylum Streptophyta; class Magnoliopsida; order Asterales; family Asteraceae; genus Artemisia; species Artemisia tridentata. The sequence goes on along the minus strand of CP139509.1, from coordinate 54,157,271 downwards.
GCCAAAACACAAGCAGCCAACACAACCATCACTATCCACTTCTCTCCCCAAAACTTTCACCGTTTCACCCACTTCTCTTCTCCCCAACACCAAAACCCTTCCCCTTATACCTCCCCACTCACGGGTTTCACCTCCACCTCACCTATCCGAGGGATTTAGTGGCGCTAAGACCAAAATAAAGGGTCAAGATCATTTCTTTTTAATCCTACGGCTGGGAAAGAGTCAAAGAAGCACAAATCGAAGTTATCAAAGGATTACTCTCACGAAAGAAACACAAGAAGGACCGGAGTATTTTATTTCTTAGTAGTATAAATAGAGTAGTGAGGTTACTATGGTAACTAGGTTTTATTTTAGCTTATTTTTTCGGTATGTTTTTATTTTAAGTTGTAATTTACTCTTGCTTTTAATTTAATTTAAATCGAGTTTTTTTTTCTTACATTTGCTTCACTACTTGTTAATTTCTGCGTATTAAGATTCGTATGTTGTTTTAGTATAAAAACTTGTGAGAAGTTGTTGTTCTTAGTTTAAGATTGTCTACTGCTTCGATTCTGGTTGTTTTGTTTATTTGATATGGTTTATTTAGTTTAAGATTTGATATGGTTGTGTAGGTTTTCGGAGAATCTTTGAAGTTTGTTTCGACTTCTATTTAGTTTTTATTTAGTTATTGCTTGTTGTTCTTGTTGGTGTTTCAGTAAGCGAAAAAGAAAAAAATAGTTAAGTTTTGCTTTAGTTTGAATTTTGTAGTGCATTTTTAGTTTGAATCTGCTTAGTTAGTTATTGTTTGAGGTTAAGTTTTGCATTTGTATTTTTAGTTTGTGTTTGCATTTTTAGTTAAGTTTTGCATTTGTAGTGCATTTTTAGTTTGAGAAAAAAAAAATAGTTAAGTTTTGCTTTAGTTTGAGGTTATTGTTGGATTTAAATCGGTTTAAGTTATTGCTTGTTGTTCTTGTAGTGCATTTTTAGTAAGCGAAAAAAGAAAAAAAAAAAAAAATTTAAGCAACCGAATCTGCTTAGTTAGTTATGTGGTGAATGTTTTTTTTGTTTGAGTTGGAATAAGAGTTGTAGTTAAGATAAGCTTTGAGATTGTTAAAAGTATTGGTTGGACTGCTATTGTTGCTGCTCTTGTTGCTGCTATTATTTTTGTTGGACTGCTAAGTTTAATTTTTGTTTGCTCTTGTTAAAAGATTTCTTAAATTTTTGTTTGCGGTTTAGTATTTGATATCTTGTTGTCACAGTTTGTTAAAGATTGCTACAGGTAGTTAATTTTTAGTTAAAAAACTTGTTGTTTTGAGTTTTTGCAAAAGTTAACTAAACAAAGAAAAAAAAATAGCAAAACTGCAGTCCTGGGGTTCGAACCCAGGGCAGTTAGCTAACAAACCAAAGCAACCCTTAGTTGTTTAAAACCCGTTTTTAGTTTTTAAAGTTTTACAAATCTAGTCCTCGAGTTTCAGTTTCATCCAAATCAGTCCCTACCCTTCTTATAAACAGTTTTTAGTATAAAACAAGTTTAAAAAGGGTCAAAATCAGTCCCTGTCTTTGTTTTTAGTATTTTTAAAGTTTTAATTTTACACTTTTGCCCCCTAACTTTTGTAGGTTTTTATTTTTTCTTTTATAAAATTAGTTTTTATTGCAATTGTACCCTAGGTTTAGTATTTCATTTATTTCAAGTTTTTAGCTTCGTGTGTTTACCGTATTTATTTGCGTTTTCATTTATTTCAATTTCTGTTTTTATTTTCAATTACCACAACACCAAATAATCTCCAAATCAAATCATCAAGCATTTTAATTCCGAACCTAAAACAAAATCCTCGATTCACACCTCGCTGGGACACGACCCGGGTGATCATTTGCCCGGTATCACACACATCACATTCACGGGTTTTGCAAGTTTGACTTGTCATTTCTCAAAGTATCACGTGTGCACGATACTATATTTATTTATATATATACTACACACGGATCAAATTTTGGCGCCGCTGCCGGGGAGGTTGTGTTGCGACAATATTGTTTAAGGTTTAAACGATTAGTGACTTGAGATCCTTCTTCACGAAGTTATCACTTCCAAAAAATTTATAAAACACAAAAATATTTTTCTTTTCTTTTGTATATATATTATCATATAAAAACAAAAATACAAAAAGATTTTCCGTTTTTCTTGTTAAATTAATAAAACAATAAAAAAAATAAAAAAAATTACCGTCGAAAACCAAGACAGAATACTACCTAACTGGGGGTATGACCATTAATAAGTTCCCAAACAAAAGATTAAAACTTGCCTTTGTGTCGCTTGCGAATTCGGCTCACCTTTGATTGATAAACAAACTAAAAAGGAGGTTCTAGGATGGTCTTGACATTAAATTGCAGACCGAAAGGAGCGGGTTTTTAAGGACATTTATTGCCCACCTTTGCTCCTCCGCCACCCTGTGCGTTTTTCTTTCAAAGAGCTACCGTACGCTTGTTTGATTTAAGGTTTAAGTTCACTTGTGTTTTGCCTCGGTCTTGTTTTAATTGAAATTGTTTTTTGTTAGTGCATGCGCACTCGTTCTTCTCCGTCAACAAGTCCTTTACGTGAACTCGGGCATACCTCGAGAAGACGTAATCGAAGACGTAATCGTGGGCATTCCGCCCCAATAGCCGGACCCGAGATTCGTGCTATTCCCGTTCCTCCCATTGTCACAATGGCGGAGGATCGGACCATGTGTGAGCTTCTCCAAGCACCCACCGAGGGTTACGGAGATGCTATCGTTGTTCCGGCAATCGTTGCCGATAGCTTTGAGCTTAAGACCGGGTTGCTATCCTTAGTAACTTCGAGTCAATATTTCGGATTTGAGAGGGACGATCCTCATTCCCACATTCGATGGTTTAACAAGATCACCTCTACCATCAAATACCGAAATGTACCACAAGATGCAATCAAATTGCTTCTTTTTCCTTTCTCTCTCGAGGGGTCGGCCCGGACTTGGCTAGAAAAACAACCCCCTCGTTCTATTTTAACATGGGAAGATTTGGTGTCAAAATTTGTGAATGAATTCTTTCCTCCATCAAAAACCACAGCCCTTAAAAATGAAATCACCAAATTCACTCAAAAATTTGATGAATCCTTTAGTGAAGCGTGGGATCGGTTTAAAGAATTACTTCGCAAATGTCCTCACCATGGTTTCTCCGAGTTACATCAACTCGATACCTTCTATAATGGTTTGAACCATTCCGATCAAGACTCTCTTAATGCCGCCGCCGGTGGTAATCTCTTGTATCGGACTACGAAAGATGCTTTAGCCATCATTGAGAATAAGTCTAAGGTTCGTACTTCACGAAGCAAGCAAGTTGTTTCTCAAGTGAATGCTTCACCTTCTACTTCATCTCCCGTGAGTTCTTCTAGCACCGATGCTAAGATCGACAAACTCACGGAGGCTATTCAAGCTTTGGTTCTTTCCAAGCATAAGAAACAATCTTCCCCACAAACTTCTTCACCCACTCAAGTCAAAGCGGTGGAAGAAACTTGTGTCACTTGTGGTGGTCCTCATGCATATTACAATTGTACTGCCACCGATGGTAGTCATTGTGATGTTAATGCGGTATCCGGGTCTTTCAACCAAGGAGGTAATCAATACCGTCCTCAAGTTGACCCGAACTATCGTGTTAGCAATCAAAATGGACCACCCGGATTTTCTCAACCCAACAATCCAAATAGATTCAATCAAAACCAACCGAGAGGGCAAAATGTTCAAAACCAATTTCAAGCCCCGATCAATCAATACCCAAATCAAGGTGGTAATTTTAATCAAGGCTTTCAAGCTTCGAATTACCAAGCCCCAATTGCTTCCTCAAACGAACTTGCTAACTACATCAAAGCAAATGAAGCAAATTTGAGGTCAATGCAAAATCAAATCACCACCTTGAAAAATGATTTTCAAACTTCAATTTCAAAACAAGGTTATGAACTTAAAAATGAGCTTAAGAATACAAATCAAAAGATTGATCAATCTCAAAATAAAATTGAGAACATGTTTGCTAGTCTCATGTGTCAATTGAATCAACCTTCAACTTCGGGAACCCTTCCGGGAAATACCATTCCAAATCCGAAGGGTGAGTTGAAAGCTATTACCACTCGTAGTGGTAAGACAATCGATGGACCCTCGATTCCTACTCCTTCTCCGGTGAAGGAAGTGGAACGAGAAACCAAGGTGACAAAGGACAAAGTGCAAATTACTAGCCCACAAAGTACCGCAAACGTCCAACCTTCGGTAGTCCAACCTCCAATTCCGGAACCCGATGTTCCGAAGACAAATTCTAAGCCCTCGATTCCTTATCCTTCGAGGCTTAATGAACAAAAGCTCCGTGACAAAACTAATAGTCAAATGATGAAGTTTCTTGAAATCTTTCAAAAGATACACTTCGATATTAGTTTTGCGGATGCTCTTCTCTACATGCCAAAGTTTGCTTCAACATTCAAAAGTCTCCTTAGCAATAAGGAAAAATTGTTGGAATTGGCAAAAACTCCATTGAATGAGAATTGTTCGGCGGTGATTCTTAAGAAGTTACCCGAAAAACTAGGAGATCCCGGCAAATTTCTCATTCCTTGTGACTTCCAAAAGCTTGATGAATGCTTAGCCTTGGCCGATCTTGGCGCAAGCATCAATCTAATGCCTCTTTCTGTATGGGCAAAGCTTTCTCTACCGGAACTTACTGATACACGAATGACTCTCGAGCTTGCAAACCGATCGGTTACTGTTCCGAAAGGTATTGCCGAAGATGTCTTCGTGAAGGTTGGCAAGTTCCATTTTCCTGCTGACTTCGTAGTAGTCGATTTTGATGCCGATCCCCGTGTCCCCCTTATTTTGGGAAGACCATTCTTGAAAACGGCTCGTGCATTGATCGACGTCTACGAAGGTGAAATGACTCTTAGAGTCGGTGATGAAAAATTGGTCTTAAATATTGAGAGTACTTCAAAATATCCTCTCAAGCATGATAGCGAGTCAATTAACCAAATTGATATCATTGATACTACATGCGAGGAATATTTTCATGAAGTGCTAAGTGGCAATCCCACTTCTTCGGACCATACCAATGCTCTCTCTTCCCCTTCTCTCACTCCATTTGAGGGAAGTGACTTCATTTTGGAGGAGATTGAAGCTTGTTTAGCTTGTGATGTAACTCAATCGGAAATGGATGAAGGTGTGTTTGACATGGAAGGAGACCTTCGTCTAATTGAGAAGTTACTTAATGAAGATCCATCATCTCTCCCTCCAAAAGAACTTCATAATGAGGAAATCACATCTAGTGAGAATCCTATTGATCCACCGGAGGTCGAACTTAAGGACTTACCGCCTCATCTCGAATATGCATTTTTGGAGGGTACCGATAAATTACCCGTCATAATTGCTAAAGATTTAAATGATGAGGAGAAAACCGCTCTCATAAAGGTTTTAAAGTCACACAAGCGAGCCATAGCTTGGAAACTTTCCGACATTAAGGGTGTTAACCCGGAATTTTGTACACACAAGATTTTAATGGAAGATGACTTTAAACCAGCGGTTCAACATCAAAGAAGGGTTAATCCAAAAATTCACGAGGTTATCAAAAAGGAAGTTCTTAAACTCCTTGATGCCGGATTGATTTACCCTATCTCGGATAGTCCTTGGGTGAGCCCCGTTCATTGCGTGCCTAAAAAAGGTGGCATTACCGTCATTACGAATGACGAAAACGAGTTGATTCCTACTCGATTGGTGACGGGATGGCGTGTATGCATTGACTACCGAAAGTTAAATGACGCCACCCGTAAAGACCACTTCCCTCTTCCATTCATGGACCAAATGCTCGAAAGACTTGCGGGAAACGAGTACTATTGTTTCCTCGACGGTTTCTCGGGTTACTTCCAAATTCCCATTGACCCGCAAGATCAAGAAAAGACCACTTTCACTTGCCCTTATGGAACGTTTGCCTACCGACGCATGCCTTTTGGCTTATGTAATGCTCCGGGCACGTTCCAAAGATGTATGTTGGCCATTTTTCACGACATGGTCGAGAAAACTATGGAGGTCTTTATGGATGATTTCTCGGTCTTTGGGGATTCTTTCACCACATGTCTTTCCCATTTGGACAAAATGCTTCAACGTTGTGAAGACGCTAATCTTTGTCTAAATTGGGAGAAAAGTCATTTCATGGTCAAAGAGGGCATTGTCCTCGGCCATAAGATTTCTAAGAGTGGGATTGAGGTCGATAAGGCTAAAGTTGATGTTATCGCTAAGCTACCTCATCCCACTACCGTCAAGGGTATTCGGAGTTTCCTTGGTCACGCCGGTTTCTATCGTAGATTCATCCAAGATTTTTCGAAAATCGCCCGGCCGATGACCCGTCTCCTTGAAAAGGAAACTCCGTTCGTTTTCTCACAAGAGTGCATTGAAGCTTTTCAAACTCTAAAGAAAAAGCTTACTGAAGCACCAATCTTAGTTGCCCCCGATTGGGACCTACCTTTTGAACTTATGTGTGATGCAAGTGATTTTGCCATAGGTGCGGTCTTGGGGCAACGAAAAGCAAAACATTTTCAGCCTATACACTACGCTAGCAAAACTATGACCGAAGCTCAAACACATTACACCACGACGGAAAAAGAATTATTAGCCGTGGTATATGCTTTCGAAAAGTTTCGGCCATATTTAATCTTGTCTAAAAGCATAGTGTATACGGATCACTCGGCTCTCAAATATCTCTTTGCAAAACAAGATGCAAAGCCGAGATTGCTCCGTTGGGTTCTCCTCCTACAAGAATTTGATATCACCATTCGTGATAAAAAAGGAGCCGAGAACCTTGCTGCTGATCATTTGTCCCGATTAGAGAATCCTCATCAAAGTGCGCTCGAGAAAAAGGAAATAAATGAAACATTTCCTCTCGAGACACTTAACGTGGTGTCTTTTCGTGGTGATTCTAGTACCCCATGGTTTGCCGATTTTGCAAACTACCATGCGGGAAACTTTGTTGTGAAAGGGATGTCGTCCCAACAAAAGAACAAATTCTTCAAAGATGTGAAGCATTACTTTTGGGACGATCCCTACTTGTTTAAAGTGTGTGCGGATCAAGTCATCCGGCGGTGTGTTCACGGCCAAGAAGCCGTTGAAATTCTTAAGGCTTGCCACAATGGACCCACGGGGGGACATCATGGTGCGAACTACACCGCCAAGAAAGTGTTTGATTCCGGTTTCTTTTGGCCCACAATCTACCGTGATGCCCATGACTTAGTCAAATCTTGCGACTCTTGTCAACGTCACGGGAAGATATCTCAAAAAGACGAAATGCCGCAAAACGTCGTTCAAGTTTGTGAAATCTTCGACGTTTGGGGCATTGACTTTATGGGCCCGTTCCCGTCTTCACGAGGGAACAAGTATATACTCGTGGCTGTCGATTACTTGTCTAAATGGGTTGAAGCGAAAGCACTCCCCACCAACGACGCCCGAGTAGTGTGCAAATTTTTGAAAACTCTCTTTGCTCGGTTTGGAACTCCACGTGCTATCATTAGTGATCGTGGTACGCACTTTTGCAATGATCAATTTGCAAAAGTCATGCTTAAGTACGGTATCACTCACCGTCTTTCTACCGCATATCACCCACAAACAAGTGGACAAGTGGAAGTTTCAAACCGTGGTTTAAAAAGAATTTTGGAAAGGACCGTAGGTGAAAACCGTGCGTCTTGGTCGGATAAACTAGATGATGCACTTTGGGCCTTCCGTACAGCTTATAAAACACCCATCGGGTGTACTCCTTACAAACTTGTGTACGGAAAGGCGTGCCATCTACCGATCGAGCTCGAGCACAAAGCCTATTGGGCCTTGAAGCATGCAAACTTCGACCTAAAGTCCGCGGGTGATCACCGCAAAGTTCAACTCAATGAATTAAATGAACTTCGTGATCAAGCCTACGAGAACTCTTTGATCTACAAAGAAAAGACAAAGAAGATCCATGACTCCAAAATCAAGAACCGCGTTTTTAACGTTGGTGACCGAGTCCTTCTTTTCAATTCTAGATTAAAAATATTCTCGGGTAAGCTCAAAACCCGTTGGACTGGACCATTCACCGTTGCCAAAGTTTTTCCTTATGGTACTGTCGAGTTATCTCAAAATGACGGACCAAACTTCAAGGTGAACGGTCATAGGTTGAAGCATTATTTTGGAGGGGACATACCATCCATGGTTGTCCCGGATCTCCAAACTTTCCCCATGGACCAATGAATTCGGGGTCGAGTCAAGCTAGTGACTCGGTTATCAAAAACATTAGCAAAACATGGGTTCTCACCCGTGTCTCTGTTTTCTTTCTCTTTTCTACCACTAAGTGTGGGGGAGATGGTCTCTTCCACTCACTTCCCCGTCGATTTTTTAATTGATTTTTCTCCCGGGCTGTTCAGGAACCCTTTGTTACAGTTGGCCGTTCACAAGCGGTTAGCTTGCGTGACAAACCTGATTGTTCGGGAGAAATCAACTCAATTCGGGGTCGAGTCAAGCTAGTGACTCGGTGATCAAAAACTCAAAGCACCATATGGGTTTTCACCCATATTTCTGACTTCTTTCTATTTTCTACCACCTAAGTGTGGGGGAGATGCCCCACATGTTATATATATGAAAATTTTTCAAAAAAAAAAAAAAAAAAAAAAAAAAAAAAAAAAAAAAAAAAAATGTGTATATAAAATAAAATGGCTATTCATATTTCCCTTTCACGTTCTAAGTGTTGGTTTTACAACCGGTACTTTGAATATTGAGGGCAATATTCAGTTCTAAGTGTGGGGGGGAATTCTAGCGAATTTAATCAAATGTACCATCTAGCACCCCCATTTTAGCCAAAATTTTAAAATTTTTTCTCACTTAGAACGAAATAAAACGGTTATCAGTCCGCCATGTCTAACCCACAAAAAGGATTGGCTAATCCAAGAGCAAACGGCTCTTGGTAAAGATGTCTCAAATCCGTTGATGGCTTGCAATTTGCCGAAAATTGTATGGTTTTCGACTCACCATATCCTAAAAAGATGAAGAGTGGCTAGCCCGCAAGATTATGGCTTGTGGTAAAGGCAGTGGAAAAACCATAATTGGTAATCAGCTCACCAAAGATAATATTGATAATTTATCTAAGAGTTGGCTAGTCCAGAAGCAAACGGCTTCTGGTAAAGACAAATCAAAACCGTTGACAGCTGATGGTTTGCTCAAAATCATTTGGTTATCATTGTACCAAGGTTCTTACTTGAACTAAAACAATTGGCTACTCCAGAAATGATGGATATCTGGTAAAGAGAAAAATCCATTAAAACTTCATAAAAGATTGCTAGGGACTAGCAATAGTTTAGTGTGGGGGATTGATGAGTGTGTAAATACTCATCATTTTTACCTAATCTGAGCTGCCAAAACATTCAAAAACACTCAGAAATACATCAAAATACTGAAAATATCCCAAGGATTGTGTTTTATGTGTTTTAAATGCAAAATGTTTAAAAACAGTTGAAAAACGAACAAAGTTTGCAAAATTGGCAGTTTCAGTCCCTCAAGTTTCAAAACTTGTCAAAACTAGTCCCTAAGCATTTGTTTTGTCAGAAAAATCACCAAAGGTCCTTTTTAATCATAATTTATCATATTTATTCCTTTGGTGAAAAGTTTGAGTAAATTACATCTTTGGTCCCTCAAGATTGAAATCTGTCAAAAATAGTCCCTGGGAATTTTAAAAGATAGAAAAGTGAAATTTTGGTTCTTGGATTATGGAAACATGGCAAGATTCACCCTTGATGTATTTTGGAAGATGTGCAAGATGGGTCCTCAAAAATTCAGGAATTGCAAGAATGGTCCTTGTGATTAATTCCCTTGTATCCAAAACCAATCCTACAAACCAACCGGATCCACCTAAAGAAATAACAAAAACCTTTACCACACTATCCCATAATCAATCGACCCATCCCATACAACAACATCAGCCCACAAAGAAAAAAATGATAACCGGCCCAATCCCAATTAAACCCCGCCGACCCACTACCAAAAACCCGACCCACCCACCTTTAAATAAAACTAACCGGGGTAAACAATTCGGTCAACAATCCCCAAATTTAGTCAAAATCCAAATCAGATGAACCCTAAATCCCTACTCCCTTGTCTTCTTCCCTATCCCGCCAAAACACAAGCAGCCAACACAACCATCACTATCCACTTCTCTCCCCAAAACTTTCACCGTTTCACCCACTTCTCTTCTCCCCAACACCAAAACCCTTCCCCTTATACCTCCCCACTCACGGGTTTCACCTCCACCTCACCTATCCGAGGGATTTAGTGGCGCTAAGACCAAAATAAAGGGTCAAGATCATTTCTTTTTAATCCTACGGCTGGGAAAGAGTCAAAGAAGCACAAATCGAAGTTATCAAAGGATTACTCTCACGAAAGAAACACAAGAAGGACCGGAGTATTTTATTTCTTAGTAGTATAAATAGAGTAGTGAGGTTACTATGGTAACTAGGTTTTATTTTAGCTTATTTTTTCGGTATGTTTTTATTTTAAGTTGTAATTTACTCTTGCTTTTAATTTAATTTAAATCGAGTTTTTTTTTCTTACATTTGCTTCACTACTTGTTAATTTCTGCGTATTAAGATTCGTATGTTGTTTTAGTATAAAAACTTGTGAGAAGTTGTTGTTCTTAGTTTAAGATTGTCTACTGCTTCGATTCTGGTTGTTTTGTTTATTTGATATGGTTTATTTAGTTTAAGATTTGATATGGTTGTGTAGGTTTTCGGAGAATCTTTGAAGTTTGTTTCGACTTCTATTTAGTTTTTATTTAGTTATTGCTTGTTGTTCTTGTTGGTGTTTCAGTAAGCGAAAAAGAAAAAAAATAGTTAAGTTTTGCTTTAGTTTGAATTTTGTAGTGCATTTTTAGTTTGAATCTGCTTAGTTAGTTATTGTTTGAGGTTAAGTTTTGCATTTGTATTTTTAGTTTGTGTTTGCATTTTTAGTTAAGTTTTGCATTTGTAGTGCATTTTTAGTTTGAGAAAAAAAAAATAGTTAAGTTTTGCTTTAGTTTGAGGTTATTGTTGGATTTAAATCGGTTTAAGTTATTGCTTGTTGTTCTTGTAGTGCATTTTTAGTAAGCGAAAAAGAAAAAAAAAAAAAAATTTAAGCAACCGAATCTGCTTAGTTAGTTATGTGGTGAATGTTTTTTTTGTTTGAGTTGGAATAAGAGTTGTAGTTAAGATAAGTTTTGAGATTGTTAAAAGTATTGGTTGGACTGCTATTGTTGCTGCTATTATTTTTGTTGGACTGCTAAGGTTAATTTTTGTTTGCTCTTGTTAAAAGATTTCTTAAATTTTTGTTTGCGGTTTAGTATTTGATATCTTGTTGTCACAGTTTGTTAAAGATTGCTAAAGGTAGTTAATTTTTAGTTAAAAAACTTGTTGTTTTGAGTTTTTGCAAAAGTTAACTAAACAAAGAAAAAAAAAATAGCAAAACTGCAGTCCTGGGGTTCGAACCCAGGGCAGTTAGCTAACAAACCAAAGCAACCCTTAGTTGTTTAAAACCCGTTTTTAGTTTTTAAAGTTTTACAAATCTAGTCCTCGAGTTTCAGTTTCATCCAAATCAGTCCCTACCCTTCTTATAAACAGTTTTTAGTATAAAACAAGTTTAAAAAGGGTCAAAATCAGTCCCTGTCTTTGTTTTTAGTATTTTTAAAGTTTTAATTTTACACTTTTGCCCCCTAACTTTTGTAGGTTTTTATTTTTTCTTTTATAAAATTAGTTTTTATTGCAATTGTACCCTAGGTTTAGTATTTCATTTATTTCAAGTTTTTAGCTTCGTGTGTTTACCGTATTTATTTGCGTTTTCATTTATTTCAATTTCTGTTTTTATTTTCAATTACCACAACACCAAATAATTTCCAAATCAAATCATCAAGCATTTTAATTCCGAACCTAAAACAAAATCCTCGATTCACACCTCGCTGGGACACGACCCGGGTGATCATTTGCCCGGTATCACACACATCACATTCACGGGTTTTGCAAGTTTGACTTGTCATTTCTCAAAGTATCACGTGTGCACGATACTATATTTATTTATATATATACTACACACGGATCAAAGGTTTCTCTAAGATAGCTAAACCGTTGACGAAATTGACTCAAAAGAATGTGAAATATGACTGGGGAGATAAGGAGGAAGAAGCTTTTCAACTCCTTAAGGAAAGATTGTGTAGTGCGCCTATTTTAGCTTTACCCGAGGGTAGCGAAGATTTTGTTGTGTATTGTGACGCATCACACAAAGGTTTGGGAGCCGTGTTGATGCAAAGAGAGAAGGTAATAGCATACGCTTCTCGACAGTTGAAAACCCATGAGAAAAACTACACAACCCATGACCTAGAATTAGGATCAGTCGTGTTTTCACTGAGGATTTGGAGACACTACCTTTATGGAACTAAGTGCGTAGTGTATACCGATCACAAGAGTCTACAACATATATTGAACCAGAAGGAGCTGAACATGAGACAGCGCCGATGGTTGGAGTTGCTTAGTGACTATGATTGTGAGATCCGTTATCACCCAGGCAAGGCAAATGTTGTTGCCGACGCCCTTAGCAGAAAGGAGCGGATCAAACCCTTCAGGGTCAGATCATTAGGGATGACGATCAATTCGCCGCTTCCACCAAAAATTCTTGAGGCTCAGGATGAGGCACTCAAAGATGAAAATCGACCCAGTGAGAGGATTCACAGAATGCCAGAACTTGAGAACGGGCTAGTAAGAAGATCCGATGGGATTTTGCGTTATGGAGACAGGTATTGGATTCCACTGTGTGGAGGAATTCGTGATTTTATTATGCACGAATCCCATAAGTCCAAGTACTCCATTCACCCAGGATCTGACAAGATGTATTTAGAACTGAAGAAGTTGTATTGGTGGCCAAACATAAAGGCCGATATAGCTGAATACGTCAGCAAGTGCTTAACGTGCTCGAAGGTCAAGGCTGAACACCAGAGACCGTCCGGTCTGCTTGTTCAACCTGAGATTTCGGAATGGAAATGGGAACGTATCACTATGGATTTTATAACGAAGTTGCCTAATACATCGAGTGGTTACGACACGATTTGGGTAATCGTGGACCGACTCACTAAATCAGCGCATTTCCTCCCTATAAAAGAGAAAATCAGCATGGATAAACTCGCGCGTTTATATGTTAAGGAAATTGTTTCAAGGCATGGTGTGCCAGTTTCTATTATCTCTGATCGAGACAGTCGATTCACGTCTAATTTTTGGAGGTCGCTTCAGGATGCATTGGGAACTAACCTTGATATGAGTACAGCTTATCATCCTCAGACGGATGGTCAAAGTGAAAGGACCATTCAGACATTTGAGGACATGCTAAGAGCCTGTGTGATTGATTTCGGGAACGGCTGGGATAGGCATTTGCCTTTAGTCGAATTTTCCTATAACAATAGCTATCACACCAGTATTAAGGCTGCACCGTATGAAGCACATTATGGACGTAAGAGCAGATCACCAATTTGTTGGGCAGAAGTTGGAGAAAGCCAACTTACCGGGCCAAAACTAGTCCATGAGACTACTGAAAAGATTGTACAGATCAAGAGCCGAATGCATGCGGCTCGTGACCGTCAAAAGAGTTACGCCGACAAGAGGCGGAAACCCCTTGAGTTTCAAGTGGGAGATAAATTAATGTTGAAGGTCTCGCCATGGAAAGGCGTGATCAGATTTGGCAAGCGTGGTAAGTTGAACCCTCGCTATATTGGACCTTTCGAAATTCTTGAAAAGATCGAGCCGGTAGCCTACCGACTCGAACTGCCATCAGAGCTCAGTGCTGTGCATAACGTTTTTCATGTCAGTAATTTGAAAAAGTGCTTATCGGATGAAAACGCCGTTATTCCTTTGGATGAAATCCAGCTTGATGAGAGGTTAAATTTTATTGAAGAGCCGATTGAAATCATGGACCGGGAAGTGAAACGGCTAAAGCAGAGTCGTATCCCAATTGTGAAGTTCCGATGGAACTCTCGCAGAGGCCCCGAATACACTTGGGAGCGAGAGGACGAAATAAAGCGAAAATACCCTCATCTCTTTTCAAAGCCGACGAGTAACGTAAATTGAAATCCGGGATGGATTTCCCGATTAGATGGGGAGACTGTGACCAATGGTAATTTTCACGTTGTTAATTCATATTATATGAGTATTAATTATTTTTAAGCTAAGCATTTCTATGCGCATTTGCATGTTTCTGAGTATTTTTGAGCATTTTTTAGAGCCGTTTCGCATACTGTAGCTTACAGTCACTGCAGAAAAAGTATATTTTTGTCAGTAAGGTTAAATTATCACATTTCTGATAGTTACTGACAAGTTTCGTAATTAATTGAGAGCTTTCTCGCATTTTTCTAAAAAACAACCGCACGCGCGTACCGACAGCACAGTACATATGGTAATAGTCAAATAAATATGTTTTTGAGTCAGTAATGACATTTTATTATATTTCTGATGAAAACGTGGTTAAAAACTTTATTTTACGTAATCGTGTCCAAAAACGTCAAACCGGGACTTTTCGGTAACACTTAAACTCAAACCGACACACGATACACCAACGCGGAGTAAAAACTAATTTCACCCTTCTCTAATAAGCCATAACCCGCCATATATTAAACACCAAGCCCACATGGGACAAAAATTCTCTTATCTTAAATGAAATCCTAATTTTACTAAATATGGTGTATACCTTTTTAGATTTTTCACTCCTTATCTTTTATTATTGCCTAGATTAGAAGCCATATCTTCCATATTATACCACCATTTGTACGCCACTATACACACACATATTATCATCTTACAAAAAATTTCACTAAAAGATCAAGATCATCAAGTGTTTAAATAAGGTTTTGGGTAATTTGGAGCTTGTTTTGGGTAAAATTAGTGAAGTTTTGGGTGTTCTTGTTCCTCCTATCCCACATTAACATCAAGAGATTTGTAAGGATTCATAAAACTTTTCTTAACTTGTTAATCTCTTGTTCATTTGGTGTATAATGATGTTTAAAAGTGTTAAATGTATATGTTTTGATAATATGATTAAAGCTAGGGTTTGATCTTCTATGCATAGTGCTCGACATTTTTAGATGTTTATGAGTTAGTTTCTATGCATAGGCCACATCAGGCTCACGACGCCACATTAATGTAAAGCAATAATTTTCTTTAATTCACAATCATATTCATGTTCCTGCAAAAAAAACAATCAAACCAACGAAATCCACCTATGAATGAAACTATGTTCAATTCCAACATAAACCTAAAATAAAATTAAATGAAAACACTGATTTGTTTAGTAAAAAAGAGAAACAATAATATTATTTGTTCAAAATCAAAAACACATACCTTATTGATCGAGATCTTAGGAGGATTAAGAAGATCGTATGTTAAGCATCTGTAACAAATCAATATATATTATGTTAATACATGATTAAATGCATATATTAGTTTTTACCCCTAATTTGTCACCAAAACCTAAAAAACATACAAATTTGATCGAATTTTACGATGATCCGATGTTACATATGAATTCATAATTTGTAACAAATCATCCGATCGAGCAATTTTGATTCATATTAGGATATGATTAGATTGATTTGTATCTAGAGATGATATTGATTGAGAAGAAAAGGGTTGATTTAAAAAATGAATTGTCAAATTTCAGTTTTATAAAAAAAACGCGAAATCATAAAGAGAAAATTTATGAAAGAATGAGTGAGTTATGGAATGTCAAAAATCACTTTCGAAATAATGTGAGATCATACGGAAGAATGAGTGAGTTATAGAAGTGAATGAATTTCAAACATGTTTTGAATTTAGCAAGGATTCATTAAATTGTTTTGAATGCTTCTAATACAAAAACACCACTCGTCCAGTGTTTGGAGTGTTTGTTGTGGTTGTAGTGACCAGGGTTCGATTCTCATTTGGTCAAATTTTTTTAATTAAATTCCAGAAAATAAAAAAAAACAAAAAAAAAAATGTTAAAATTACTTAGTCATCATTTACATGTCATTATACAACAAATATAGCGGCAAGTGCAAGTCATACTTAGCCTCGTATATATGTAAAGATTTAATTTAGTACTGAGTAGTATTTTTTACAAGGCTTTGCGTTTGTGATGCGAATAAGTAATTGAAACAGATCATTAAATGTAAATATTGTAATTCATGGGTCGAAATTGAAGTATAATCTATCAAATAATTTACATTAACGATAAACAAAATTGTGGCAAATAATAGAAGAGAATCGACAAAGACAAGACATATACTTGTCACCACACAAATACAACAACTTCACTATCAACATATATTATTCATTTGACTGACATGTCAACCACCACCACTACTACTACCATCATCACCACCGCCACCACCTTTGACGGTGGTTGCAGTTGTCGTAGCTGCAACCGCTACGTTCTTATCTCTATCAGCCTTCACGACATCCCCGTTTTCTAGGTCAACACAATTCTTTTGGCCTCTTAACGCGATCACAATTTTATTATTGTGGTATCTCTTGTGATAGTGACTACCACCGTCGTTATCACCTTTATAACATAGAGTGATCAACACCGTGAAAGATGAGGCAGCAAATATGAGAGCAATTGCTAGGATGGCAATATCTTTCATACTTTCAAAAGACAATAGTGCAATAGAGCAACACAATGATCATAATAAAACCTCTAGTTGCATGCTAACTAATATAATAATTGATTTATTGTGAATAAATAAATTATTTGTTGCAGCCTGCAAATACAAAGTGACAAGCCATTCATATATAGAATTGTGAAAACCGGCCTGAATTAATTGAAGTATTATTTTCAAATTGATATAAATACTTAAATTAATCAAGGTAGTTGCCTTTTGCTATCCTACAAAGTTAAATATTTAAAACATGTCGATCATTATAAAATAAAATTCAATTTTATTATAAATTAGAACGACACTTTGGAGTTTTATTGTAAGTAATTATCATATGCATTAAGTAAAACAGGTTAATAGCAGGGTACCCGCGCGTTGCGGCGGCGGGTACCCTGAAATAATATTTTTCGGTGAATCATGTATTTTAGTTTATTATGTTCTTTTTAATAATAAATTTACGGATATCAAGAATTTCATGTGATGTATTTCAACTCCTTAACTAAGGAATTTATGTCGTCTTTTTGGGTCTTTTTTAAAGTCATTCGTATAACATGAGCCCGTTTGCCCAGTGCCCGTTTAGCCCGTGACCGTTTGGCCCGTGTCCGTTCGGGTTCTAGCCCGTTTGGCCCGTGCCCGTTTAGCCCGTGCCCGTTTGACCCGTGTCCGTTCGGGTTCTAGCCCGTTTGGCCCATGCCCGTTCGGGCTCTAGCCCGTTTGGCCCGTTGCCCGTTCATGCTTGAATATTCGTATAATGTGCTTTATTATTTGTATTAGTAACATTTAATGTAGGAATTGTGTTCAAGTTGGTTGTACAATATGCTTGATAATTTGTATTTCTTATGTAAGGGGTGTTTTAATAACTAAATTAATTGTATTTATTGACCAATTAATTAATTGACTACATTAAATATCTTGACTAAATTAATAGTGCTTTGTATTTTGTACATTAAGCTTTAAGACTTGTATGTCTTAAAATTAAGATTGATGAGAAATATCATTAATAGTGCTTTGTGTATTATACAATAAGCATTATAGCTTGTAAGTCTTAATTTTAGACCAAAGGAGAGAGATTTATTTGTGCATCATATGTAGTATAGATAGGTTAAAAGCTTTATTGTGATAAAAAAAGATAAAATAGATAAGAGATAGCGTTTCATTTTTCTTTTTTTGATCCAATCAACACGAAATGATTTGTCAATCATTAATTTGCACGTCTTCATATTATCGTACGAGTATTATTCTAGTTATACTTAACTTATATTGTGAATGATTAAGAAATAGGAAGGTACATTATAAAAAGTTATTGATCAAATAGAACAATGACACAAAAATATGAAAATCCATTCATCTAAGATAAAAAAAAATAGCTGAAAAACATCTAGATACACCGATGGGGAAATTTGCAAAAATGACATTTCAAATGACATTTACTTTTAACATGACTCAGTTTTGTGGCTGACTGTTAAAACTAGGACACTAAATCACGTTTTGCCGAGTTTATCCTCTTCCACTCGCTGCACTATTATATCTCCCATATTTATCATCATATTTAATAGCCTATAACAATTCTAACTTCATATAATCGGCCATATCTCGTCACACGCACCTCTATTTTTCATGGAAATTACATTGCCTTCACCGCTGTCTCATTTCGATCATGATAACATCTGTCTCGTCCATTTTCATGCACACCGGATTCCGACCTGAACGAAGTCGGAGATGTTGCGATGCCCCATGACATTTCACAAGGTTGGACTCACCTTTCTCATAAAAACATCAAAATATAGGTTAGCATTTAAAAGTACACACGGTGTGAATTATCTATAAATATATACTTATCTAGTTTCAAATAATTTATACCATGGTTGTCAGGATCCCGATACTGATCTTAGAATCTTACGATTTTACGATACTGCAAAGCAAAAACGATCCGGATCTTACACAGGATCTTTGAAAGCTTAAGATCTTACGGGATCCCGATCTTGACCATAGGATCTTAAAATCAAATCCGATCCGATCTTACTTTTTTCGAGCCACAAACTAAAAAACTACAAATAGATGGATTGTGTTTTGTAGAATTTAAAAAATAACATGTTAATCTTCTTAAACATTTCATAATAATAATTTAGGACAACACATTTATATAATTTGGTGTTTATAATATATACTACCTCCGTCCCAAAATAAATGTCAGGTTTGACTTTTTAGAGTTTTTATTGTTCTACTTTGACCGTAAATATTTTCATTGGTATAATTTTCATAAATTATTATATAACGCAAATAAAAATATTTGAGGTCAAAGTTTAACAAAAAATACCCCAAAAAGTCAAATGTGACATTTATTTTGGGATGGAGAGAGTAATAATTTACTCCCTCCGTCCCATTTTAGTTGTCCAGTGTTGACTTTCAGAGTCTTTTTGCTTCAACTTTGACCGCAAATATTTTTGTTTATATTCTATAACACTTGATATAAAATATATAAATAAATTTGATTTTAAATGAACTTTTCAATGATATAACTTTCATCAAGTATTATATAATACAAACAAAAATATTTACGGTCAAAGTTGAAGCAAAAAGACTTTGAAAGTCAACACTTGACAACTAAAATGGGACGGAGGGAGTATAAATTTGTATAATATTACAAAGACTATAAAAAAAATGACATTCAATTAGGATCTTAAGATCTCGATCCGATTTTACGATCTCGATCTTGCAAAGACGAAATCGATCCTAAGTAAGATCCCGATCTTGAAAACCTTGATTTATACAACCAGATATTGCCCTCTTATCATATCATTAAAATGGATCATATCTCCACATTAATATCTTCAATAATCATAAAATGTTGGATGTTGTCATCAAAGGTTAATAACATAGTTCAAAGATCCATAAGGATTCCGATGAACATGAATTATGTCTATTCTTTTCTACATGGGTTTCGAATCAATGTTTGTTTTCACCATGTTCTGATGAAATCTACAGCTGTTCAAAAGTGAAACATGACGTCTTTTAAGTTCTAACGCTTCTTTAACAGTGGTTTTGGAAAGATGTGAATGGTTTAGGATGCTAAAAATGATGCTCAGGATGTCGGAGTAATTATTTTATAATCAATTACATAAATGGTCCTGGTGGTTTGGCAAAAATTGCATCTACCATCCCTGATAGTTTAAAGTTGCATTTTTGGTCCTTATCTTTGCAAAGAATAACACCGATAGTCCTTGTGGTTTGGCAAAAATTGCATCTACCGTCCCTAATAGTTTAAGGTGAAGGACTATCGGTGCTATTCTTTGTAAAGATAAGGACCAAGAATGTAACTTTAAACTATCAGGGACGATAGATGCAATTTTCGCCAAATCACAAGGACCATTTATGTAATTTACTCTATTTTATATTTTAACTAATCTGTACCGCACATGCAATGCGAACCCATTATGAATGGTTTGTAGATGTATTTAATTTATGTACATTGAGAAATCACCATTTATCTGTTTTCTTGTAATTATTATCATTTATTAATTTTATTAATAAGATTTCACCCGTTTACTTTCGGAGGTGTTACGAAGGTGAATAAAAAAAATCATCTTTTATTATCGAGTTTTTTTAATGACTCAAAAGAGTTTATTTAACATAGTGATTAGACTCCTTAATCTTTGATATGCCTGATACGTAGAAATCTCTTTTTGCGCTAAACACACGTGGTCCATTTATTATGATTGCGCGAATTAACACATCAAATCCTTGTTTTTATTATTGTGCGTTCTTCGTTCTTTGTAGTCTATTTGCTTAAGAGCAAACATTCAATTATATGTGAAATTAATGGCAAATTGAAAAATATCATGTGAATCAAAATCCATATATAGTACCAAACTACCAACAAAAAGTGCATTTGTGAAGAAAAAAAGGTACTTAAACTTACAACCCTGGCTACATAATGAGTACCTGAGTAGAAATGATCAACAACTAGTACTAGAATTGTCTAAGGAATTATTTTTCATGTGGTGCTAAATAACTCAAGGGCATCACCAGCACGTAATCCTGACGTATTTCGAACATGTCTGAATTTCTCGACATCAATGGGAACATAAAGACGAGGATGTTCCGAGTCCACAAGTTCGGATGGGGCTTGGACAATCTTGTCATTTGGTCCCATCACGAACAAAGCAATTGAGTATCGTGTTGTGGGTTCAAAACACAATACTCTATGCTTAACGCTGCAAAATCTCCCGTTGCTCCATGCCTAGGTACATCACATTTATTTTAAGTCGTTTATTTTAATAATACAAACCAAATGAAAGATAATATGTGTAGTACCATCACCTTGCCAATATCACCTATGTTGATTGCTAGTGTGCCAGGAACATGATCAAATGGAACAAACTCACCGGATACTTTGTCAACCACTTGTAGGCCATTTACGTCTTCATCGTCCTGTAAAATGGTTAGAAATGATGGGTCGGTGTGAGTTGGGGTGCCATTTAAGCCTATGCTTTCGGGGCAGAAGTGGTATTTGTTCAATCTTAATTGACAACACCATCCGTCAAATAGATCGCCGGTTAAACCACAACCTTCCATCAGCTTCTGGCCAAGAAACTTGTTGAGATCACAAATAGATTTTATATACTTGCTTATAATCTCCCTACAATAAACAATCAAATTCGGAATAATTATGTGTATGTAGTTTAACCAATAATTTTACACATCTAGCCATCTAGGTTACTACAAGGTACATTTAACCAATAATTTTATCATGGGTTACTACAAGATATATTTATGTCATCCGGTAGAACCCACGACCCAACATTACAATATACATAACAAAGTTACTAAATATACATGAAATAACTAATCATGACAAAAATTCAATATAGATATCATATTTGTCATATATCCAATAAAACAATCATAAACATTTTTTTTTTTTTTTTTTTTTTTTTTTTTTTAAGGCCCAAAATGAAAAAAAAAAAAAAAAAAAAAAAAAAAAAAAAAAAACCCTTTTATCCTATGGGCGATTTTCATGTTCTAAACCCTGAACTTCAAAAATTCGATCTTTAATCTTCAATCTTGTCCTACTCCTCATAACGATCGTGTTTTTGACGGTTAATTGAGTTTAATTTAGTCTCTAACATTATTTTTTCTTGGATTCCGACTTGATTTGATTAGTGTGTCGATCTTATCTTGGGTTTTTTTCATGAGTGTCGGTTAGGTTTCTTTGCTGGGTAGTTAAACCTTCTTGGGTTTTGGTGCAATCTTTTAGTGGTTTTCGATTTGGTAGTGGTTTTTTTGGGTTTTTTTTCCTGTTCGCTGTTTTAGGTGTTTAGGATTTCGCTGCTGTTTTTTGTTTTGTTTCGCTTTGTGTTTCTTATGGAGAAGAGTAAAACTAATAAATCTCATTCGACTTTGGGATCTCAAGATTTGGGTTCACAACCTGATGGTGATACGGGCTCTTTGCTGGGTAATCTTACTAATGATTCGGTGGTTAAGGAGCATAATGAATGTGAAGTGGTAGATATAAATTCAATTTTGAATAATTTTAATGCTAAGGTATCAAACATGGAAGGTGTAGGTGAAAAGGCTGTCAATGTGGCACATGTTAATGCTGACAAGAATGTTTCAAGACCAGCATCTTTTGCGGATAAGCTAAAGAACTCGTCGGTGAAAAAGGTTGTCAAGGTGTCGGAGATGAGGAATTGTGAGCAGGTGGCTGGTGCTAATGTGGTGATTCCGTTGGAAGTGGTTAATGAGGTTAGTAATCGATTTGCTAATACTCTTTACGGGTATTTTATTGGGAAGAGGCTTGCATTTCCTATTGTCGAAAATTATGTGAGGAATACTTGGGCTAAGTTTGGGCTACAACGGGTAATGTTGAATAATGGCTTCTTTATGTTTCAATTTGAAATGAAAGAGGGAATGGAAAGGGTTTTAGAGGAGGGACCATGGCTGATCCGTCTGGTGCCTATTATTCTGAATATTTGGACACCTAACTCTAAACTTAAGAAAGACGAGATCACTTCAGCCCCGGTGTGGGTTAAGATCCATAATGTTCCTGTTGTAGCTTTTTCAGAAGTGGGTCTTAGTCTTATTGCAACACAACTCGGACGTCCTATAATGTTAGATGCATATACTTGTTCTATGTGTCTTCAGTCATGGGGGCGTAACTCTTATGCTCGGGTTCTTGTTGAAGTCTCTTCGTTGACTACTTTACCAGACTCAATTGTGGTGGCGATTCCATACCCTAATGGATCTGGTCATTCTTTGGAAACGCTTGATGTTGAGTACGAATGGAAGCCACCTAGGTGTGAAACATGTAAGATTTTTGATCATGGTGATTATGAATGTCCTAAAAGGGTTAAACAGGTTGAACAACCAGTGGTGGATGAGGATGGTTTTGTTCAAGCTAATATGAAGAAGGGGAAGGGAAAGCAACAAGGTAAAAAACAGATAGATGGGGTGCGGTTTCAAAAGCCTAAGCCTAAGGTGTTTTATTATAGACCGGTTAATAAGATTAATGCGAATGTAGCATCTACGTCTCAATCGAATGCTGGTACTTCTTCATCCAATGCTATGAAGGATGCTCCTAAAGTTACTACCTCGGTTGACAAGGGTCAAGGTGCTAAATCTGATTCTAATGTTGATGGGATGAATCCCAAACAGCCTACTAATGGTAATCATGGTGATAAAACTTTTATTAGTGATAATGTGAATATGCTTTCATTGAAGAATTCGTTTAGTGCGCTTAATGATGATTTTCTTGATCCGGGTAATGAGGAGCTGTTGGGAAGTGGGGATAATATTGATAAGGGTACGAATGTTTTGGATAGTGATGGAGAGGAGGTTGATGAATATATTAAAATGCATGATAAGCTGATTCGTAATAATGATAAACAAAAGGAAGCAAGCACTTCCTCTGCAGACGGTTCTCATGTATAGCATCGCTTCGTGGAATATTAGGGGAATGAACCTATCCCCTAAGCAAAATGAGGTTCGTCAAATTATTAGTGAAAATAAACTTTCTGTCTGTGCTATTCTTGAATCTCATGTTGTTACGTCGCGGTTGGAGGGGTTGTGTAAGAAGGTGTTTCGGAATTGGGACTGGACTTCTAATGGACATTTATGTTCAAAAGGGTCCCGTATTATTTTAGGATGGAATCAGGAGGATGTTGATTTAACGGTGGTGGCTATGGATGATCAATTTATCCACACTTGTATCCGCTTTAAAATGGATAAGAAAGAGTTGTTTTGCTCGTTTATTTATGCTCATAACCGCTATACTCAGAGACGTCCTCTTTGGCGTAATCTTATGGTGCATAAGCAATATGTTCGGAACCGTCCTTGGTGTCTTCTAGGAGACTTTAATTCTGCGCTGAATTTAGAGGATAAATTGGAGGGTTCTTCGGTCATTGATATTGCTATGCGGGAATTTAAGGAATGTGTTGATGAGATTGAGGTGTTTGATGTTAATAGATCTGGTTTGCAATTCACTTGGAATCAAAAACCAAGAGGGACGGATGGTAAGCTTAGAAAGATTGATCGTATTATGGCTAATCTTGAATGTATGGATTTTGATGAAGGGAATATCCATGAGAAAGTTATTCGGCTTCGCCATGAATTAGATACTGTTCAACGTGCTCTTGATGTGGATCCTTTCAATATTACTATTCGGGAGGAGGAGGCAAGTTATCTTAATGCTTATAATGATGCTATTTTGTTAGAGGAGCAGTTTCTGAAGCAGAAAGCGAAGGTGGAATGGCTTCGGGTTGGGGATTCTAATTCAGCCTATTTTCATAAGGTGGTGAAGAGTCGGAAAGCTAGAAGTCGTATTGATGTTATCACCAACAGTGATGGGGTTCGGTTTGATGGTGAGGAGGTCCCAAATGCATTCGTTAGTCATTATGCTTCTTTTCTTGGTCAAGAGGGGTTTACAGTTCCACTTGATGTCCATGATCTATTTATGAATACCCTTGATCCTAGTGTGGCTGAGAATATGGTTCGGGATATTTCGACTCAAGAAGTTAAGGACGTTGTGTTTTCTATGGGTGACGATAAATCTCCTGGTCCGGATGGTTTCACGGCGGCTTTCTTTAAAGGAGCGTGGGATATTGTGTCAACGGATGTTACTAAGGCGGTTCAGGAGTTTTTCACTAATGGCAAGCTTTTAAAAGAGGTGAACCATACTATTATTGCTCTTTTGCCTAAGGTTACTTCTCCTTCTCGGATTAATGATTTTAGGCCTATATCTTGCTGCAATGTCTTATTCAAATGTATTAGCAAGATTATTGCTAACCGTCTCAAGTGTAGTTTGACATCCTTGGTTAGTTTAAACCAATCAGCTTTTGTTCCGGGTAGGAGGATCTCGGATAATATCTTACTTACTCAGGAGCTTATGCATAACTATCATGTTGATCGGGGTCCGGCCAGATGTGCTTTTAAAGTGGATATTCAGAAGGCGTATGATACAGTTGACTGGAACTTTTTGAGGCAAATTCTGATTGGTTTTGGTTTTCATAATCGTATGATTGGTTGGATTATGGAATGTGTGACGTCGACGTCCTTTTCTATCAGTGTTAATAGATCGGTGCATGGTTATTTTAAGGGTAAGAGGGGTCTTCGACAAGGTGACCCGTTATCGCCTTATCTTTTTACTCTTGTTATGGAGATTCTTACTCTTATGTTAAGGAGGAGGGTTCGTAATTCGGAGTTGTTTACATTTCATCATCATTGTTCTAACCTTAATATCATTAATTTGTGCTTTGCTGATGATCTTTTTCTTTTTGCTCATGGAGATGTTGATTCGGCTAGAGTTATTATGGAGGCATTGGATGAATTTAAGCAAGTTTCTGGTCTCATTCCGAGTTTGCCTAAGAGTACTACATACTTTTGTAACGTTCGGAATCATGTTAAGCAAGCCATTTTACAGGTAATTCCGTTTGTGGAAGGTTCTCTTCCTGTCAAGTATTTGGGGGTTCCCTTGGTTACCACTAGGCTGATTTTCCGTGATTGTAAGGAATTAGTTGAGAAGTTGTCTAATCGTATTAAGGATTGGAAGAATAAGTCCCTCTCATTTGCTGGTAGACTTCAACTTATTCAATCTGTCCTTTCATCTATGCATCTTTATTGGGCTTCGGTTTTTATTCTTCCATCCCATATTATTCACGATTTGGAACAGCTCATGAGGGGTTTTTTATGGGGTAATGGTGATGGGCATAAGGGTAAATCTAAAGTTGCATGGGAGGTTGTTTGTCTGCCTAGAATGGAGGGAGGTCTTGGGATTAGAAGGTTGGATACTTTTAATAGTGCGCTGATCACTACACATATTTGGAGTATTATTATTGGTAAGGAGTCCCTTTGGGTTAGATGGATCCATGCGTATAAGCTTCGGGGACGTAATTTTTGGGATATCCCATGTCGTGGCAATACGACCTGGAGTTGGCGTAAGATCTTGCAACTTAGACCCCTTGTTCGTAATTTTCTATGGTACAAATTAGGGGATGGATCTAAGGCTTCAGCATGGTTTGATTCTTGGTGTTTGCTAAGTCCTATTTCTCGAATTGTATCTTCTCGTGATATTCACAGAGCGGGTTTTAGTACTAACTCTACTGTTCGGGATATCATTTCTCCTAATGGTTGGGCTTGGCCGAATGAATGGATGGTTCGCTACCCTGTGCTTGGTTCTCTTTCTGTCCCTCAGTTGGTGGCTCATTCGGATGATTCTTTATGCTGGCGTGATAGTGATGGGGTGTTTAGGCCGTTTTCGGTCTCTTTGATTTGGGATTGCATTAGGCCTCGGGATAATAATGTGGATTGGTATCACTTGGTGTGGTTTTCTCATAGGATTCCGAGACATGCGTTTCATTTGTGGTTAGTCATGAAAAGGCGGTTACGAACTCATGATATGCTTCGAAGTCATGATGTCTCTAACGATGACCCGTTGTTGTGTCCTCTTTGTGAGACGCAACCGGATTCTCATGATCACCTTTTTTTTTATTGTTCTTATTCTAAGCTGGTTTGGAACTCATTGAAGATGTTTGCTGGTTTTAGCTTTTTGCCCTCTTCGTTGGATGCTATCACTAATATCCTTATTGTGTCGGCGAAGTCAAGGTCGGTTCGGAGTGTTGTTTCTAAGCTTTTATTTGCAGCCGCTACTTATGTTATATGGCAAGAAAGGAATAACCAGATTTTCATGAAGCGGAAAAGGTCAGAAGCTCAAGTTGTGGATTTTATTAAGTCCACGGTGCGTTTAAAGCTTCTCACGTGCAGGTTTAAGAAGACGGCGAACGTGATTGATCTCGTTCGCATTTGGAAGTTGTCTCCTTCTCTTATGCATCCATGATGTCTTGCATTTCTATGGATTTTTGGCTCAAGGTGGTGGAAGTGGTCTCGTTGGAAGTTGCTTGGGGCATAGTGGATTGTTCGTTGGAGATTCAAGTGAGAGCTGTAATCTTTTTTCCCTACTCCAAGGTTTTCCCTATGGGTTTTTACTTGGATAGGTTTTTAAGGAGGCAGTCTCATTTGATTCATCAATCTCCTTCGAAGCGGCTTATGGACAGTTGTGGTGATTCATGTTCCTTTCGATGGTGGTTTCCTATTGGTGATTTAGTTACTGTTTGTCATTAGTTTGTTTCGCTTTGTGGTATGTCACAAGCGATTAGCGGTAGTGGTTGTTCAAGCGTTTGCTTGAGGTTAATGTGGTTCCTCTGCCACATTCCATTGTTCTTAAACTGTTTTTGTGATTAATGTATTTTGCCAGGGTACCCCCCTTTTACCCAAAACATTCATTTTTTTTTTATCAAAACAAAAAATATAAACTTTCACCATTTTTTTTAAAAAAATTAAATATCTCGCAAACCGTTAATCGTTACGCGAAAAAAATCATACCATCGCGAAGAGAATTAAATTATCTTTCTATAGATATGCATTATTATATACTTTCGACGAACTTTTTTTTTTAAATTTTCGCCCAGAAAAATCACACGTGATTTGTAAAAATCACATGTGATTTGATTTTTACGAATCACATTTGATTTTTACAAATCACATGTGATTTTTTACAAATCATATGTGATTTTTCTGGGCGAAAATTTAAAAAAAAAAAATGGTCGAAAGTATAGAGAAATGCATATCTATAGATAGATAATTTAATTCTCGTCGTGATTGTGTATTTTTTGTAGCTTGAAGATTTATCGTTTGCAAATTATATTGTTTTTAAAAAAAAGTGTGAAAAATGGTTTTTTATTAATCTAGATTAAAAATGGATGACTATGATTATTTTTTTTTTATCTATAACAAATATGAGATCTATATTGATCTCAACTCACATTATGGTTATAACAAAAAAAATTTACTAGGTGGCATGTTTTTTCTTAAAATCGGCATCTTTTACGAAATTTTCTCAAAATTACACACAAGAAAAATATGATACACGTGATACCCCTTTAACCTCCACTGTATGTCACATTCGATTCATTTTGTAACCTATAATCTAAAATTTTATTTATATATAAAAATAACATTAGACATATGTCACATTTGGTTCAGCTGCATTTCATTTTCTTCTTTTTTTTTTTTTTTTTTTTCTTCTTTTGGTGGTTAAATTTTCTCATGTCTATTTTCTAGCTTAGAGACTTTATCTTGAAATTTCATCACTTTTTTTAATGGGTTTCAACTAATATATATACAACCGTTTAAAAAATAAATAAATAAATCAAAAATCAAAAGTGGAGCTTTTTGTTACAAAATGAACAATGCATGCAAAACCATCTTTTATGAATGTGCACAAAAGTATTGAACATAAAAACAAATGCAAAAAATACTTTTTTTTTAATCAGCACGGGTACTTAATTAGCATTAAAAAGAAACCGAAAAAGAGAAAATTATACCTTTGATGAGGGGAGGTGCCAAGACAATCACAAAACTCGTTTGGAGACCAAATCTCATCGATACTAAACCCTTCGAAAAATGGAGTTATAGGGTTACATCCTATATAGCCCTTACCATACTCGGGGCTATTAGTTGCTGTCTGCCGTTTAATTTCCCCGGGGAGATTAAATAGCTCAGCAACCACAACCTTCATCTCCGCCATGAGTTCCATTGGGACACCGTGGTTTACCACTCTAAAACATCCAAATTCAACACACGCTTTCACTAATTCCTCAGCCAATTCGTCAACCTTTTGCATATCGATCACTGGTGCTCCCATCATCACCATCTCTCTCACACGATCTCTCTTCTTTAGAGTACTTTTTTCTGTTTCGGAATGCAAGAATAGATAGATACAAAAATTTACTAGCATTTTGTTTTATACTATATTCTAACATGTCTTTGTTAGATAAATTTCCATAACCAGTTTGAGACGACAAAACATGTGTTTGTTTTTTTGTTTTCTTGTACGCATTGTTATCTGCGCATTGGTCTATTGTATTCATATAATTCCAATTTATGTTATCTAGGCTACTACGTGATGTAACACATATGTTACTTGTTAAAGAAAAAACATATATATCGTGACTATAGGGTATTTAAAATAGAAATGTTTCTTTTGCTAAAACAAGTCTACATAGAAATATAAAAGTTTTCAGATAAAATTCCAAAGGTTCACAAGATTGAGGTACGAAAAATCATTAAACAAAGCTTTCTTACAAGAACTTTTGGGTATTCAAAATTTATTTTCTCCAAGTGTTATTTTTCTTAATTTTTTTTCTATTTTGTGCATTAAAAATCAAAATTTGAAGAAAATTCATTACCTTTTTAGCAGGGCCGTCCCATTAAATTCAGTGGCGCCAAATTCTAAAATAGGCCCTTTAACATCATACTTCGCAAATTATATATGCATTTGTTATTGGGTGTTGTTACTTTTCTATGGTGGTTTGTTTTGGGTTATTTCTTTTTCTTGTTTGTTTGTCTAGCTTCTTGCTAGCCGTTTTGTGTTTTTAATAAAATTCGGTTGTTCGAAAAAAAATATATGCATTTGTTAGTATAGGAAAAACAAAAGCTTGCAAATATTATTCAAAATATGCAATATTTTTCTAGGTTTAGCATTGAGTTTTTAAAATATTTTATGTTGATCAATAGAGTCCAATTTTCTTTTAATAAGGTAATTAGCTATGCAATATTCGCAGCTAAAATATAGATTTTCGTTAAACATGGTTTTGGTTTAAATTATCCTACAAAAGATTAAAGAACTATGGAATACAATCACTACATGTTCAACACAAAGATAGAAGTTGAAATTAAAAGTTATATAAATAAGGGGTTAAATTATAATTTTCCTAAAAAAAACAAAGCTAAACGACCCCTACAAACATCTCTTTACTTCTCTGGGTTTATCGTTCTCACAAAACCCCGCTCTAGATTTTCACCATTAAAGGACAGACTCAAGGTTTTTCATTTTTTTTCTCATTTACAGCTTTAATAATTAGTTTATAATCATTCCAAAGTAATATTTTTCATTCATCATCTGTTAATTGGGTTATATCCTTCGAAAATCAATTTATATGTATCTGAAGGTTGAGGCTACTAAAAATTTAGGGCCCTATGCGATTGATCACTCCGCACATCATGCTCTTTAGTTCACCAACCATCCCTTTTTAAGATTTGAAATTTTTCCGAAACCTTTTTTTCTCTTCAACTATATGCAATGCTTCTCAAGATAAAAGTAATTATTTTTATTTTTTTAATTAGTCTTTTCGTTTAACGCCTAGAACTTGATTTCTATTAATGACAATATATAGGAATTTTAGCCCAAATAGCTAAATAATATACGATCATAACCTGCCCACAAGGCCGAAAGCCTAAGTCAACATCGCCTAGGAAATCAACTTCCTAGGCAAACATTGGCCAAGCACAAAGTGGCCCGTGCTTGAAAGACTAATTCTAGAGTAAGAACGGGTCTGACGACTTATTCATAAAACTGTTACGCACTAACGTCACATGTATTTCGTTAATACATGCAAATCTTGTCGGATATTCCCATAGCCCCCTGAGCCAAGGATGTCACGTCATGTGTCATTTTTCTCTCCTCCATTGGATGTCCACCATATGGACCATCTAGGATCGTTGGATGACATCCACGAGACACACAACCCCAAATGCATCACTATACATATCGGTGCATTTCACGAGAAAGATCCAAGCTATCTCCTCTAGATTTCACACACACTAAAACCTCAAATATTACCCCGGTTATCTTGATAACGTTCTTGTCTCGGGGTCCTTATCGAACACGGGAAACCAAACATACGATCATACTCTCTCACACCATTAATTTACCCAAATCCTTGCTTTACGTACCATACGTAAACACCGATCTAAGTTTATCTTACGTTAAAATGCATGTTTAAACATCCCACCACAACGCGTTGGGTGTAATATCCTTGTTTGACACAATTTTGAAAACCTAGTAGAGATTCCACAAACCTACTGAAAGTTTGCCGGAGCAAACACATATATTGTATGTGTTACATAACATAAT
Source organism: Artemisia tridentata subsp. tridentata (assembly GCA_021014915.2). Taxonomy (NCBI): domain Eukaryota; kingdom Viridiplantae; phylum Streptophyta; class Magnoliopsida; order Asterales; family Asteraceae; genus Artemisia; species Artemisia tridentata. The sequence continues at coordinate 54,126,148 of CP139509.1, read as the reverse complement.
TCCCCGTGGGTATTACTTTATTATTAACCATTATTTATAATGGTAAAACCCTACATACCTTAAAGCCACAAACCGTGCTTGGGCATATTTATTCTCTAATACTCCCCCGCAGTCCAAGTGGCGAAATCGAGAAAGCTCGGACTGGAGTAGTAAACTAGACAAAAAAAAAAACATAACTTTAGTCGACTCGTAACAAAACCGCACCAACGGTCGACTTTTGTCGACTAGTACCAACAGTCGGCTAAGTCGACTGGTAACACAACCGTACCAATGGTTGACTTTAGGGACTGATACCAACGGTCAACATTAGTCGACTGTTAACAAATACGTATGAACAATCGACAAACAAACAAACAATAAAACAACTATAACTTTTTTTTTTCTTTTTTCTTTTCTAACAATGAAACAAAAACATAGAAATAATTCTTAATTCTTAAAAACCTATTAAACTATGACATCCCGTAAGTTATTGTAAATCCCTGAATTTTGAATTTCTAATTTTACGTCTAATTTTGAATTTTTCCCTAAGTTATGAATATAATTAATTAGACAACCTAAACTATATATTATAAAAATAAATACAATTAATAAAATACAAACTATGATACATACATAATAATATATTTGTCACACAATAAAAGTTTTTTTAAATTACCTAAGTCCATCACACGTTTCCTTTGGGTACATAACATACGATTTACATCAATTATGAGATTTCAATTCCACAAATTTTGGCTCTAATATTACACACATAACCGACCCATTAAAATCCAATCAATACCAATTATAACTTACCATACTTGTCACCCCGCTCTCCCCAAATTTTTAGTTACTACACGTATCTTCTCATCCCTCATTCATACGACACACAATAACAAACACACACATAGTCTGCCATTATTCTCTCTCTAAAAATTCAAACCTTCGAAGGCTGTGTTCTTGATCCGAAAAAGGGTGTACTAAGGTCGTTTGTTCGTGGTGTTTGGGTGTTGATGTTTGATCGAGAATTAAGGTTTGGTTTGTGTAGTTCCATTCTTGTTCATGTTCGATTCGATTCTTCCAGAGCTATCACCATATCGATCTTGTGTTTCTTTTCCTATTCGACGCCTTAATTAATCTGAATATGTAAGACATTGAAACCTAAGTCGTTCATGACACAATCTGTTCTATTTTTCTTACTTTTTGAATTATATATAAAACGTATACAAGAGACCACATAAAATCATAACTGAACTTGATGTTTCGATCTGTGTAAATTAAGTTTAATCGACTTATGTTTCTGTTCTTGATTCGACCTATTTTGATCGACGTATGTTCTTGTTCTAATCGATCTATGATCAGACCTAATTCAACCCTAAACCATTCGACCCTTTATATATCTTGTGAAATCTGAAGTAAAATATGTAATATGAATTATAATAAACATGCTATGTAACCTTTGTTTGGCCTCGTTGAATCTGTGAATACGTATAACACATAAACGCCACATGAAATCATAACTATAACATACTAAACTTGTGTAATCGACCCATGATTTTCTGTTTTGTTCGACCTAAACATTCAACCCCATATCTGATATGGAAACCCTAATAAGCTCATTAAAAATACATTAATTATGGTAAAATAAAAACTAGAAAACCCTAGGAATTAATGATGGGCTGAATGGGTTAAAAGGGGTTTAGGTTAGAGTTGTTTCTGCCTCAACTGCATGCTGTCCAGGAATTTGGGTCGGGTTCAAGGGGGTCTTAATTAATGATACCAACGTGTTTTTGTGAATTTCTTGTGTCTAAAACTAAGTTTATTTAGTCAACACTCTTCGTGTCAAGTTTTATAGCCATTGGAGGTCGAGAAGATGGTCTTTTGATTTTTACAAGGTTAAGTGTCAAAACTGCATTTTGAATGTCTAAAAATCAGTTGGTGTTTTTGATTTTTAGTTTTAAAACCATAAGGAATTAAGTGGTCTCATTTTACAGGGATAATTTTTAATATGTATATGGCTTACTGGAATTTTTGGGGATTTTTCTGAGAGGTTCAAATGGGTTAAATACAAACTTTCGGTGTATACCTGTAGTGCACTTTTTGGACAGGTCTGGGAAAACGATTTTTGAAATGGTACTTTCATTTAGTAATAAAATCTGGGAAAATTTGGGGAGGTTCTTAACTCATGTGGAAATCTCAGATAAATTTGGTAGAACCTCAGGAGCTCAATTGATAGGTCTATAAATTCATAGGAAATTGGGTCAGATTTGCATTCGAAACCTAAAAATCTGTTTTGGCACATTTAAACCCCTAATTAAGTTAACTAAGGAATTGAAACACATATAAAACCTATGTCTAATTAATTATCATTATTAACCCTAAGAACTTGGAATAATTATGAATCTGACCTAATCTGTAAACCCTAAGTTGAGAACGTGATTAATAATAAGCAATGTTGGGAATTAAATGTTCTGAAGATTAAGTATCAAGAATTACAAGTATTAACAGTTCCAACTGCTGTGAAGAATACTCTAACAGTTCCAACTGCTGGTGTATATCTTAGGACTGTTCAAGTTATATCTAACCGTACTAACTGATGTTGGTACTGGTAGTACAAAGAAGGGACTGCTAGTTGATACTGCTGAGTGGATAATTGTCACATATACAACTGCTGGTTGGATAAGTATTGAAAAGATATTTGTGTACTAAAGTCAAGTATATACGATAGATAATATCTTTTCACAAAGTGATCAATTACAAGTTGTGTTCTCAGATACATGTTGTATCTTATGTACTGACACACTCAAGATAAGTTAGCAAGTAGTTTTGACTAGACTTAACAATATTGTAAAAGATCTTTTCTTGTATTATAAAAGAAAGATCTTAGACTAGAGATATAAGTAAGTGTCTAAAGTAATTGTTAAATATTTAGAACTTTCATAACTGTTTAAAACAAGAACAAACACAAAAATATCACAAGTAAGATTCAAGATTGTAACTCTAGTGATAACTCAAGATCATTCGTATTATTATCTTAATAATATTGAATCATTTGGTGTTAATCTTTCATTGTTCATTGTCATATAACAAACACAACTGTTCCATTTCCATAACACAAATAACCTTCTAAGTGTGATTAAGTAGATTCCGCATTCTTAATCATATTAACTCAATATATCATACACACAAAGTACAAAAGGTTTAACCACCTTAACCGTGTGTCGAATCCTCAACAAGTGGTATCAGAGCTAGGCTGATATTATTGTTTTAGAAGAAGAAGCTTAAGAAATGGATGTTCAGGATACTGCTACAAATGTTGCTGCAAAGTTGCCGATGATCAAACAAAATGAGTTTGAGCTATGGAGGTTGAGAATTGAGCAATATTTTATGGTTCAAGATTATGCTCTCTGGGATATCATTACATATGGTGATTCTTTTTCACTAGGCTATTTAGATGTTATCATTGATGGCAAATCAGTAAGACAAAGAAATACTGGACCAGTTTCAAATGAAGAAAGGATACAGAAGAGAAATGATCAAAAAGCAAGAAACCTGTTGCTTATGACCATTCCTGGTGAGCAGATGCTATCCTTTAGCAAGTATCCAGATGCAAAAACTCTTTTTGAAGAGATTTGTGCATGGTTTGGTGGTAATGAAACTACCAAGAAAACACAAAAGACATTGCTGAAACAACAATTTGAAAATTTCAGTTCAAATAGCAATGAATCACTTGATAAGTTGTTTTCTAGATTACACAAGCTTGTCAGTCAGCTAAGTGTATTGAGTGTTGAGATAGCAAAGGAAGATCTCAACATGAAGTTTTTGAGAAGTCTACCTGATGAGTTCCATACTCATGTGGTTGTCTGGATGAACAAGCCAGATATTGAAACTATGAAACTCAATGATTTGTTCAATAACTTCAAAATTGTTGAACAAAGTCTAAAGAAGTCTGGAATCTATAGTACTAGTTCTGGCAATGTGGCACTCTTGTCATCTCCCAGTATTAGTAAGTCAGATGAGGTAGATGAAGTTGAAGGTGTTTCTACTGCTATTTATGGTGGTCCTTCTACTAGTTCACAAAAGAATGTTGCTGGACTTGGAGATCCATCATTCTATGTTTTCATGTCTAGTCAAACTAGTGGTTCTTCTCTAATACATGAAGATCTTGATCAGTTGGATGATAATGATCTGGAAGAGATGGACATCAAATGGCAGGTTGCTTTGCTTAGTGATGCGCGTGATGTGTCGTTGCGGTTTAGCAGTTTTAATGCCTACTCAAGTTTTAAATTTATATTTAGCCGACTTATCAATAACACACACACTTAACGAGCAGTGTACCCGGTCAGTATGAATATAATGGTAAGTAGAGTGTCGATCACTAAGAGTGGAACGTATTATCTCGTTATTCTAATCAGTATTTTAATATCCTAACGCAAGGGGGTTTCAGCCTGAGAGACTGGCACGATTTGTTTGCAATTAAATAATAAAATAAACCAATAGGCACGAATCAGCAAGTAGCACACACGTACACAGATAAATACTCGAGACAATAAGAGGGCTGTCCTTATGATTAAGTAGATTGTCACTTGTTTTATTGATAGCTTTATATGAAGTGTATGTAGTTAACCCTTTCTCGTTGGTCCTAATCTTATCGGCGAGTAAACCCTTAATGATTACTTATGTCTAAAAGTTATTCCTAAGTGATCAATTTAGTAATAACCGTGGGAGCCACATTATTTTCCGCAGTCAAATGCCCGCAAGCCACTAATAAACACAGAGGTTATCAATGCACTAATAAGTAGTAACCAAAGACATCAACATATAAACTTTAATTGATGGGAAAGCAAGTATTAAAGGGAGTGCAATCTTTCGTTGTCACATTACACAAGCCACCAATCCTGATGAATTAAAGTTTGCTAACACAATAAAACAAAACTACTTAATGAATTAAACACATGCAGCACCTTCTTACAGCTCTTGTATCTTTGATTTGGGTGTGTCTTGTGCTGCCTCCTTGACTGAATTCGTCCTTGGTTTCTCCTGTTCGGTCTTCGGTATTATATGGTATCTCCGAAATTCGTCTGGTCTTGGGGTATTTATAGTTTCTGTCTGAGGGAAGATGCGGCGCATCTAGTAAGTAGATGCGGCGCATTGACTTAACTTCGCGTGGGGTCCAAGATTATAATATTCAGGAATATTCGTACACCGCCAGAAGATGCGGCGTAACTCCATGATTAGATGCGGCGCATGTCCTCTTGTATCTTGGATCGTATCTGGTGATATCTTAATAGAGATGCGGCGCATGTCATGAGTGAGATGCGGCGCATCTGGAGCAGATTAGTCTTGATCTTCTTCGTTTCAGTAGACTCTTAACTTCTTGCATGTTTTGCTCCATAATCAGTCCAAAATCGCTAAGTTTCACCAAATGCTTGTTTTTACCTGAGAATTACAAAAGTAAACGATTAAGTATCAATCCTCATACATAATATAGTAAAACAAGTCAAATTAATAGGATAAATGATAGTAATAAAATGTACTTATTTGAGTTCATCAAATATCCCCCCACTTGAACTTTACTTGTCCCCAAGTAAACCTTAGAATTTTTCTTATGAAAATGTATCTTAAAAGATGTTAGGATTTATTTTTATATTTAAGCATGTATTCGTTTTTGTCATAATCACTGATCCGTGTGTAGTATATATATAAATAAATATAGTATCGTGCACACGTGATACTTTGGGAAATGACAAGTCAAACCTTAGGAAAAGTAAAACTTGCAAAACCCGTGAATGTGATGTGTGTGATACCGGGCAAGTGATCACCCGGGTCGTGTCCCAGCGAGGTGTGAATCGAGGATTTCGTTTTAGGTTCGGAATTAAAATGCTTGATGATTTGATTTGGAGATTATTTGGTGTTGTGGTAATATTACACAAAGCAATGAAACGCAAAAGGTATTAAAAATGCACGTTTTAATTAATGTTAACGCGCAAAAATAAAAGTGAACTCTAAAAATATTAGCCCTACGAGTACCGAATTAATTTTCCTACGACTTAAATATAAAAAGAAAATTTTGGAAAAAAGAAAAATATTTTTTGACTTTTTAATAATTTTTTATAAATTAAAAACTATTTAAACTATTTTAAATTTCTAAAAATACTAAAACTAATTTTAAAAATCTGAAAATTTTTTCTAAAATACTTGATGCTAAACTTGAGCTATGAAAAATATAAAGAGTGAAAATGCTTTTTAAATAAGCTGAAAATAAGCAATAGCTCTCAATAAGCTAAAAAAATAAAAAAAGTAAAAAGGGTTTTAAATAAAATTTTTGTAAAGTTTTAACAAAGAAAACAATTGAGTGCAGTGGTGGGTTGCTTTGGTTTGTGTTCTAATTGTCCTGGGTTCGAACCCCAGGACTGACAATTTTAACAATTTATATTTTTTTTTTCTTCTTGATTATCTTTTGCAAGTTCAACTATCAACACTGATGACCCACTTTTTCATTCAAAATAAAGAAACAGATAAGCTACAAACAATAAACACAAGCGCATACAATAAACTAAAAAAAACAAACACAAACCTTACTAATCACAAACACAAACAATAAGCATTAACAATATGCAAAATGAACTCAGACACAAACCGAACAAACCTTACATAATAAACACAATCACAAACAATAAAACTCAAACCGATCCAAATCCAACTCGTACTAAAACATTCACCTCATAAAAATACGCAGTAACAAGAACTAACTAAGCAGATTTGAAGCAGTAACAAAATCGAAGAAGTAAACTACTAATAACCATTAACTTTTTTTTTTTCTTTTTTCACAACAATAAACTTAACTTATCAAGAACAGAAAAACAACATGAATCGATTAAGCAAACATTAACCATTAACATAAGCAGTAACATAAACTAAGATATATTTTTTTTTCTTTGATTTTCTTAAAGCAACAAGCTTAAACTAAATAAACTAAATAACCTCAAATAACCTCAACATGCTTAACTAAAAATAATTTCTCAACATAACTAAGAACCTTTAAACAAACCATACAAAAAAAATACGCAGTGACAAGAATGAAATAAGCAGATTTCACGAATAAATTCTGGACAAACAATCGACTAAATTGACTTTCATTAACTAAATTAAAATTACATCCGATTAAAACTACATTCATGAAAATAAATTACAACTAAAAAAATAAAAACATACCGAAAGAAGCTAAAAATAAACCTGGTTACAACAATGACATCCCTACTCTATTTATACTACTAAAAAAAAGAAGAATAAATAACTCCAGTCCTCCTTTTGTGTTTTTCATGTGAGATAAATCTTCACAAAAAGTTACTTGTGCTTCTTTGCTGACTTTCCCTGCCGTTGGATTAAAAATAGATGATCACAGCCCTTTGTTTTGGTCTTGGTGCCCACTAACTCACACGGATTGATGAGGTGGATGATGGGAAGGTTTAATGGGGAAGGGTTTCAGTGTTGGGGAGAAGAGAGGGAGGTAAAAGGATGAAAGTTTTGGGGAGTAGTGGTGATAGTGATGGTGTTGGCTGCTTGTGTTCTTGGCGGGAGGGAGGAAGAAGACAAGGGTTGGCTGAGGTGTTAGCTTTTTCTTTAGGGATTTTGACTGATTTGTTTGGGGATTTGACCGACAATACCTGCGTGTTTAGTATTTAATTAGTGTGGGTCGGTTTGGGGGTTTTCGTGGGCTGTTGGTGGGTTTAGTTGGTAGATTGGGCTTTGGGTATAAGGGATGTGGGCTTAAATAGGTTGGGTTAGGATTGTTGTTGGATCCGGTAGTGGGTATTTGTAGAATAAATGTTGGGGTAAATGAGAATTAATCCAAGGACCAAATGTGTAAAGTTGTCAAAATCAAGGACCAAATCTGCCGAATCTTCAAAGCTAATCCAGGGACCAAAATTGCCAAGCTTATTATTCCAAGGACCAAAAATTTATTTTTTTTATTATTTTTTTATTTTTTAAAGCTTGAGGGACTAGACTTGCCATTTATGCAAATTTTGTTTGTTTTTCAATCGTTTTCAATCATTTTGCATATGGAATACACAAAAACACATCTCAAAGATATTTTTAACATTATTTGATCGTTTTAAAGTGTTTTTGGTTGTTTTGACTCGAAAATTGGACGAAAAGATATGTGTAAAACGACACATATCAAATCCCCCACACTGAGCAATTGCTAGTCCCTAGCAATTTTTTTATGAAAAGTTGATGGATGTATCTCTTTACCAGAAGCCATCACCTCTGGAGTAGCCAAATGTTTCAGTTCAAGTAAGAACTATGGTACACTGATAACCATATGATTTTGAGCAAATCATCAGCTGCCAACGGATTTGATTTTTCTTTACCAGAAGCCGTTTGCTTCTGGACTAGCCAACTCTTAGATAAAACAACTTATTATCTTTGGTGAGCTGATGACCAATTATGGTTTTCCAACTGCCTTTACCACAAGCCATAATCTTGCGGGCTAGCCAACTCTTCATCTTTTTAGGATATGGTGAGTCGAATACCATACAATTTTTGGCAAATTGTAAGCCGTAAACGGATTTGATATATCTTTACCAAGAACCGTTTGCTCTTGGATTAGCCAATCCTTTTGTGTGTTAGACATGGTGGACTGATAACCATTTGTTGTGTAAGTGCAAAACACTTACACCAAAAAAAAATTTTTGGCCAAAAACGGGGGAATTAGATGGTATATATACGTGATTAAATTCGTGAGAATTCCCCCCACACACTTGAAATGAATATTGCCCTCAATATTCAAAGTACCGGCTGTTATGCCGAAACTGAGAACGTAAAAGGGAAATATTATGGGCCATTTATTTTATTTTTGCGGTTTAAAACCTTTTTTTTTTTTTTTTTTTTTTTTTTTGAAAATTATATACAACAGCGGGGGCATCTCCCCCACACTTAGTTGTTAGAAAATAGAAAGAAATCAGAAACATGGGTTGTCACCCATGCAATGCTAATGTTTTTGTTAACCGAGTCACTAGCTTGACTCGACCCCGAATTCATTGGTCCATGGGGAAAGTTTGGAGATCTGGGACAACCATGGATGGTATGTCCCCTCCAAAATAATGCTTCAACCTATGACCGTTCACCTTGAAGTTTGGTCCGTCGTTTTGAGATAACTCGACAGTACCATAAGGAAAAACTTTGGCAATGGTGAATGGTCCAGTCCATCGGGTTTTTAACTTGCCCGAGAAAATCTTCAATCTAGAGTTAAAAAGAAGGACTCGATCACCAACGTTAAAAACGCGGTTTTTGATCTTGGAGTCGTGGATCTTCTTTGTCTTTTCTTTGTAGATCAAAGAGTTCTCGTAGGCTTGATCACGAAGTTCATTTAATTCATTGAGTTGAACTTTGCGGTGATCACCCGCGGACTGAAGGTCGAAGTTTGCATGCTTCAAGGCCCAATAAGCTTTGTGCTCAAGCTCGATCAGTAGATGGCACGCCTTTCCGTACACAAGCTTGTAAGGAGTGCACCCGATGGGTGTTTTGTAAGCTGTACGGAAGGCCCAAAGTGCATCATCTAGTTTATCCGACCAAGACGCACGGTTTTCACCTACGGTCCTTTCCAAAATTCTTTTTAAACCACGGTTTGAAACTTCCACTTGTCCACTTGTTTGTGGGTGATACGCGGTAGAAAGACGGTGAGTGATACCGTATTTAAGCATGACTTTTGCGAATTGATCATTGCAAAAGTGCGTACCACGATCACTAATGATAGCACGTGGAGTTCCAAACCGAGCAAAGAGAATTTTCAAAAATTTGCACACTACTCGGGCGTCGTTGGTGGGGAGTGCTTTCGCCTCAACCCATTTAGACAAGTAATCGACAGCCACGAGTATATACTTGTTCCCTCGTAAAGACGGGAACGGGCCCATAAAGTCAATGCCCCAAACGTCGAAGATTTCACAAACTTGAACGACGTTTTGTGGCATTTCATCTTTTTGAGAAATCTTCCCGTGACGTTGACAAGAGTCGCAAGATTTGACTAAGTCATGGGCATCACGGTAGATTGTGGGCCAAAAGAAACCGGAATCAAACACCTTTTTGGCGGTGTAGTTGGCACCATGATGTCCCCCCGTGGGTCCATTGTGGCAAGCCTTAAGAATTTCAACGGCTTCTTGGCCGTGAACACATCGCCGGATGACTTGATCCGCACAGATTTTAAACAAGTAGGGGTCGTCCCAAAAGTAATGCTTCACATCTTTGAAGAATTTGTTCTTTTGTTGGGACGACATCCCTTTCACAACAAAGTTACCCGCATGGTAATTTGCAAAATCGGCAAACCATGGGGTACTAGAATTACCACGAAAAGATACCACGTTAAGTGTCTCGAGAGGAAATGTTTCATTTATTTCCTTTTTCTCGAGCACACTTTGGTGAGGATTCTCTAATCGGGACAAATGATCAGCAGCTAGGTTCTCGGCTCCTTTTTTATCACGGATGATGATATCAAATTCTTGTAGGAGGAGAACCCAACGGAGCAATCTCGGCTTTGCATCTTGTTTTGCAAAGAGATATTTGAGAGCCGAGTGATCCGTACACACTATGCTTTTAGACAAGATTAAGTATGGCCGAAACTTTTCGAAAGCATATACCACGGCTAATAATTCTTTTTCCGTCGTGGTGTAATGTGTTTGAGCTTCGGTCATAGTTTTGCTAGCATAGTGTATAGGCTGAAAATGTTTTGCTTTTCGTTGCCCCAAGACCGCACCTATGGCAAAATCACTTGCATCACACATAAGTTCAAAAGGTAGGTCCCAATCGGGGGCAACTAAGATCGGTGCTTCAGTAAGCTTTTTCTTTAGAGTTTGAAAAGCTTCAATGCACTCTTGTGAGAAAACGAACGGAGTTTCCTTTTCAAGGAGACGGGTCATCGGCCGGGCGATTTTTGAAAAATCTTGGATGAATCTACGATAGAAACCGGCGTGACCAAGGAAACTCCGAATACCCTTGACGGTAGTGGGATGAGGTAGCTTAGCGATAACATCAACTTTAGCCTTATCGACCTCAATCCCACTCTTAGAAATCTTATGGCCGAGGACAATGCCCTCTTTGACCATGAAATGACTTTTCTCCCAATTTAGACAAAGATTAGTGTCTTCACAACGTTGAAGCATTTTGTCCAAATGGGAGAGACATGTGGTGAAAGAATCCCCAAAGACCGAGAAATCATCCATAAAGACTTCCATAGTTTTCTCGACCATGTCGTGAAAAATGGCCAACATACACCTTTGGAACGTGCCCGGAGCATTACATAAGCCAAAAGGCATGCGTCGGTAGGCAAACGTTCCATAAGGGCAAGTGAAAGTGGTCTTTTCTTGATCTTGCGGGTCAATGGGGATTTGGAAGTAACCCGAGAAACCGTCGAGAAAACAATAATACTCGTTTCCCGCTAGTCTTTCGAGCATTTGGTCCATGAATGGAAGTGGGAAGTGGTCTTTACGGGTGGCGTCATTTAACTTTCGGTAGTCAATGCATACACGCCATCCCGTCACCAATCGAGTAGGAATCAACTCGTTCTCATCATTTGTAACAACGGTAATGCCACCTTTTTTAGGCACGCAATGAACGGGGCTCACCCAAGGACTATCCGAGATAGGGTAAATCAAGCCGGCATCAAGGAGTTTAAGAACTTCCTTTTTGATAACCTCGTGAATTTTTGGATTAACCCTTCTTTGATGTTGAACCGCTGGTTTAAAGTCATCTTCCATTAAAATCTTGTGTGTACAAAATTCCGGGTTAACACCCTTAATGTCGGAAAGTTTCCAAGCGATGGCTCGCTTGTGTGACTTTAAAACCTTTATGAGAGCGGTTTTCTCCTCATCATTTAAATCTTTAGCAATTATGACGGGTAATTTATCGGTGCCCTCCAAAAATGCATATTCGAGATGAGGCGGTAAGTCCTTAAGTTCGACCTCCGGTGGATCAATAGGATTCTCACTAGATGTGATTTCCTCATTATGAAGTTCTTTCGGAGGGAGAGATGATGGATCTTCATTAAGTAACTTCTCAATTAGACGAAGGTCTCCCTCCATGTCAAACACACCTTCATCCATTTCTGATTGAGTTACATCACAAGCTAAACAAGCTTCAATCTCTTCCAAAATGAAGTCACTTCCCTCAAATGGAGTGAGAGAAGGGGAAGAGAGAGCATTGGTATGATCCGAAGAAGTGGGATTGCCACTTAGCACTTCATGAAAATATTCCTCGCATGTAGTATCAATGATATCAATTTGGTTAATTGACTCGCTATCATGCTTGAGAGGATATTTTGAAGTACTCTCAATATTTAAGACCAATTTTTCATCACCGACTCTAAGAGTCATTTCACCTTCGTAGACGTCGATTAATGCACGAGCCGTTTTCAAGAATGGTCTTCCCAAAATAAGGGGGACACGGGGATCGGCATCAAAATCGACTACTACGAAGTCAGCAGGAAAATGGAACTTGCCAACCTTTACGAAGACATCTTCGGCAATACCTTTTGGAACAGTAACCGATCGGTTTGCAAGCTCGAGAGTCATTCGTGTTTCAGTAAGTTCCGGTAGAGAAAGCTTTGCCCATACGGAAAGAGGCATTAGATTGATGCTTGCGCCAAGATCGGCCAAGGCTAAGCATTCATCAAGCTTTTGGAAGTCACAAGGAATGAGAAATTTGCCGGGGTCTCCTAGTTTTTCGGGCAACTTTTTAAGGATCACCGCCGAGCAATTCTCATTCAATGGAGTCTTTGCCAATTCCAACAATTTTTCCTTATTGCTAAGGAGACTTTTGAATGTTGAAGCAAACTTTGGCATGTAGAGAAGAGCATCCGCAAAACTAATATCGAAGTGTATCTTCTGAAAGATTTCAAGAAACTTCATCATTTGACTATTAGTTTTATCACGGAGCTTTTGTTCATTAAGCCTCGACGGATAAGGAATCGAGGGCTTAGAATTTGTCTTCGGAACATCGGGTTCCGGAATTGGAGATTGGACGACCGAAGGTTGGACGTTTGCGGTACTTTGTGGGCTAGTAATTTGCACTTTGTCCTTTGTCACCTTGGTTTCTCGTTCCACTTCCTTCACCGGAGAAGGAGTAGGAATCGAGGGTCCATCAATTGTCTTACCACTACGAGTGGTAATAGCTTTCAACTCACCCTTCGGGTTTGGAATGGTGTTTCCCGGAAGGGTTCCCGAAGTTGAAGGTTGATTCAATTGACACATGAGACTAGCAAACATGTTCTCAATTTTATTTTGAGATTGATCAATCTTTTGATTAGTATTCTTAAGCTCATTTTTAAGTTCATGACCTTGTTTTGAAATTGAAGTTTGAAAATCATTTTTCAAGGTGGTGATTTGATTTTGCATTGACCTCATATTTGCTTCATTTGCTTTGATGTAATTAGCAAGTTCGTTTGATGAAGCAATTGGGGCTTGGTAATTCGAAGCTTGAAAGCCTTGATTAAAATTACCACCTTGATTTGGGTATTGATTGATCGGGGCTTGAAATTGATTTTGAACATTTTGCCCTCTCGGTTGGTTTTGATTGAATCTATTTGGATTGTTGGGTTGAGAAAATCCGGGTGGTCCATTTTGATTGCTAACACGATAGTTCGGGTCAACTTGAGGACGGTATTGATTACCTCCTTGGTTGAAAGACCCGGATACCGCATTAACATCACAATGACTACCATCGGTGGCAGTACAATTGTAGTATGCATGAGGACCACCACAAGTGACACAAGTTTCTTCCACCGCTTTGACTTGAGTGGGTGAAGAAGTTTGTGGGGAAGATTGTTTCTTTTGCTTGGAAAGAACCAAAGCTTGAATAGCCTCCGTGAGTTTGTCAATCTTAGCATCGGTGCTAGAAGAACTCACGGGAGATGAAGTAGAAGGTGAAGCATTCACTTGAGAAACAACTTGCTTGCTTCGTGAAGTACAAACCTTAGACTTATTCTCAATGATGGCTAAAGCATCTTTAGTCGTCCGATACAAGAGATTACCACCGGCGGCGGCATTAAGAGAGTCTTGATCGGAATGGTTCAATCCATTGTAGAAAGTATCGAGTTGATGCAACTCGGAGAATCCATGGTGAGGACATTTGCGGAGTAATTCTTTAAACCGATCCCACGCTTCACTAAAGGATTCATCAAATTTTTGAGTGAATTTGGTGATTTCATTTTTAAGGGCTGTGGTTTTTGATGGAGGAAAGAATTCATTCACAAATTTTGACACCAAATCTTCCCATGTTAAAATAGAACGAGGGGGTTGTTTTTCTAGCCAAGTTCGGGCCGACCCCTCGAGAGAGAAAGGAAAAAGAAGCAATTTGATTGCATCTTGTGGTACATTTCGGTATTTGATGGTAGAGGTGATCTTGTTAAACCATCGAATGTGGGAATGAGGATCGTCCCTCTCAAATCCGAAATATTGACTCGAAGTTACTAAGGATAGCAACCCGGTCTTAAGCTCAAAGCTATCGGCGACGATTGCCGGAACAACAATAGCATCTCCGTAACCCTCGGTGGGTGCTTGGAGAAGCTCACACATGGTACGTTCCTCCGCCATTGTGACAATGGGAGGAACGGGAATAGCACGAATCTCGGGTCCGGCTATTGGGGCGGAATGCCCACGATTACGTCTTCGATTACGTCTTCTCGAGGTATGCACGAGTTCACGTAAAGGACTTGTTGACGGAGAAGAACGAGTGCGCATGCACTAACAAAAACAATTTCAATTAAAACAAGACCGAGGCAAAACACAAGTGAACTTAAACCTTAAATCAAACAAGCGTACGGTAGCTCTTCAAAAGATAAACGCGCAGAGTGGCGGGAGAGAAGAATGGATCTCTCTTCGGTCTGCAATTTAATGTCAAGACCTACCTTAAACCACTTGTATAGGTTGTTTATCAATCAAAGGTGAGCCGAATTCGCAAGCGACATAAAGGCAAGTTTTAATCTTTTGTTTGGGAACTTATTAATGGTCATACCCCCAGTTAGGTAGTATTCTGTCTTGGTTTTCGACGGTAATTTTTTATTGTTTTATTAATTTAACAAGAAAAACGGAAAATCTTTTTGTATTTTTGTTTTTATATGATAATATATATACAAAAGAAAAGAAAAATATTTTTGTGTTTTATAATTTTTTTGGAAGTGATAACTTCGTGAAGAAGGATCTCAAGTCACTAATCGTTTAAACCTTAAACAATATTGTCGCAACACAACCTCCCCGGCAGCGGCGCCAAAATTTGATCCGTGTGTAGTATATATATAAATAAATATAGTATCGTGCACACGTGATACTTTGGGAAATGACAAGTCAAACCTTAGGAAAAGTAAAACTTGCAAAACCCGTGAATGTGATGTGTGTGATACCGGGCAAGTGATCACCCGGGTCGTGTCCCAGCGAGGTGTGAATCGAGGATTTCGTTTTAGGTTCGGAATTAAAATGCTTGATGATTTGATTTGGAGATTATTTGGTGTTGTGGTAATATTACACAAAGCAATGAAACGCAAAAGGTATTAAAAATGCACGTTTTAATTAATGTTAACGCGCAAAAATAAAAGTGAACTCTAAAAATATTAGCCCTACGAGTACCGAATTAATTTTCCTACGACTTAAATATAAAAAGAAAATTTTGGAAAAAAGAAAAATATTTTTTGACTTTTTAATAATTTTTTATAAATTAAAAACTATTTAAACTATTTTAAATTTCTAAAAATACTAAAACTAATTTTAAAAATCTGAAATTTTTTTCTAAAATACTTGATGCTAAACTTGAGCTATGAAAAATATAAAGAGTGAAAATGCTTTTTAAATAAGCTGAAAATAAGCAATAGCTCTCAATAAGCTAAAAAAAATAAAAAAAGTAAAAAGGGTTTTAAATAAAATTTTTGTAAAGTTTTAACAAAGAAAACAATTGAGTGCAGTGGTGGGTTGCTTTGGTTTGTGTTCTAATTGTCCTGGGTTCGAACCCCAGGACTGACAATTTTAACAATCTATATTTTTTTTTTCTTCTTGATTATCTTTTGCAAGTTCAACTATCAACACTGATGACCCACTTTTTCATTCAAAATAAAGAAACAGATAAGCTACAAACAATAAACACAAGCGCATACAATAAACTAAAAAAAACAAACACAAACCTTACTAATCACAAACACAAACAATAAGCATTAACAATATGCAAAATGAACTCAGACACAAACCGAACAAACCTTACATAATAAACACAATCACAAACAATAAAACTCAAACCGATCCAAATCCAACTCGTACTAAAACATTCACCTCATAAAAATACGCAGTAACAAGAACTAACTAAGCAGATTTGAAGCAGTAACAAAATCAAAGAAGTAAACTACTAATAACCATTAACTTTTTTTTTTTCTTTTTTCACAACAATAAACTTAACTTATCAAGAACAGAAAAACAACATGAATCGATTAAGCAAACATTAACCATTAACATAAGCAGTAACATAAACTAAGATATATTTTTTTTTTCTTTGATTTTCTTAAAGCAACAAGCTTAAACTAAATAAACTAAATAACCTCAAATAACCTCAACATGCTTAACTAAAAATAATTTCTCAACATAACTAAGAACCTTTAAACAAACCATACAAAAAAAATACGCAGTGACAAGAATGAAATAAGCAGATTTCACGAATAAATTCTGAACAAACAATCGACTAAATTGACTTTCATTAACTAAATTAAAATTACATCCGATTAAAACTACATTCATGAAAATAAATTACAACTAAAAAAATAAAAACATACCGAAAGAAGCTAAAAATAAACCTCGTTACAACAATGACATCCCTACTCTATTTATACTACTAAAAAAAAGAAGAATAAATAACTCCAGTCCTCCTTTTGTGTTTTTCATGTGAGATAAATCTTCACAAAAAGTTACTTGTGCTTCTTTGCTGACTTTCCCTGCCGTTGGATTAAAAATAGATGATCACAGCCCTTTGTTTTGGTCTTGGTGCCCACTAACTCACACGGATTGATGAGGTGGATGATGGGAAGGTTTAATGGGGAAGGGTTTCAGTGTTGGGGAGAAGAGAGGGAGGTAAAAGGATGAAAGTTTTGGGGAGTAGTGGTGACAGTGATGGTGTTGGCTGCTTGTGTTCTTGGCGGCAGGGAGGAAGAAGACAAGGGTTGGCTGAGGTGTTAGCTTTTTCTTTAGGGATTTTGACTGATTTGTTTGGGGATTTGACCGACAATACCTGCGTGTTTAGTATTTAATTAGTGTGGGTCGGTTTGGGGGTTTTCGTGGGCTGTTGGTGGGTTTAGTTGGTAGATTGGGCTTTGGGTATAAGGGATGTGGGCTTAAATAGGTTGGGTTAGGATTGTTGTTGGATCCGGTAGTGGGTATTTGTAGAATAAATGTTGGGGTAAATGAGAATTAATCCAAGGACCAAATGTGTAAAGTTGTCAAAATCAAGGACCAAATCTGCCGAATCTTCAAAGCTAATCCAGGGACCAAAATTGCCAAGCTTATTATTCCAAGGACCAAAAATTTATTTTTTTTATTATTTTTTTATTTTTTAAAGCTTGAGGGACTAGACTTGCCATTTATGCAAATTTTGTTTGTTTTTCAATCGTTTTCAATCATTTTGCATATGGAATACACAAAAACACATCTCAAAGATATTTTTAACATTATTTGATCGTTTTAAAGTGTTTTTGGTTGTTTTGACTCGAAAATTGGACGAAAAGATATGTGTAAAACGACACATATCAATCACACAACTAAACACTTAACGAATTAGAAGTAAAATAAAATAAGTTGATAAAAGTAAATCTAATCGTTTAACTGTCCAGTCGTGACGAATATTCTATCATAAGCTTGGCAAGTATACACATCTCCACCACTAAAGTCAAGGAATAACAAGTCTAAAGCGGTAAAAAAGGGTTTTTAGGCTTAAGGGTTAATTATTCTTATTTACTATCGATCTCAAATTCCAGAAAAGGCGACAAAATCACAAATACATGATCGAATCCACGAACACGATACTTGCAATTGCTCAAATCCTTAACTCGAATAGGCTAAAGATAGGTCCAAACTTCACCAATAATAATATATCAAAAAGGGCGACAAAATCATAAATACATAGCCGAATCCACGACTACGATACTTAAGATTGCTCAAATCCCTAATCTCAATAAATCAAAGGTTTGGTTGGATAAAGAATAATAAAGGGTATGGATAACATTTGGGATATAAAGCGGTGTAAAATGAAAAATGAACAAAACAAATAAATTAAAATCCTCAGTGTGGTTAATCACAATCCCAACCATCCCATGAATAAGACTCATATCATCGAATAACTCACGCTTTAACACTTGAAACACACGCTTTAGGTAGACACGAATTATACTTAACAAGATCTTAATCAAAGAATAAACCTTAATTGGCGTTCCCATAACTGCCAATTCCCATTCACTCCATAGATATAATACAACAAATAGTGGTGATATCGACCACTTACATAACTTTACATAAGTTGGTTAAAACAAACTTCCAACTTTTCTTTCTTTCTTTTTCTTTTCTTATTTTTTCGATTTTTTTTTTTTTTTTTTTTTTTTTTTTTTTTTTTCAAACATAAACATAGATGTGTAAAATTTCACCACATCACTATAATGATAATTCTGGATAATTTTTCCATACTTTTCATACTTTCAGAAATAACGGTAATAGTGAAAGTAGTAAACACACGAAAAATAAACTCAAAGATATACAATATTTACTTTCACTCCAATTGCATTGTGCAATTTCCCGACCTAACCAAAGATAATGAATTACGCACGCGAACACAGGTAATGTAAGGAAACACACTTTGCCTATAGCAATTAACCAACCACGGACTTTAATCTACAGGGTAGGCTAAGGTGTAAGAGTGTAACGAAACATTTTAAACATAGGTGTAAGAAACGAAAGGAATGGCTCTGAGTGTTTTTCTAGGGGTATCTTACTCTAAAAATGAGAGTAACAAAAGTTTTATACGGGGGTTAACTAACCAGTGTAGTTAGTTAATAACACATAACATATAATAGGCTATTTTTGGTGTAATCCTAGAATTTTACCAATTTAGACAAGTCATTCCAATTATATAAATAATACTTATTATGGTGGTCTCGAATAGTATACAAGCCAAGTTCTAAAGTTTACAAGTCACCGGCACACTCATAGATTTGTGAATTTTGAAAAATCACAATTTTTGAAAATAACGTCATGTGTGCAGCTATGCAACTTAGATCTTAAACAAAAACATGCTAAAAAATTTTTTAAGTTTGATATATTAAGCATATTTTGAAAAAGTTTAGGACAAGTAATTGTTAAGTGTTCTAATTCTCCAATCCCCCCACTTAAGTTAAACAACGTCCACGTTGTTTGTATAAAAGGTTAAAAACTGGAAAATAAAAGAATTAGAACAGGAAAACTCCCCTGAGATTTGCTCGGTATGATCCTCCATTAGTATAAGAGCAAAAATCATCTTTCTTGTGGATTAGAACGTTAAAGCTTCATACTTGATGTATCCACAGGAAATCCAGGAAACTATAATACCACCAACACTTTAAAACACACCTAAGATAAGAAAGGTTCAAACTTGCATAATACATTAGTAGTTAGGAAAAATAAAACTTAAAAATTAAAACTGAAAATCATCAGGTCAGTAGATGCGCCGTATCTTATGGAAGAAGATACGCCGTATCGAGCCTGGAATAAATACGGATCAGAATAAAGATGCGCCGCATCCTTAACCAGGGATGCGCCGCATTAAAAATAAACTGATAAATAGTTTTAAAGTCGGAAATAAAAAATGCAGAAAATAAAATAAGATATGACCATTGCAGGAGATGCGTCGCATCTCAGGATTGAGATGCGCCGTATCCTCACGCGGGCCTGACTGACTCGACACAGAAAACAGAATAGTAGAAATTCTCCGGGTTGTCTCCCGGCCAGCACTTGTCTTTATTCCAGAGTCTTCAAGTTAGACTCACGTTCAGCTCTTTAATATCGATCATTGACTCCCATATTGCTTACGTAGGATCCATTTAGCAACTAATTCGTCATGTATATATTCATGTCCCAACTTCAACACTCCATTGTAGAATCCTTCCATCAATTGGTATGGGTACTCAATCCCTCTCTTATTGTCATCATCACTAACAAAAAGGAATGGAGAAAATTTGTAGCAGATCCTACTAGTAGCATGTTTAAATCCAGGATGAGTTCGGGGCATCATATAAGTGATAACGTCGCTTCCACATTGAAAGGTGATCTTTCCTTCAAATCGTTTTGCATTAATAGTGATCTCCCTACAAAATGGTTTTCCAACAATCACATCACCCATATTGCTGTCACAATAGGCATTCATGTCTTCAACAACGGTGAACTCAGTTACAATAGTAAAGCGTCCCACGAATATTGGGACATTAATGAAGGCACCAACTACATTCTTTCCCTTACACTCTACTTTATTTCTCATAATGGAATTGTAAAACCTTCTTGACATGACATTGATTGGTAAAATAGGAAAGAAATTGGCGTCAATACACTTGTACCCAATCATGCATGTGAATTGCAAATTGTAAGCACAATCGGCGTGGATCCTTCTACCGTAATCCCAAGAACCATCATATCCCTCAAATTCATCGTAATTCCTAATAGTAATAACGTTGACTTTTGGACTATCTAGGATTTCTCCATCTTCCAGCTCAGATTCCACATCATCCATGAACAGGTCACTGGATTCTAATGGTCCATTAAGGTCATTAAGTTCAATGTAGTCCCCATTGTAATGTTCGGGTGATTTTTCATGCACTAATACTTCATTCATAAAATTGGCTTCGAAGTCTAAGTTAATCAGTTCTCCGAACCCTTCCATTATCCTTCTGAAACAATCACGAAAAGCATCAGTAGGATTTGTTCGCTAGAAGAGAAATTAATGAATATAGAAACGGATATAAGAATACAAATAGCTGATATCTGCAGACGATGCGCCGTATCCAAAGAGTTGGATACGCCGTATCTTATAATCGTTAAAATTTAATCAGACTTTATTCAGAAAATAGATACGCCGCTTAGAATTTATGAATGCGCCGTATCGAATTAATTAATCAAAAATCGATATTTATTCAAAATTAAATACGTCGTATTAACGAAAGTTAATGCGCCGTATTTTCGTTACGTTTTAAAAATACGAGATTTTTGATTCAGAAGGATGCGCCGTATCGACAGAGATCGATACGCCGTATCTGTTTAATAATTCGCAAACTGTTTTTAATTAAAATAATAGATACGCCGTATCTGCTAAAGCAGATGCGTCGTATGGCGTTAACGTTTAGAAAATTTTTTATTAAAAACAGATACGCCGTATCTGCTAAAGCAGATGCGTCGTATTACTTTATCGCTTAGAAAAATTTTCTTATTAAAAACAGATACGCTGTATCTTGGGGAAAAGATGCGTCGTATCGAATTAATTAAACGCGTTGTATTAAAAAAATTAAACGCAATACGCCGTATCTGAGAGATCAGATGCGCCGTATCGTTTGATTTAGCACAGTACAACGATAACAGAACAGAAAAAATACGAAAAATAAAAACAAAAAACAAACAACGAAAATAAAACACACAAAAATAAAAGAAAACAATTAACACACAATACAACAAATATGCAAAAATAATACAATGATGCAATTAATCTAATAAAAGATAATCCTAATTAAAATACTAATCAAATTAACAGATAATAACAATTCACTCCCCGGCAGCGGCGCCAAAAACTTGATGCGCGTGATGTGTCGTTGCGGTTTAGCAGTTTTAATGCCTACTCAAGTTTTAAATTTATATTTAGCCGACTTATCAATAACACACACACTTAACGAGCAGTGTACCCGGTCAGTATGAATATAATGGTAAGTAGAGTGTCGATCACTAAGAGTGGAACGTATTATCTCGTTATTCTAATCAGTATTTTAATATCCTAACGCAAGGGGGTTTCAGCCTGAGAGACTGGCACGATTTGTTTGCAATTAAATAATAAAATAAACCAATAGGCACGAATCAGCAAGTAGCACACACGTACACAGATAAATACTCGAGACAATAAGAGGGCTGTCCTTATGATTAAGTAGATTGTCACTTGTTTTATTGATAGCTTTATATGAAGTGTATGTAGTTAACCCTTTCTCGTTGGTCCTAATCTTATCGGCGAGTAAACCCTTAATGATTACTTATGTCTAAAAGTTATTCCTAAGTGATCAATTTAGTAATAACCGTGGGAGCCACATTATTTTCCGCAGTCAAATGCCCGCAAGCCACTAATAAACACAGAGGTTATCAATGCACTAATAAGTAGTAACCAAAGACATCAACATATAAACTTTAATTGATGGGAAAGCAAGTATTAAAGGGAGTGCAATCTTTCGTTGTCACATTACACAAGCCACCAATCCTGATGAATTAAAGTTTGCTAACACAATAAAACAAAACTACTTAATGAATTAAACACATGCAGCACCTTCTTACAGCTCTTGTATCTTTGATTTGGGTGTGTCTTGTGCTGCCTCCTTGACTGAATTCGTCCTTGGTTTCTCCTGTTCGGTCTTCGGTATTATATGGTATCTCCGAAATTCGTCTGGTCTTGGGGTATTTATAGTTTCTGTCTGAGGGAAGATGCGGCGCATCTAGTAAGTAGATGCGGCGCATTGACTTAACTTCGCGTGGGGTCCAAGATTATAATATTCAGGAATATTCGTACACCGCCAGAAGATGCGGCGTAACTCCATGATTAGATGCGGCGCATGTCCTCTTGTATCTTGGATCGTATATGGTGATATCTTAATAGAGATGCGGCGCATGTCATGAGTGAGATGCGGCGCATCTGGAGCAGATTAGTCTTGATCTTCTTCGTTTCAGTAGACTCTTAACTTCTTGCATGTTTTGCTCCATAATCAGTCCAAAATCGCTAAGTTTCACCAAATGCTTGTTTTTACCTGAGAATTACAAAAGTAAACGATTAAGTATCAATCCTCATACATAATATAGTAAAACAAGTCAAATTAATAGGATAAATGATAGTAATAAAATGTACTTATTTGAGTTCATCACTTAGCATGAGGGCTAAGAAGTTCTGGCAGAGAACTGGTAAGCAGATTACCATTAATGGTAATGAAACTGCTGGGTTTGATAAGAAGAAAGTAGAGTGTTTCAACTGTCACAGGTTAGGAAACTTTGCTAAAGAATGTAGAAACCCAAGGAAGCAGGATAATAGAAGCACATGGTATAGGCAAGAGAAGAAGAAGGAAGTCACAGTTGAAGAACCAAGGGCTATGCTAGCCATAGATGGGGTTAACTATGACTGGAGCTTCATGGCTGATGAAGAGGAAGCACCAACAAATGCAGCTCTTGTGGCCACTGAGACTGCTCTAATGGCCTTCTATGATTCAGAGGTAAATTTCATAACCAAATGTTCTGAATCATGTTCTGCTCTTAATGAAAATGAAGAACTTAAAAGAAAAGCTGATAATAGGCGAGAAGAACTAACTATTGCCTTAGCTAATTTAAGTAATCATAAAAGAGCTATAGGTGTGCTTGAAAAACAAATTGCACACTTTCAAGGTAATGAATCTAGGTTTACTGATGACTTAAATGCTCTAAAAAGAGGCATAGCATTTAGAGATGAGTTACTTACTAGTCAAAGTAAACAATTAGCTGAAGCCAATAATAAAACTGAAAATGTTAAGATAACAGTAGATGCTTTAGCTCATGCCTCAGAAGGAATGAATAAGATTTGGGAAGCTCAAGTAATCGATAAAGCTAAGTCTGGTTTAGGATACAAATCTGTTCCTCCACCATATAGAGGTGTTCCTTCACCTCCAGGTGTTGACCTAGCTCACACAGGTTTTGCTGAGTTTCATGAACCAATAATGGAATATGGTTCTAAGGTCACTAAGAGTCCTAAGATAGAAAAAGTAAGTGAAAGTTTAGATAAAACTTTACTTTATCAGGACAAGGTGTCCTTTGTTAAGAAAGGAGATGCTATAGTTGTTGAGGATAGTACAACTGATAGTGATGAAGAAGAACAGGTTATGTCTAAACCTGAAGTTGTTAAGAAAGCAGGAACAAGGGTTCCTAAAGTGATCAAAAAGGATACTGTTAAGCCTAAATCAAACATTAAGCATGTTAGGCAACCAGTTAGATATTGTGAGCAATATAGAACCACGAACAAGCCTAGAGGTAACCAAAGGAATTGGAATAACCTTAAGTCTCATCAACTAGGTGATGACTTTGCTTTTTATAACAAAGCTTGTTACACATGTGGTAGTTTTGACCATCTTGCAGCTTTCTGCAACCATTGGGTATCTGGGTATGAAAACAATAGGGTGAATTTCAAAAGGCAAACTCCTCAAACTCACTTTCACTCTAAGTCTAAGAGTATAATACCCAGAGCAGTTTCGACAGCAGTCTCTATTGCTAGGCAAGCAGTTTCAACTGCTAGACCATTTATGACTGTTAACCCAAAATCAACAGCTAAGGGTGCAAAAACATTTTTCAAGCATGCACCAAAGACTGTTCTAAGGCCCATTCAAATAAAAGCAGTGGTCCAAAAACAAGTTTGGAAACCAAAGGGTTCAACTGCAAAACTAGCAGTTAGCACTGCTAGTCCAGCAGTTAATACTGCTAGGAAAGCAGTTAAAACTGCTGCTTGGAAAAACAGGGCAAATGCTGTTAAGACGTCAGCATGTTGGATTCTTAAATCCAATGTTGCATCAACTGTCCTTAAAAGATTAAATTACATTGATGCAAGGGGCAGATCCAAGTCAGTAATGGCTTGGGTCCCAAAAGGAAACTAATACTCCTTATTACTGTGCAGGAACATTGAACTGATAAACAAGAGGATCAAGGATACTCAGATAGTGGATGTTCAAGGCACATGACAGGCAACAAGTCTTATCTCTCAGATTTCCAATCAATAGATGGAGGCTATGTTACCTTTGGAGGAGGTGTTGGTGGCAAAATTTCCGGTAAAAGTACCATTAAAACTAGAAATTTAGATTTTGAAGATGTGTTCTATGTAAAAGAGCTAAATTATAATCTTTTTAGTGTCTCACAAATGTGTGACAAAAAGAACAATGTTCTTTTCTGTGAGACTGAATGTCTTGTACTTTCTCCTGATTTTAAGATGCCTGATGAAAGTCAAGTACTTCTTAAAATTCCTAGAAAGGGCAATATGTACAGTGTTGACATGAAAAACATTGTTCCTAAAAAGAATTTAACTTGTCTTGTTGCAAAGGTCACATTGGATGAATCAATGAAATGGCATAGAAGGCTTGGTCATATTAATTTCAAAACCATAAATAAAATTGTTAATAATGGTTTGGTAAGAGGTTTACCTCAAAAACGATTTGAAAATGATCAAACATGCATTGCTTGTCTTAAAGGCAAACAACACAAAGCCACTTGTAAGCCCAAGATTTTTAACTCTATCAATCAATCATTGTCTATGCTTCATATGGACTTATTTGGACCTGTTTCAGTAAGTAGTATAATGCATAAGAGATATTGTCTTGTTATAATTGATGACTTTACTAGATTTACATGGGTTTTCTTTCTATCTACTAAGGATGAGACTACAAGCATCCTTAATACATTCATTACACAGATAGAAAACCAAGTAGACAAGAAAGTGAAAGTCATTAGATGTGATAATGGGACAGAGTTTAAGAATAGAGTTATGGATGATTTCTGCAAACAAAAAGGTATTAGGAGAGAATTTAGTGTTGCTAGAACTCCACAACAGAATGGTGTTGTTGAGAGGAAGAATAGAACACTAATTGAAGCTGCTAGAACTATGTTAGTTGATTCTAAGCTACCTATAACTTTTTGGGCTGAAGCAGTTAGCACTGCTTGCTATGTTCAAAATAGAGTTTTAGTTATACAACCTCACAATAAGACATCATATGAACTTTTTAGAGGTAGATCTCCTGCAATAGGATTTCTTAGACCTTTTGGATGTCATGTGACAATTCTCAATACCTTAGACCATTTAGGAAAATTCGATGGTAAAGCAGATGAAGGATTCTTTGTTGGATATTCTCTTAATAGCAAAGCATTTAGAGTATACAACACAAGAACTATGATTGTAGAGGAAAATCTACATGTGGAGTTTTTAGAGTATAAATCCAATGTAGAAGGTCAAGGACCAAAATGGCTATTTGATCTTGAATCTCTAACCAAATCAATGAATTATGTGCCTGTTGTTGCAAAAACTAATGATTTTTCAGGTTCACAAGCAACATATGAGGCAAGGTTAGAAAAGGAGACAAATCAAGATCATGTTTGGATGCCAATATGGTCAAGTACAAGTGTGGAATCAACTTCAACAACTGATGAATCTTCTTCTGGCAAAGCTAAAGAAGGTGTTGAAGATAAAAGGAAAGAAGATTGAACTCATGAACAACAAATTATTTCTGCTGGTGATTCTGCTGCTAGGCCAAATGATTCTGCTGCTGGCCCTTCGGAAACGAAAGAAGCAGAATTCTCAGACAATGAGGTGGATTTCAACAATCTTCCATTAAATTATCAAGTTCCTTCTACTCACATATGCTCGTGTCATAATTACTAATTATATGGCTAGACATATGTGAGCCTATGGGGTCACACACATATACACTGAGGTGCCATTTTATATGTCGTGTTTATTGTATTTACGATATATAACTAACCGTAAGTAACCAAGAACCACTATTGGGCTTCTAATGAATAAGTAATGGACTTATTGCATTGGACTAGAAAAACAAATGGGAAGCCCATTTGGTCCATATAGGGGCCGGCCTAGATGGTGGAAAAGAGGAGGATTGCTTTTGAATTTATGGAAAATATTATCTCTATAATATCTCCATAATATCCCTAATAATTAAGATAACAAGTGACCTAATTCCTCTCTTCCCCTCTCTCCCAAATAGGTACGGCAAACCACAAAAAAAACCCTAGGGGTTTTCTTTTCATCTTCTCTTCTTTGGTTCTTGTTAAATCAAAGGAGTCTAGATCGGTTACGGGTTAAGGACTAGCATCAAGTGGCATTCGGTGAAGTGTAGTGTGGATACACATAGAGGTGATCTCCATTTGATCACTAGAGTTTCTTCATCTTGTCGACATTCATAGGTTTTGGTGGTGACTCCCGGATCACGCTACAAAGGTATAACTTATGTGTTTATTTTATTTGATTGATCATATGGCACTATGGATCCTGTTGTCGGTGATGTATTCCGCTGCGTTTATATGTTGTTAATTGTTAATTTATATTTACATCACCTAGTACCTTCTACTCCACAAACAAGAATTCACAAAGTCCACTCCCTGGATAATGTGATTGGAGATGTACAATCAGGTGTGAAGACAAGATAACAACTGATGTCTTCAGACCATCAAGGGCTTCTTGATGCCCTTTATGCTTCAAAGCAGCATGAGTTTTCAAACTCTTGCTTGTTTGTATGTTTTCTCTCACAAGATGAACCAAAGAACATTCTGAATGCCTTAGATGATTCAATCTGGGTAGAAGCTATGCAAGAGGAGCTTCTTCAGTTCAAGATTCAGAAAGTTTGTGTGCTAATTGATTTACCTAAGAATGCAAAGGTGATTGGCACTAGATGGGTTTTCAAGAATAAAAGGGATGAAAGGGGTATAGCGATTAGGAATAAGGCTAGATTAGTAACCCAAGGGTACACACAACAAGAAGGGATAGACTATGATGAAGTTTTTGCTCTAGTAGCAAGAATTGAGGCAATTAGGCTTTTCTTAGCTTATGCTTCATTTTTAGGCTTCACAGTTTACCAAATGGATGTCAAGAGTGCTTTTCTATATGGTACTATTGAAGAAGAGGTTTATGTCTCACAACCTCCTGGTTTCATTGATCCAGAACATCCAGATAGAGTGTACAGAGTAGTTAAAGCTCTATATGGCCTTCATCAGGCACCAAGAGCTTGGTATGCAACACTAGCTTCCTACTTAATCGAAAATGGATTTCAAAGAGGAAAGATTGATCAGACACTTTTTATCAAACAGCACAAGAAGGATCTTCTGTTAGTGCAGGTGTATGTGGATGACATTATCTTTGGATCTACTAGGAAGGAGATGTGTTTAGAGTTTGAGAAACTTATGCATGATAAGTTTCAGATGAGTTCTACGGGAGAACTTACATTCTTTTTGCGTCTGCAAGTTAGGCAATCATGTGAAGGCATATTTATTATTCAAGATAAATATGTTGCTGAAATACTTAGGAAGTTCAAATTTGCTGATTCAAAGGTAGCAAGCACACCAATGGACTCTGAGAAGCCACTTCTTAAAGATGTAGATGGAGAAAATGTGGATGTACACACTTACAGATCTATGATAGGTTCTTTGATGTATCTTACATCATCAAGACCTGATATCATGTTCTCTGTTTGTGCTTGTGCAAGATTTCGAGTAACTCCAAAGGTTTCTCATTTAACAGCAGTCAAGAGGATTTTTAGATATCTCAAGGGTCAACCTAGGTTGGGTCTATGGTATTCTAGGGAGTTACCTTTTGATTTGGTAGCATTCTCGGATAGTGAGTATGCTGGTGCTAGCTTGGACAGAATGTCAATAACCGGAGGATGTCAATTCCTTGGGTGTAGACTTATCTCATGGCAGTGTAAGAAGCAGACAATTGTGGCTACTTCAACAACTGAAGCTGAATATGTAGCTGCTGCAAGTTGCTGTGGTCAAGTTCTATGGCTTCAAAACCAACTTCTTGACTATGGGTATAATTTCTTAAACACTGTTATTCATATTGATAATAGTAGTACAATTTGTATTATTAAAAATCCAGTGCAACATTCTAAAACAAAACACATTGAAATTAGACATCATTTTATTAGAGATTGCAATGAGAAAAGGTTAATTCAAGTTTTTAAAATTGCTTCAGAACATAACTTTGCAGATCTGCTAACAAAAGCTTTTGATGTTGGAAGGTTTCAGTACTTGGTAGCAAGTATTGGAATGCTTAATCCTTAAAATTTCTAATCTATGTGGTTTTTATATATGTTAAGGTTGTACTGATATCTTTGTAAATTGATACTGTTAATGGAACAGTTAGTACTGCTAGTACAAATTTTGTTTAAACAGTTCATACTGTTGGTCATATATTGATACTGCTATAAGACAAATGCTATGCATTTTGTTTCTTGGTTTTGGACTAACAATTTCAGGTATGAACTTTGAGCAATAAGGAAATTTCAAGTGAAATGAAAGCAGAAGAAAAGTGATTCCAGTTGCTTTCATAACAGGTTTATGATGGACTGAGTTTAGGAACTCATTAACAAAGGTTTACACCTAAGTTAATTAATTCTTTAAAACTTCTTTCTTGAAACCTGGTTATCATATTTCACATTGAATTGATGACTTAGTTGGTCAGATAGTAACTGACTCAACTCACTTTCTATCATTTTATACTTTCAAAGTATAATGAGCAAGTCTAAGGACATCTGATAGAAAGAACAGCTAGTAAAAGTGAATCGAACACTTGTGTTAGAGGTAACAATTACTATGAGCTGGAAACCCTGTCAGGAAAACTCTTTGAATGAGTTTATCTGCACACAGGCAGTTATTTATAACTGAAAACATTGGTTCTCACACAACCAGAGGTTGCATTAAACCAAAATTTTGATTAAGTATCTGTTATACACTTAATCCTTTCAAAATGGTTGAAAGCAGTATGGTTTTTCATAATAAAATCATGTACATACTGCTAAGGCAAAAGTTTCTTAAAAAGGATTTTAAAAGAGACTCACAAAAACCATCACATGATGGACCATGAGTCAAATGTCCAATGAATCACCTCTCATAGGAGTTAACACACCTAGAAGTGATGAGGGCAGCAACTTAAACTCTTAAGGAATTGATGGATTCATGTACAACATTGTCTGAAAACAAGTTCACATTGGTAGATCAGATAATGATGGGATGATGGTGAGAGATCTTCCAAACAGGGGAGGATAAAATGTTATTTGCATCTCAGGGGAGGAAATAAATTTAGAAGATTAACCAGTGAAAGGGAGGAAAAGACAAGAGCATACAAGATGATGACATGGAGGTTGAAAATGACAAGAATAGAGCTTATTCTGGAGTATTATATATATTTAGAAGGGATGAAGCATTCCAAAGGAGAAAGTTCTATCTAGGTCAAACGAAGAAAAGTTTCAATTTCAGATTACCACGTTTGTTCATCACTTGCAAAGGCATGTTGATAGATGATTTCACTTGTTGAAACAATCATCCAAGATACACAGCACCATTGCCTCTTATAATTCCTCCATCCAAGGAAATTGCACCATCTTTTAGGTCATGTTTGAAGACTAAATATTTATGTATTGATATTGTTGAAGTCAAAGATCAGAAAGCAGATGAGCTACTGAGAAAGATATTCAATCTCTCAGAACAGAAGAAAGTTCAGATCAAGGGTCTGACTATGAAGTGTTTGAAAGATTTTCACAATCCATAATTTAATTCAGAAACATGTTGAAATGGATTCACATGTTTAGGGGAGGATTGTTGGGAATTAAATGTTCTGAAGATTAAGTATCAAGAATTACAAGTATTAACAGTTCCAACTGCTGTGAAGAATACTCTAACTGTTCCAACTGTTGGTGTATATCTTAGAACTATTCAAGTAATATCTAACCGTACTAACTGATGTTGGTACTGGTAGTACAAAGAAGGGACTGCTAGTTGATACTGCTGAGTGGATAATTGTCACATATACAACTGCCGGTTGGATAAGTATTGAAAAGATATTTGTGTACTAAAGTCAAGTATATACAGTAGATAATATCTTTTCACAAAGTGATCAATTACAAGTTGTGTTCTCAGATACATGTTGTATCTTATGTACTGACACACTCAAGATAAGTTAGCAAGTAGTTTTGACTAGACTTAACAATATTGTAAAAGATCTTTTCTTGTATTATAAAAGAAAGATCTTAGACTAGAGATATAAGTAAGTGTCTAAAGTAATTGTTAAATACTTAGAACTTTCATAACTGTTTAAAACAAGAACAAACACAAAAATATCACAAGTAAGATTCAAGGTTGTAACCCTAGTGATAACTCAAGATCACTCGTATTATTATCTTAATAATATTGAATCGTTTGGTGTTAATCTTTCATTGTTCATTGTCATATAACAAACACAACTGTTCCATTTCAATAACACAAATAACCTTCTAAGTGTGATTAAGTAGATTCCGCATTCTTAATCATATTAACTCAATATATCATACACACAAAGTACAAAAGGTTTAACCACCTTAACCGTGTGTCGAATCCTCAACAAGCAATAAATCCGTTATGACATTTAATGAGCTAATAAGTATAATATGAACCCTAATCCGTGTAGATTCGCTGAAGAAGACGTGACGTTGTTTCATTGTGATCACTTTTCCGTTTGCTTTCATTTCATTTGCTAAGGTACATATATTCTATCCTTTATCATTAAGGGTTTCCTCATGACTCGTTTCGTTATGATATGGTTTGATTTGTTCGTGACTTCAATATTCACATTTGAATCCTTTGATACTTATAATCCATTAGATATTATGACCTTTGTGAAAAACCTTTTTGAATATATATTTTGATGATGGTTTTGGGAAATACTATCTTTAAAATAATTTCTATGACAACGAGGTAACACCACTTTTTGTATGAAGGCTTAATGACTCTTATGAAAATGGTTTTTAAAAGAATACTTTCATGAAAACAATATTTCAATGATTATCACAATTACATAATCTGGTTGTACTCTATCTTCAAGGATTCTCATGACTCATTAATTTCCTGATATTTGTTATTCGACATGCTTTGATCCATATTTGTTCAGTATTTGTTTGATTATTCGTTTCATACTATATTCTATTCATATAGCTATTATCTGAGTTGGATATTTTATAATTATCCCTTATCATTAGATTACATGTGGTATGCCTATTTATGTTGCCTGTATTTATAGTCAGTCATGGAGAGTCCATGGCCTTGCCATTGATGCACCAACGGTATTGACGCTATTTGTGGAGGTGGGTTTTTGTCTACAGCGTTCCCATTTGTTTATATAGCTATATATATAGCGCACCTGGCCCGTGTTTATTATATATATGTTTAGTCTAGAACTGGCATATGTATCTCTGTTTTGAAGGGAGCGTATGGATGCATCCTAGGTACTTTGTTCAGTTATGATATATATTTGTGAATGGACTTGAGTGTGTGCAATACACCCCATTTCACTTTTTGGTACATCGAGCTAGCTACTCCATGTACAGTTTGTTATATGATTTGTTGGGCATTTCCTTTGATATTGATATCCACTTTATGTTCATTATTATGCTTTGATCCCTTTCATATGTTCCATATTCAGTTTGACATCTTGTTTAGCAGGTTCTCTTGGATTCATTCGCTTATTCATTTCGTATACGGTTATTACCTTTCATTTGTTTATATCGGTTCACTGAGCGTTAGCTCAGCCACATTTTCTTTTCTCTGCGGCAGGTTATAAACGGGATGCTGTGCATGAGTGTTCAGAGTAGAAGATAGAGGACCTACCCTTAGTTAGATTCCATTATTGGAAATATGATTGTAGATATTATGCTTTGGATATGTATTGTATTTAGATTATTGTTTGGATTATATTTTGTAAGTCCTTGTAATTCTTGACTTAGTATTTAATAAGAAGTCTTCCGCTTGCGTTTATATGTTCTGATTGACACCATAATGTTACACCTAGGCCCTTTTCGGGTTGGGGTGTTACAATTATGGTATCAGAGCTTAGGCTTCGACCTGTTGTACTTTAAGTTATGACCTGTGAAAGATTTGGCCCTTAGGTTTGCACTATAGGAGTTTATGAAACAAACTTTGAGAATTTGCCTTAGGATTTCCACTCTGAAGAAACTTAGGTTATGACCGGTAAGGATTTGGTAGACTATAAGACATTTGTTTAAGTATCATTGCTTCCGCATCACTCTGATTCGTGTCTTACTTTTAATTAAGCCCTTTTAAGATCACTTTTTTCGGAGATTAGAAACTTATTATTTTGCACAACCTAAGATTTGTGACCGAGTAAGTTTAGAATGCGTTGAGAATTCTGTAGTAATGCCTGACACTATATAATCCTTATTTTCTGATTCCGGCCTTAACTTCTGATTCGTTTGTTAATCATTTAGATGCCTCTTAGATCATTCTGAGAATTCTTGTGACCATGATGTGTTTGACACATTCTCTGATTTCTCTTACTTTTGCTAAGCATATTTAAGTTTCCCTACACTATCAGATTTCGCCTTACCCATCCATATTCCTATAAGAAATCTTGTAGTGATTAACCACGAGTATGGGAATGTTTCCTTCACTTCTGAATGATAAGATTCACTCTACTGATCCGTGTTTCTCTGGAATGTTAATTTCAATGTTATTCTGGTATGGATTAGTTGACTAAGCATCAAGATGCTAACTACTGTCATACTGTACACCTTTCACGATTCGAACATCCTGAATTCTTTTTACCATGATTCCCGACTGGTTAACCCGTTGTTATCGTTACTACCCTGGAAACTCGTACGTTATTTTCGTGGTTGTGAAGGTTTCATAGCACCTATTTTGTACACCGTGGGATGGATCTCACTTTGAGAGTCATTTTGCAATCTGAGTTTTCTCGACGTAATCCCTGAACGAACCACCAAGATTTTCCACCGGAGTGTGAAGTTGATTTGACCTGGTACTGAGAGATTGTTTAGTCACGACTTGAGGTAGTAGAATATGATATCAATAAAGGCATGTTTATATGATGCAAGTATTATGACGTCTGGCCAACGTGATAATAGTTACATCATATAACCTGAACATATTGGGATCATAGGATGTCTTTGAGAAGTGCCTGAGAACAATAAGTGGAATGATTCTGAATTCTATCTTAGTAGAGCGATGTTTTTCCTGGTTCTGAAACTCCGTGTCGGATGGCACCATTTGGATTAGTAGAATTGAAAGAACAAATACAAGAACTTTTGGGAAGTGGTTTTATTCGTCTGAGCGTATCTCCGTGGGGTGCTCCAGCTTTATTCGCGATGAAGAAGGATGGTAGCATGAGGTGGTACATTGATTACTGGAAGTAGGACCGTATTACAGTTAGAAACCATTATCCATTTCCTTGAATCTACGACTTATCTGATCAACCTTATTGTATGAAGTCTTCTCTAAGACTGATTTAAGATCTGGTTATCATCAGTTGCGTGTGAGGAGCGAGATGTTCCTAGAACTATCTTTCGTACTCGTTATGATCACTATGAGTTTAGTGTCGCCAATTGTATTGGCTAATGCTTCGACTATTTTATGGACTTGGTGAATCGTACCTTTCGTGAGTGCTTGGACAAATTTGTCATAGTATAACATTTTAGTACATTCAGATATGAAGGAGAAACTTGAGGATCATTTTCGTATTATGTTGGAAACTTTGCGTAAGAAGAAACTTTATATATTCTGGAAGTGTGATATTGGTTGGGACAAGTGGCGTTCTTAGTTGATGGTATTATTAGGATCCTGCGAAGATGGAAACTATCACCAAATGGCCAAGACCGACGACAGTTACAGAAGTTTGAACCTTTTGAGTCTTGCAAAAGAATTCTGGAAGATGTTCATGACTGGCGTTACCATTGACGGAGCTTATGAGAAGAGAAGAGAAGTTTAGTTGGGATGAGAACTGAGGTTTTGAAAAAGCTAAAACAGAAATTAGCTCCTACTTCCATACTTACAGGTGAGTACCAATTTTTGGACATTTCAAGAAGAGACTTGGTTATGCCTTTATACAGTACGAGAAGGTTATTGCTTATGCATCAAGACAACTGGAACCGTATGAGGCGAATTATTCAATGCATAACTTGGAGTTGGCAGCAGTGGTGGTTGTTAGTAAGATTTGGAGGTAATTCTTGTATGGTGGATTACGATCTGTGATGAAGACTTGAGGAAACTATTTAACTGAGGCACACAGTTTTTACTTCTTTATTCATCTTAGTTGTACTGTGATGAATTAAGATCTGGAGCAGACCTTCTGGTGGAAAGACATTTAGCAAGTTGGCGGAAACCTTTAAGCTAGATATTATTTGGTTAGTTAGCACACCTGCAGTAATCATGTCTGAGATCCGCGTCTTACTTCATAATTTTGGGAAGATTTGCAGAAGGCTTGAGGAATCAGACTCAAGACGGCAAGCTGATGGCAAGTGAATCCTTTCAGACTTATGTATCAATGGAAGTGTAGAGCATCTTTTAGTGGAATAAGGTCAGAAGATTGTTTATTGAAAGTCCGGAGTTGATTTTAGTGACGAACAGAACAATTACCGTTGTGGGAGAAGAACTTTGAAATTTCAGACCGGAGATTGTGTATTCTTGGGGTGTCTTCGTACAGAAGTGTTAAACATTCTGGCATATGATGGAGAGTTATTCAGCGATTCGTTAGTCCTTAGGTTCATCTTTATCACTACGTATATTCTGTCATTTTCGTTAGGTATTTGGTACGTTCGATAATTCGATATGAGCTTCGTTTGATTGTTTGTATACTTCTTTGATTCGTTCGGAACCTAGATAGAAATGGTGAGAATTCCTACCGTTAGCATTCCCTTCGTATCTGTCTCATGTTCATAATCATGTTACAATTCATGTATCTCTTTGAGAAATTACAACTATCATCCGTTACATATATGTTTCATATTCTTTGTATCAGATTCGTTATGATTTGTTTTGTTGGAGAGCCTGAAGCTACCCTAGATTGTCTGGACCAAGTCATGAGAAAACCTTTTTCGTTCATTAGAATCTTTTAGAAAAGTCAATCCGAGTAAGTTGATCGTTTTCATTTCTTTTCGTGAATTGATACGTTTCCGTTGGACCTATCTACTTCAATTTCGAGAACGAAATCTTATTTTTAGAAAGGAAGAGTTGTAAAACCCTGAATTTTGAATTTCTAATTTTACGTCTAATTTTGAATTTTTTCCTAAGTTATGAGTATAATTAATTAGACAACCTAAACTATATATTATTAAATAAATACAATTAATAAAATACAAACTATGATACATGCATAATAATATATTTGTCACACAATAAAAGTTTTTCTAAATTACCTAAGTCCATCACACATTTCCTTTGGGTACATAACATACGATTTACATCAAATATCATACGAAAAGTG
The DNA here is from genome assembly GCA_021014915.2 of Artemisia tridentata subsp. tridentata. NCBI lineage: Eukaryota > Viridiplantae > Streptophyta > Magnoliopsida > Asterales > Asteraceae > Artemisia > Artemisia tridentata. Next base: position 54,089,896 of record CP139509.1, on the reverse strand, counting down.
TACCGCTTTTAAGGGGTCATTTAAGCCCTAAATCGTATTTATTTGATCAAATATTGCCCTAAATCGTTCCTTTTGTCATTTTAGGTACTTTTGAGGAGAAATCTGGAAAAGGAGGCATTTTGGACGTTTTTGGAGCATAAAAGTGAAGAAAACGACAAAGTCTCAAAAATCGGCTAAAAGTTACCTTTGACGGCGTCAGATTTTACTCTGGACGGCGTCATGGCTTGGCAAGAAAAGGTGGATGTGAAATTTACTCATGATAAGCCAGTGAAAATTGCATGTAAATTCTGACGGCGTCACGCTTTAAACCTGATCAAGGGCGTCACGGCTTAATTCAAAGAGGGACGGCGTCACGTTTAAGGTCTGACGGCGTCAAGCCTTGATAAGCCAGAACGGATTTTGGAGAGCTAAAGAGGGACGGCGTCAAGAAGGCCATCCGGGAACCCTAGAAGCGGCGAGGTGACGGCGTCACACTCCATAAGGTGACGCCGTCAGATCCAAAAGTCTATATATAGTTTTCTAATTTTTTGTCATTAGTGGGGAGCTTAGTGTGGAATTTTTGGGAGAAAACCTTAAGACGATTTTAGCATCTTTTTCAAGGCTTTTTGCCTTGAGATCTTCCATGTTACATTGAAAGATAAGTTATCAATTAATCATTCAATATGTCTATGTGTTGTTTGATTCTATCTTGTTCTTGTCTTTTGTTTAACATGTTAGGCTAGATTTATCTTGTGTTTGCTTAGATCTAATGAAACCTAGCTATTGATTATTGGTTATTAGTGTGTTATTAGTTGTATTGGATGATTGTTTATCTATGTTAGGCTTAAGAAAACTGGCTAACTTCCTATTCGGTAACTTGCTTGAACGTCTTAAGAAACATGAACCAAATGCGTACTAAAGGTTTTTATGGTTGTATTTAATGCACAAGCGAATTCTAGTGATCCCATGTTAGGAGCTTCCTAGCCGGCTCGACATAGGAGTGAAGTAGGAGCTTGTAGAGTTGGGGAAGTACGTACGCCACCCCACGATTGGTATTAAGGAATACACCCGTCATCCACGCAACTAATGCACACTAATCAACCGGTAAAAGATAGTTAGGGAGTAAGGAAATCTAAGTGAACACATTTCTCTACACTTAAGTTTTCACCAACATTTTATTTTCAGTTATTTTATTTTATTTGCATTTGTAGTTATTTGGGTTAGTTGACTAGCAACTAATTCCGCCCACTCCTTCAAACCCGAGATTTTACTTGCTTTCATAAAATTATAAAAACACAAAAAGAATCTTCCTCAACCCTTAGACCTATTAGAGTAGTCTTTCATACCTAACGAACACTATTCCCTGTGGAGAACGATCAATCCCCCGTACTTACCACTACACTATACTACATCGGTCAGGTACACTGCCTGGTGGGGTTGTAAGCCTCTTGAGATCCCTCGAGAGGTAAAACCTGTTGTAAGGTTGCAAAACCACGCATCAAGTTTTTGGCGCCGCTGCCGGAGAATAGTTATTGTTTAGGTTGAATTTTTACTTTATAGGTCTACTCACTAGATTCCCTTCTAGTGAGATTTTTATTTTCTTTTTCTAGGTTTTCTTTAGTCTATCTTATTTCTTTGTTTGTTTGTTCGTAATTTCCATTGACTCTTCCGTTCACCATTATGGAGAACGCGAATCCACCATACTACCAACCACGTAATTCACCCACTCCATATGACATCTTGATGTTTAAACAACATAAAGATGAACCTCTCTATGATGCATGGACTCGTTTTAAATATTTACTCCAAAAAGTCTCTCATCATAACTTCGATTTTTGGTCCCTAACTCAAATCTTTTACAATCATGTCGACCGACATGCCCAAAGGGACATTTACCATATTGCCGGCAGGGATATTAGGGAATTAAGTGCTGAGAAAGCATGGGAAGCTATTGAGAATTGTGCCCAATATTATTATATGGTAGACAACCCAACAAACATTAATACAAGTCAATTGACCACAAATTTCAAGGATCATGAAACAAGTTTGTTTGGGGATGAGGGTAGAGTTGAGCCACCTAGCTGCATGTCATGGTTAGGCACTACCATAATACAGGGTGAACACTTAGGTTATCTTGATGTGATGGAGGATCTAGCCGAGCAAGATCACATTGATCAAAAAGACCTAGGTTTTATGATCGATGACGATGAATCTCAAGAAACACATGATGAATCTTTTGGGCAATTTGAATATAGCAGTCAGAATATTCAGGATGATCCTTATGATTCGGACATTGAAGTTGAGATGCCTAGAGAAGCACTTGAGATACTTGGTAAAATGTTAGGGTTAGATCCTACTAAAACACATGATGAGGATATAGGTGATCTTGACATAAGGAATGATGAGGTAAGTAACATAAGCCCACCAAGTACCCCACAAAACCCACCATCATTTGAGGCACCCACACCACCCGTGACTTACCCGGAAGAAGTAGAAGAGACTTTAGGAATCCCGATGGAGGTAGAACCTTTGAACCAAACACAACTAGAGGATATAGGTTTGAATGCTTATAGTGATCACAACCTTACACTTAGTTCTAGGGGATTTCCTATTTTTGATGAACCGGAGCCTCAACCAAAACCGTTACCTAATCTTCCATCTTTAGATGTGAACTTAGGAATTGAATTAGGTCCCGACCCACCCATCAAACCATATAGTCTGGGTAGTTTTATGTTGAAGGTAGTAGACTCTAAGCCATGTGAAGTGGAAGCTAATATAGGAGTGAACCATGACCTTACATACTTACATCACCCATTCATGATTGATCACAAGAAACATTATGGGTTTAAACCGGGTTTATTAGGTCAAGATGGATTCCCAACTAGGAATCTCTCGAAGTTGATAGAAGATGATCCCTTTTTAGGAGAAAACTTTAATTCACCCATTGACCAAAGTGAACTAGGTAAGGTTATGATGAAAGGAGCACACCCCTTTGAGTATATAATTCATCCACCACTCTTTCCTCACGCGGCATACTTCCACCAAGATGGTGTGTATCGCTACTATCACCCGCACTTAATCCTAAGTGTAGGAAAAACCTCTCCTTTATCCGTTAAATAAGGGTAGAGTCAGGCTCGTGACTCGAACAAAAACAAGCGCTTCTTGGGAGGCAACCCAATCTTTATTTGCTTTTTGTGTTTATTTATTTGTTTGTTTGTTTTTATTTGCTTCCGTATGTGTGTTTAATTTTTATTATTATTGATTCATGTTCAAAACTAATTTGTGAAAATGCTTTATTTTGTTTTTAACTTCGTCTTAACTACATATAAAGGTATTTTGCAAAAGTTAAGTGTAAGGGAAATCTAAATTGGTTTATTAGAACACAAATGAACATGAATCGTAATAATAATAAATTAACATACATATTAGTATTCGTTTGAGTCAAATGCTTGTATCGAGTCATAATGATGTTTTGCAGGATTTCCAGGAAGTAAGGTAAAGGTTTTTCCAGAAATTTTCCGGAAACTTAAAATGAAAATTTTTGTCAGGTCATTTCTGACGGCGTCAGGGTTTATAACCTGACGGCGTCAGATTTAATTTTCAGAAATTTTTGAAAGTTTTGTTTTCATAAAAAGTTTTTATTAAAATCTCCAACTTATAATCTCCAGGAATCTGCAAAGTTATCATTCCACAAGCATTATATCCTTATATATAGATTTTATCCCGCCGATGTTATGCAGGTTTTCGTGTTTGTTTTCTCAGGTTTAACAGGTTATTTTGGACAAGGAAATGTTTTGAATCAAGCTTATGGCGATGCATTAGTCATGGAGCTTCAACATTACTTTGGAAGAAGATCTAACCGTGTTACTTCATTATCCACCGAACGAATCAGGGGAGTATTTGATTTCATTCTTTTACTTTTTACTTTTACATCTTGTTGTTTGAACATTGGGGACAATGTTCATCTTAAGTGTAAGGGGGGGGGGGGTAAAAGTACGATTTTAGAGAATGCTATTACGCTTGATTTTTGTTAATTTGAAGGTAGATGTGTAATAAAACTGAGAGAAATACTTGTTAAGGTAATTTTAGTGCCAAATTTAAAATTTTTTACAACACATAGGAGTGAAACTTTGATCTTAATGAGCGTCTCACGGATAGGAGTTATATGACTAGCACAAAAACCGTACCACTAAAAAATTTTTCCACCCCCAAATATGTGAGGTTCGCCCCTAGAATTGGTAGGAAAAGCATTTATGCTATGATGTGTGTACCGGTAGCACTTAGATTCTAGAACTTGCGTTAGGACCATTCCGAGGCCACAAGTGAGACTACATTCGTGTAGTTAGATTTACTACATGATAAGAGGCATTAGGATTAACCCATTGTTTTACACCTGTGTTTTTGTTATAATTACTTTGGCTACATTGGTCAAGTAATTCTCCCACACCCTTTGCGTTGTACTCATTTTTAGTACACGATACCCCTAGTACACCCCTCAGAGCCTATCTTTTCGTTTCAACCTTTAAGCATTTTACTTAAAGGAAGAATTTGTTTACACCCCACTTAAATGTACACCCAAATCGCCTTAGCCTACCTTGTATGCACTCATTTTTAGTGCATTATTGTTACAACATTTGTTTAAACCCAAGTTAATTATCTAATTGATTACATGGTTGCTAAGTCGAGTCATATCTTTGTACATATTGTTTTGGGACGATTGGGACTCTTGGGTAAAGTACTAGTGTAATGGAGTAATGGGGAATAACATCATTTATTACCCCCATATGTGCTAAATATTTTAAAAGTACTCCAAGTTTTTCAATTATCTTAATTAGAGTCATTAGAATAGTTATTTGTAAAGTTATGTAAAAGTTAAGTGTAAGGGGAATGCAACGCCCCTATGATGTATTATTTTGGATGGTAGGGCAAAAGTGTATGCAAAAAAAAAAAAAAAAAAAAAAAAAAAAAAAAAAAAAAAAAAAAATCAAGAAAAAAATTCAAAAAAATGAGAAAAAGAAAAAGAGAAAAAACATACGGACTACCATCCCGTTTCATTTTATGTTTATTTTTATGTTTTTGTTATTTTGTTATTTTGTTTCTAGCTTAAGATTGAGTCGAGTCTTGGCTTAGCAACATTGTATAGTACACGTAATTGATCAAGATCTTTAACTCGCCACCAGTAAAATATCCTTTATCCAACAAAACCGTGTTTTCCTTTTCCCTACACCTAACGTTATAACCCATTTAAAAGCCCTCTTTGATAGTTTATCTTAGGTGCTTACGCCTAGTGGAGGAGGTTTTCGATCCTTTCCCAAGCCTATGGTAATCTATTTGCTATGACAGGTAGTGAGAGATATTATCCGTTTTCATTTATGAGATTTATTTTGATGACACTTGAGAGATGTGAGTATCTAAACACTACTTGTGAGGTGCTAGTTTATAATCTCCGTGCTTATTATGATTGAAGTGGAACGATTATTTGTTGTAATTACTTTTATGTTTGCATTAAATGACCCCTAACCTGTATTTTGATTAGAATAAAAGCGCATTTGCTTGAGGACAAGCAAATCTCAAGTGTAAGGGTATTTGATGAAGCGAAAAGTGTACCGCTTTTAAGGGGTCATTTAAGCCCTAAATCGTATTTATTTGATCAAATATTGCCCTAAATCGTTCCTTTTGTCATTTTAGGTACTTTTGAGGAGAAATCTGGAAAAGGAGGCATTTTGGACGTTTTTGGAGCATAAAAGTGAAGAAAACGACAAAGTCTCAAAAATCGGCTAAAAGTTACCTTTGACGGCGTCAGATTTTACTCTGGACGGCGTCATGGCTTGGCAAGAAAAGGTGGATGTGAAATTTACTCATGATAAGCCAGTGAAAATTGCATGTAAATTCTGACGGCGTCACGCTTTAACCTGATCAAGGGCGTCACGGCTTAATTCAAAGAGGGACGGCGTCACGTTTAAGGTCTGACGGCGTCAAGCCTTGATAAGCCAGAACGGATTTTGGAGAGCTAAAGAGGGACGGCGTCAAGAAGGCCATCCGGGAACCCTAGAAGCGGCGAGGGTGACGGCGTCACACTCCATAAGGTGACGCCGTCAGATCCAAAAGTCTATATATAGTTTTCTAATTTTTTGTCATTAGTGGGGAGCTTAGTGTGGAATTTTTGGGAGAAAACCCTAAGACGATTTTAGCATCTTTTTCAAGGCTTTTTGCCTTGAGATCTTCCATGTTACATTGAAAGATAAGTTATCAATTAATCATTCAATATGTCTATGTGTTGTTTGATTCTATCTTGTTCTTGTCTTTTGTTTAACATGTTAGGCTAGATTTATCTTGTGTTTGCTTAGATCTAATGAAACCTAGCTATTGATTATTGGTTATTAGTGTGTTATTAGTTGTATTGGATGATTGTTTATCTATGTTAGGCTTAAGAAAACTGGCTAACTTCCTATTCGGTAACTTGCTTGAACGTCTTAAGAAACATGAACCAAATGCGTACTAAAGGTTTTTATGGTTGTATTTAATGCACAAGCGAATTCTAGTGATCCCATGTTAGGAGCTTCCTAGCCGGCTCGACATAGGAGTGAAGTAGGAGCTTGTAGAGTTGGGGAAGTACGTACGCCACCCCACGATTGGTATTAAGGAATACACCCGTCATCCACGCAACTAATGCACACTAATCAACCGGTAAAAGATAGTTAGGGAGTAAGGAAATCTAAGTGAACACATTTCTCTACACTTAAGTTTTCACCAACATTTTATTTTCAGTTATTTTATTTTATTTGCATTTGTAGTTATTTGGGTTAGTTGACTAGCAACTAATTCCGCCCACTCCTTCAAACCCGAGATTTTACTTGCTTTCATAAAATTATAAAAACACAAAAAGAATCTTCCTCAACCCTTAGACCTATTAGAGTAGTCTTTCATACCTAACGAACACTATTCCCTGTGGAGAACGATCAATCCCCCGTACTTACCACTACACTATACTACATCGGTCAGGTACACTGCCTGGTGGGGTTGTAAGCCTCTTGAGATCCCTCGAGAGGTAAAACCTGTTGTAAGGTTGCAAAACCACGCATCAGGTACATAACATACGATTTACATCAATTATGAGATTTCAATTCCAAAATTTTCGGCTCTAATATTACACACATAACCAACCCATTAAAAGCCAATCAACACCAATTAAAACTTACTATACTTGTCACCCCGCTCTCCCCAAACTTTTAGTTATTACATGTCTCTTTTCCTCCCTCATTCATACGACACACAATAACAAACATACACATAGTCTGCCATTATTCTCTCTCTAAAAATCCAAACCTTCAAAGGCTGTGTTCTTGATCCGAAAAAGGGTGCACTAAGTTCGTTTGTTCGTGGTGCGTGGGCGTTTCTGTTTGATCGAGAATTAGGGTTTGGTTCGTGTAGTTCCATTTTTGTTCATGTTCGATTCGATTCTTCCAGAGGTATCAACATATTGATCGAGAATATGTAAGACATTGAAACCTAATTCGTTCATGACACAATCTGTTCTATTTTTCTTACTTTTCGAATTATATATAAAACGTATACAAGAGACCACATAAAATCATAACAGAACTTGATGTTTTGATCTGTGTAAATCAAATCTAATCGACTTATGTTTCTATTCTTGATTCGACCTATTGTTCCTGTTGATCGACCTATGTTCTTGTTCTAATCGATCTATGATCAGACCTAATTCGACCCTAAACCATTCGACAACTTTATATAACTTGTGAAATCTGAAGTAAAATATGTAATATGAACTATAATAATCATGTTATGTAACCTTTGTTTGGCCTCGTTGAATCTGTGAATACGTATAACACATAAACGCCACATGAAATCATAACTATTACATACTAAACTTGTGTAATCGACCCATGATTTTCTGTTTTGTTCGACCTAAACATTCAACCCTAGATCTGATATGGAAACCATAATAAGCTCATTAATTATGGCTAAATAAAACTTGAAAAACTCTAAGAATTAATGATGGGTCGAATGGGTTAAAAGGGGTTTAGGTTAGGGTTGTTTCTGCCTCAACTGCATGCTGTCCAGGAATTTGGGTCGGGTTCAAGGGGTCTTAATTAATGATACCAACGTGTTTTTGTGAATTTCTTGAGTCTAAAACTAAGTTTATTTAGTCAACATTCTGCGTGTCAAGTTTTATAGCCATTGGAGGTCGAGAAGATGGTCTTTTGATTTTTACAAGGTTAAGTGTCTAAACTGCATTTTGAATGTCTGAAAATCAGTTGGTGTTTTTGATTTTTTAGTTTTAAAACCATAATGAATTAAGAGGTCTCATTTGACAGGGATAATTTTTAATATGTATATGGCTTACTGGAATTTTTGGGGATTTTTCTGAGAGGTTCAAATGGGTTCACTAAATACAAACTTTCGGGGTATACCTGCAGTGCACTTTCTGGACAGGTTTGAGAAAACGATTTTTGAAATGGTACTTTCACTTAGTAATAAAATCTGGGAAAATTTGGGGAGGTTCTTAACTCATGTGAAAGTCTGAGATAAATTTGGAAGAACCTCTAGAGCTCATTTGATAGGTCTATAAATTCATAAGAAACTGGGTCAGATTTGCATTCTAAACCTAAAAATCTGTTTTGGCACATTTAAACCCCTAATTAAATTAACTAAGGAATTGAAACACATATAAAACTTATGTCTAATTAATTATCATTATTAACCCTAAGAACTTGGAATAATTATGAATCTGACCTAATCCGTAAACCCTAAGTTGAGAACGTGATTAATAATAAGCAATAAATCCTTTATGACATTTAATGAGCTAATAAGTATAATATGAACCCTAATCCGTGTAGATTCGCTGAAGAAGACGTGACGTTGTTTCATTGTGATCACTTTTCTGTTTGCTTTCATTTCATTTGTTAAGGTACAGATATTCTATCCTTTATCAGTAAGGGTTTCCTCATGACTCGTTTTGTCATGATATGGTTTGATTTGTTCATGACTTCAATATTCACATTTGAATCATTTGATACTTATAATCCATTAGATATTATGACTTATATGAAAAACCTTTTTGAATATATATCTTGATGATGGTTTTGGGAAATACTATTTTTAAAATAATTTCGATGACAACGAGGTAACACCAGTTTTGTATGAAGGCTTAATGACTCTTATGAAAATGGTTTTTAAAAGAATACTTTCATGAAAACAATATTTAAATGGTTATCAAAATCACATAATCTGGTTGTATTCTATCCTTAAGGATTCTCATGACTCATTAATTTCATGATATTTGTTATTTGACATGCTTTGATCCATATTTGTTTAGTATTTGTTTGATTATTCGTTTTATGCTATATTCTATTCGTATAGCTATTATCTGAGTTGGATATTTTATAATTATCCTTTATCATTAGATTGCATGTGTTATGCCTATTTATGTTGCCCGTATTTTTAGCCAGTCATGGATAGTCCATAGCCTTGCCATTGATGCACCAATGGTATTGACGCTATCTGTGGAGGTGGGTTTTTGTCCACAGCGTTCCCATTTGTTTATATAGTTATATATATAGCGCACCTAGCCTGTGTTTATTATATGTATGTTTAGTCTAGAACTGGCATATGTATCTCTATTTTGAAAGGAGCGTATGGATGCATCCTAAGTACTTTGTTCAGTTATGATATATATTTGTGAATGGACTTGAGTGAGTGCAATACACCCCATTTCATTTTTTGGTACATCGAGATAGCTACTACATGTACTGTTTGTTATATGATTTGTTGGGCATTTCCTTTGATATTGATATCCACTTTATGTTCATTATTATGCTTTGATCCCTTTCATATGTTCCATATTTTGTTTGACATCTTGTTTAGCAGGTTCTCTTGGATTCATTCGCTTATTCATTTCGTATACGGTTATTACCTTTCATTTGTTTATATTTGTTCACTGAGCGTTAGCTCAGCCGCATTTTCTTTTCTCTACGGCAGGTTATAATCGGGATGCTGGGCATGAGTGTTGAGAGTAGAAGATAGAGGACCTACCCTTGATTAGATTTCATTTTTGGAATTATGATTGTAGATATTATGCTTTGGATATGTATTGTATTTAGATTATTGTTTGGATTATATTTCGTAAATCCTTGTAATTCTTGACTTAGTATTCAATAAGAAGTCTTCCGCTTGCGTTTATATGTTTTGATTGACACCATAATGTTACACTTAGGCCCTTTTCGGGTTGGGGTGTTACAGTTATCCTCCTCCATGTAGTCTCGATTCTTTAGTTATATGATCAGATAACAAACAAAGCATCTTCACGTACACTAATGGACACTTATTATTGCTGATAAGAACAAATTAATAGTATCATCACCCAAGGTTTTCAAAATCGGGATCCTACTCAGTATCGTTTTCATCTTTGCAAGATCGTGATCGTAAGATCGGATTGAGATATTAAGAACCTACTATAATGCCATTTTCTTAATAACCTTTTTAATATTATACAAATCTATAAATTATATATATCATAAACATAAAATTATAGGAATATTTCATGAAAATGTTGTCCTAAATTATGATTATGGATTTTTTAAAGAAGATTAATATGTTGTTTTTTAAAGTTTATAAACTTTATAGTTTTTTAGTTTTTTGTTCGAGAAATGTAAGATCGGATTGAATTAGATCTTAAGATCATATGGTCAAGATCGGGATCCTATGAGATCTTATGCTTGCAAAGATCCTACGTAGGATCGGGATCATTTTTACTGTGTAGTATCATAAAATCGTAAGATTATAAGATCATGATCGGAATCTTAACAATCATAGTATCACCAATAAAACATCAATGTTACATCAGCACTTTTGCCCAAAAAATCTTACATCAAAACTAATAAATAGAGTTTGGAGAAGGATGCAAGTGGTAGGACATATAGACATTGGTGCGGTGGGCCTATAGTAAAAGATATATCATCCGAACTTCGATATAATTCAACCATTCACTGCAAACAATCAGCAACAAAACAAACGGATTTTTATTTTTATTTTTGAAAAGTGATAAACGGTGGTTAGGATCACTTTGACGGGGTAACATAGAAGAGGTGGCTCAACTTACCACCTAGATCTGAGAATCAGACCCGCTCTGATATAATGTTAAATAACATAATTCGGTATTAGTTTATTATTAACCATTGGGCTTGGGCCTATTTATTCTCTAATAGTATGGTCCAACTTACTCTTGATCGTTGATGTGTTTCTTTTGTGTGTGAAAAATCAATAGAGCAAACACTGATGCTAAAAAGCCACTTTGAGATTTGCTCACTTCTATGGGATGGACAAATAGTAAACTCTATTGCTTTTGCCCGCACGTTGTACCGGACGTAAAAACATTTAAAACAACGAGTATGTTACATATAATCCTTGCACCTACCAAGTGGTTGTGTGTGCTTCACTCTATAACCTAAACTTAGTCAAGGCTATGAGTTTACAGTAATACGCAAAATGTCATCCAAGAAGTTCCAGTTTTTCGAGTGGTATACTCTTTTGAGAAATTTACCATTTACGTATATTTGAGAAACAATACAACAATTAACTAATCATTAGGATACATCCAAAACTTAAGTTTCAAGTTGCGGTACTTACAAGATCATCATCAACTTTCGTTCCATCATCACCTGGAGAACCATTCGCTAGTTCCTCAGCAATGTCATCAACTTTATTATCATCAACATCATCATTAGTAGCAGCCGTCTCTAAACAATCATCAGCTACTTCATCCATAGTAACAACTGGACTCGCAAGCGGGGAAGGAAAAGAACCCTCAAATGACGAAGTATCTGATTCCAAAGCCAAATCAGCATCTCGTCTCATTTTAGACCCTTTACCAGAAAGCACATGTTTCATACTTCTAGCTGAATTCCCCGCATGCTTTAGAATACTTTTCGCCACGTCTTTCACTTTCTTCTTACTCGGACTCTCGGGCCCACTGTCCTCTACGTTTTGCGGGTCCATTACCAAATTAACCGTAACCCCGTTTTCATTTACTGCTCTAACGTTTTGTCTTGGAGATGGAGACTGTGATTCCCAGTTGTTATCAGTATCCATTTTTTTAAAGCTTTTGGCTTTATTATCATCGGTTTTAAGAGTTCTGTTCAGAACTGAACCTATCTTACTTAACCCTCTTTTAACTCGGTTTTTTGCACTCATTTTGTTCCCATCCATGTTCTCATCCGAGAAACTGGTGTCATCAAGATAAGATCCCGATTTAGTACTACTTTCCACCGACTCGCTACCTTTCGGGACCCGGTCCTTTTTTCTCGGTTCCCAAATTTGTGGAATTTCAGTACCCGGATGATGAACCCATATGCCTGTCACTCGTTGACCTTCAACGTCTATGGCTTCAAGTTCGTCTGCCACTGGACCCGAATTGGCAATTTTTTGGGTCGGGTCAGGTATGAAAGGAGTTTCTTGTAATTCATTGTTTGATGTGTCGTTGTCACACGGTGGTTCAGTGAAGTTTGGGTCAACCTCAGTAACTTCTATTGTGATATGCAATCGTCCTGTTTTGATGTTTTGAAGAGGTAACCATATGTCGTGTTTCTTTCCATCTCTAAGATCATTGATCTTTATAGAGCAATCACTGAAACAGAAAGAAAATATTAAAGGTGCCCAATTCGACACTCTTACATATTTAATGGGCCAAGTCAAAAAAATTGGTTAGAAGTGGAACGAACTAGACGGGTTGAAATTTGACCTCAAGTCTTATTTTAAATGCATTTGACCTCATTTGAATCAAGAATGTGGACTCTAGATTGAATATTGGATTTATAATAATAATAACAATCGATCTAATACTTTATCAAAAATACAAATAAATGAACAAGTGTTTCCGGGTCAACCCAACCCGACAAGGGCCTTACTTAAAACATGGTGATAAAATAACTTAAAATTCTAAATATTGTTGTAATTATACTATTTTGATTCGAGATTTATGATAGGTAACGTATTAATTATTTATTAAATGTTTTGAGAGATGGAAAAAAAAGTGTATCCAGGTCGACCCAACCCGACCTTGGTCTCACCAAAAATGACCCGTTTCGACTCATACCCACAAGATAAAAAAGCGGCCTACTCTTTAAGGAATAATAGTTGCGTACTGGAAAAAAGAGATAAGAACAAACCCAAGGATATCGTCAACAAAGTGATCTTTATCTCGGACTTGCATGATGAGAAGATTGGGTGATTCCCATGCAGTGATCGGGATCTTAAATTCCTCTTGCCATTTTGGAGACAGTGTCTTCTTTTGTGTTTTGGTTCTAAACCTATAAGCACCAAGTTGGCCTTTTACATAAGGATCAGCCAGCCCTGTAATTAAAAAAGTGAGTTCCAGTGAGTTGTTGATTGTTACCAAACGCGCTTCAAAGTTTGCATTATTTTAAAACAATGTTACCGTTCATGTCTGATGGTTTCACATCCAATGCTTCAACAATCTCCACTAAGGTGTAAGCAACTGGCTCTTTTGCATCAACAGAAAACCACGATTCTACAGTACAAGAGTAGTTAGAATGCAACAAATAGAAGATAAGAAGCTACAAATATACCAAGAAACTAGAAGTAGCAATTTCAACCCATTTACTTATGAATAGGTCTATTTGGGTTGTGTCTTACCACAATCGGGTGAAATCTAAAAATATTTAGCTACAAGGGGAACAGGTCAAACGGATTGAACGCCACCCAAATTCTGTTATCGAACACCTCTTAAATGGTTTTATTGCATACTTAAATTATTATTTGTTATATTATTATGTACGTGATCATAATAAACACATTTATTATTTAATAAAGAATAGACAGACTCTAGTATAAGTCCACCCACCAGACTTGTACTTAAAAGTGTCCGTTTTGAACCAAACCTGCCCATCATGCCACATCTACAAGAAACTGATTGAAATCGCCTTCTTTTTCATGGATTGTAAATATATCTCGTACAGTATATAATTACCTGATTGAGATGAAACAAGTTTCTCAACATCCACCACCAACATATTAGGCTGCAAAAACAGTCAACACGTCATCACCAATACGCATACACACACCCCTATATGTACTATATGTATAGGGAGAGTTAGAAGTACCCAACAATGGATATGAACTAAATAGAAACCTCAACAACACAATACATCGTAACAGTTTAAAGATAATCACCTCAACAAGTGTCTCTTCGAACGCAAGTGTGAGAAGCTTATCCTAATCAAGTAAAAGAGCAGTGTAAACTAAGATTTGGGTAAGAAATAGATAATTTCTAATCCATGAAGTATACTAACCAGCCATCCAGCAATCCCAGGCAACTCAGTAACATCAAGCCCATGAGCAAATATAGGCTTCACCGTCATCTGAAAAAACGGTGGTTCAAGAAAGCACACCCTCAACCGTCCAACAAATGGCCATTTTGGAAGGAACTTCACGCCAACTAACACCTTAAAGCATATCACAAATAGCAAAAGGAATAAGTACATATAAAAATTTGTAATTTCAAGACTTCAAGATATCTCGAAAAACAATTAAGAGAAAAATGGTTGCTTTTTGGTTATATTGGATAATAAATGGGAATGATCACTACCCCAAGTTTGATTGGGGATGATACGAACTATGAAGTATAAGTAGCAAGAACACTATTTGCTTTAACTTTAATTTTTTGTATAGTTTATAACAAATAATACATCACAGAAATTAAGTGATGGTTGTGACTCTGAGTTGTTTCTTCTCCGTCATGGGATTCATATGTCTTGAAGCTTGAAAGACTCACCTTTCCTTCAACATGCATTCCCGTCAAATGCATCTTTGTCCACATTCCAAACACTAATCTTTTTGTCAATTTCACAGCAAGAATCGCATTCATGTCCTCAGCTGTTCGAAAATTCATCCCCAACTCAAGAACCTTAAAAACATAGTTAATGTAAAATCAGAGATTACCCAAAAATAACATGTCATCACGCACACATCCCATAATTAAGCCAAGATGATGTACCAAATGGTCGTCACCGCTAGATTGTCGACAAACCCTCATTTCTGTAAACACGGGTGGAGATCTTCCTAGGTATAGATTCTGAACCACAGCTTCTTTCTGCACGCCAAAAGTTATCCTTTTATAATTTAGATTTCTAAAACACGAGAATCTTTATAATTAAAGTTCAAATGTAAAAGGAAACGTATTCGTACAACAGTCCATGGTTTGTACTTCTGCAAGAACCAAGGTACGATAGGGAGGAGAATCCTTTGTGATACAATCTCTTCCATACATATAGGCCAGATCCTTTCAATCATATGGTTTAACCACCGTATGGATTCAGAATCAGAAAGCACCTAAAAAAACGGGCGAAAACTATCACCGCTATAGATTCAAGAATCTCAATTTGATCAAGGTTGCAATTCACTAATTTAGCTATTTACACTTATCCTTGGTAGTTCAATTCCGTATTCTTAGTATATTAAAGCTTAAACCAAAACATCAAGGATGTTTGCTACTGCATTTTTAAAGTGATTATGTGATATAGAATATTCAGAATCAGATAAAGAAAATAGACTCCAGTAAATAGTGCTACTAACGTTTAAAGTTGTCATAATCAGATGATTAGACAATCATTTGTTTGAGATTTTATCAACGGCTAATTATTTAAGGACTCAATGACACCTATATAATCATAAATTTAGTTTTGATGCAAACTTGCAACTAGCCAACTACTCATAAATTGATTACTTATAGGTGATCAATTTTGATCTCTTAATAATCAGATAACCAAGATAGAGTCACTTTCACGGGGTGTTTGGGCATAAATGATAAACTGTTTCAAGCTCCTTAATTATTCAAAACAATTTTTTTTTTTTTTCTTTTTCTTCACACTGATGTATCAGATAAGCAGATCCTCTTATCTGATGTATCAACATGCAATGATCACAGATTTAAGTAACAATCCCAAATTCGATATCAAACAATTCAGTTAAAAGCTAAGAAAAGTAATCCATAAGCACCATAAATTCGATATAAATGAGTTTAAAGTTCAAGAAATTCACCCTCTTTTGATTTGCTTGCTTTCGCTCCTCAAAATGCACCTTTCTTCTCAATCTCATCACATAAATATCATGAACCTGCAAAATTCAAACAAAAAACACATCAACTCACAAAACCATAACTACAAAACACAAAAAAAAGGTTATTAAAAGTACAAAAGTTCATACTATATATATATAAAAAGAAACTTACCAAATATAGATGGATGAATGATATGAAGTAAACCAAAGGGTGACAATACTCAAAAGAAGACAACAACCAAATCAAAAACAACACAATCCCTACATGACATATCATTGTATCCATTTTTCTTTAAAAGACTAATTCAAAACCACAAAATATTATAAAAGATTCAAAATTTATACAAAACAAACCAACCCACTTCATAAAGATCATTATTTATGCAACCCATATCATAAAAATGAGTAATTCACACTCCAAACCCTTAGAAAAGACCAAAAAAGCACACACATAAAGACGGAGTATTATATCATTATATTAAAATTAAAAAAAGGGAAATGCAATTAAGATTATGGGTATTGTGAATATGTACTAGTATTAGATTTAAAGAATGTTTATTGAAAAATGTGAAAGTGGTTACGTTGAAATGAAGTATGAAAGGGAATTTGGAAGAAGAACATGCACTGACTGAAAATGGATTTAAGTTTAACTGCTCCTTTTGATATGATTATTTTATAAAAAAGGTGGTGTGTAGATTTTGTTGTATGTTCATGGTGGTTTATTTGCTGAGTAGGCATTGTTTGGAAATCATACGTGTCATTCATGGAAGTACACAGTTTTGTTTAGTTGGAAACTGAACATTCCTCTTTGCATTTATTGTGTTTGACTATTTTGAACTTTTAGATACAATTTTTTGTTTGAAATTTTGGACCCAAGTTTAAATTTTGTATCAAATTAATTACTAAAACTTGTTTTTTACTATAAATTATTTAAAATTCTAATAATGTTTCATTATTGTCAATTTTTTTAAATCTGAATGACATATAAAACTAGAGGTGTTTGAATAAACCGAGAAACAGACAATCTAGCCAAGCCGAGCCGATTTCGAAATTGTAAAAAACTGACAACCGAAAAAGCCCGCTAATCACGATTGGTTTGGGCTTTTATTTTGAAATATTCGCGTTTAACCGAACAAAACTGTGTATAATATACCTGTAGGGTTATAACTAAATATTCAAAAACTAAACAAGTTTTAACTACATTACCGCACAACCTTTTATAGTATCATGAATTTTATACTAATCTAACGTGAACATTCTAACGTCTATGTATGACATTTGATTATTATGATTGTAACTTATGAACATCGAATAAATAATCTTAGTTAGTTTTTATATATGAGGATTCACATTTAATTGTTGTGACACAACTTTACTATGAAATTAATTTTTTCAAAGTTATTTGATTTTACTACAATGATCTTTACATTCTAAATTATGTTATTGCTCATCCGGTTCTATTTGATTAAATCTTTAAAATGGTTAACCGTGACCTAAATCACGGATATCTAATTACCCATCTAGTACAGTTAGGTTTCGGATAGTAAAGGAACTTCTTACGCTGCGATGGATAGTTAAAATATTCAACCAAACCGAACTAAACTGTCCCGTGAACACCACTAAATAAAACACTTATGTACTTAGTTGCTACTTCTTCTTTTTTTTCTTTTATCTTTTTTTTTTTTTTTTTTTTTTTTTTTTTCCTAACTGCAGAATGCGGTTGTACATCAAGTTAGTTGACAGTGGTTATTGTTTTGGGGCTAGGAGAACGAGTACGACCATGTAATAAACGAGGATAAATTGGGTGGGCATTGCATCGCCGTTGAAAATGATATATAATTAAATTAATATAGATAGATTAATGGGCAAATGGCACAAAAAGGTATCAAACTTAGGGTCCATTTCCAATCAAGGTATCCAACTTTTTTTCTTGCATAAAAAGGTTCCCAACTTTTTTTTTTGACGGATTTGGGTTTTTCACTAACGTTCGTTAACTCAGTTCGTTAGTAAGTTACATGTTTGGTCCTCGAATTCGTTAACTCAGTTCATACAACATCCAAAAACAATTTCGATTTTTTTTTTACATGTTTGGTCCTCGAATTCTTATACTCATTTCATGAAACATCCACAAAAAAAAATCGAAAAATATATGAAAAAAAAATTAAAAAAAATATTTCGAAAAAATTAAAAATATTTTCAAAAAATTAAAAATATTTTTGAAAAAAAATTTCGAAAAAAAAAATTTCGAAAAATATTTCCAAAAAATATTTTCGAAAAATATTTGAAAAAAAAATTAAAAAAAAAGTTCGAATATTTTTTTCGAAAAATATAATTTTTTCGAAAATATGCATATTTTCTTTTTCAAATATTTTTTCGAAAATATTTTTAATTTTTTTTTAAAAAAAATTAAAAAAATATTAAAAAAATATTTCAAAAAAATATATATATTTTCGAAAAAATATATTATTAATTTTTTCGAAAATATTTTTTCGAAATATATTTTTTTTAATTTATTTAAAAAAAATTAAAAATATTTTCGAAAAAATATTTGAAAAAAATATATATATATATTTTCGAAAAAAATATTCGAACTTTTTTTTTTAATTTTTTTTCAAATATTTTTCGAAAATATTTTTTGGAAATTTTTTTCGAAATTTTTTTTTTTCGAAATTTTTTTTCACAAATATTTTTAATTTTTTCGAAAATATTTTTAATTTTTTCGAAATATTTTTTTTAATTTTTTTTCCAAATCTTTTTCGAAAAAAAAGTAATTTAAAAAGTAATATATAAATATTTTAAGAAAATATTTTTTTGATAATTTTTTTTTTTAATATTTTTCGATTTTTTTTTTTTTTTTTTTTTGGATGTTTCATGAAATGAGTATAAGAATTCGTGGACCAAACATGTAAAAAAAAAATCGAAATTGTTTTTGCATGTTGCATGAACTGAGTTAACGAATTCGATGACCAAACATGTAACTTACTAACGAACTGAGTTAACGAACGTTAGTGAAAAACCCAAATCCGCCAAAAAAAAAAGTTGAGAACCTTTTTATGCAAGAAAAAAAGTTGGATACCTTGATTGGAAATGGACCCTAAGTTTGATACATTTTTGTGCCATTTGCCCTAGATTAATTTTTGTGTAGAAAGATAAAATAAAGAAATGAAGCTGATTTTACTAACGTTTTCAACTCATGCTTCTTTTTCCGGTTTAGTGGGTATCGATGTTGTTAAGATTTTTTTTTACTATAGGTTCTTTAATGGAAAATCCAAACTCAAAAACCCAAACCCACACCCAGTTGCGGAGCCAGAATTTTGAATTAGGGGAAGCTTCTCTTGATCACTAACACTCTGTTCCCGAGTATAAAACGGAAAGAAAAGAAATGAAGAGAGGAAACAAGAGAGAAAAGAAGATGAGATACAAAAAAAAAATGATTTTTTATTTTGTGTTCCCTAGTTGAAGAGAAAAGAAAAGGCATGTAAGAAAAAATGACTTTAAAACCTCCTTCTCTCCAAATCATCCCAATTTGTGAAGAAAATTAAGAGAGAATTTTTGCCATAATTTCCTCTCCTCTTCTCTTCTCTTCTCTCAAAAAAAAAAACTCGGGAACGTGATTTTTTTTTCAGTTTCCTCTCCACTTCTCTTCTCTTATCTCCAAATAAGAACTCAGGAAGAGAGTGAGAATTTATACCTTATAAATCTAGGTCACGAAGTTCTATGACAAACTAATACAACAGTTGAGTTGAGATTAATATAGATCTCATACTTGTCATAGATCAAAAGAATCAATCTTAGCCATCTATTTTTCATCTAAATTAATAAAAAACCATTTTCACCCTTTTTTTTAAAACAATATATCTTGCAAACGATAAATCTTCAAGCTACAAAAAATACACAATCGCGACGAGAATTAAATTATATATCTATAGATATGCATTTCTTGATACTTTCGACAATTTTTTTTTTTTTTTTTTTTTTTTTTTTTTTTTTAATTTTTGCCCAGAAAAATCACATGTGATTTGTGCCCAGAAAAATCACATGTGATTCATAAAAATCAAATAACATGTGATTTTTATAAATCACATGTGATTTTTACAAATCACGTGCGATTTTTCTGGGCAGAAATTTTGAAAAAAAAAATTCGTCGAAAGTATATAATAATACATATTTATAGAAAGATAATTTAATTCTCGTCGCGATGGTATGATTTTTTTCACGTAACGATTAACGGTTTGCGAGATATTGAATTTTTTTAAAAAGGTTGGAAGTTTATATTATTTGTTTGGGATAATATCACATTTATGTAGTGAACTTTACACCTTTGTTAATTCTGTGTAGCGATCTATTTTTTTTTTCCAAAAAAGTACTAAACTTTCAAAATCCGACAATTGTGTGTAGTCTAAAGCTGCCCATGCCACATGGGCTTGCCCGTGCCACGTGGCTTAGTCCACTTCAGCTGCTTGTGCCACGTGTCATGCCACGTGGATATTATTAATTTTTTTTTTAATTTCAAAAAAAAATTCGAAAATAATTTATAATTTTTTTTTTAAAAAAAATTCCGAAAAAAAAATTATAATTTTTTTTTCCGAAAATAATTTCTAAAAAAAGAATTTTCCGAAAAAAAATTCTAAAATAAAATTTCTTGAAAAAAATAATTTTCTAAAAAATAATTTCTAAAAAAAATAATTCGTAAAAAAAAAATTCGAAAAAATAATTATTTTTTCTAGAAATTTTTTTTAGAAATTTTTTTTTCGGAAATAATTTTCGAAAAAAAACAAATTAATTTCTAAAACAATTTTAGGGTTTAGGGTGTTGGGTTTAGGCTATAGGGTATAGGATTTAGGCTTTAAGGTTTAGGGTTTAAAACCCCCAAATCTAAACCCTAAACCCTAGGATTTTAAAACCCCCAAACCTAAACCATAAATCCTATACCCTATACCCTAAACCCTAAACCCTAAAATTATTTTAGAAATTAATTTTTTTTTTCGAAAATTATTTCCGAAAAAAAAAAAAATCTAAAAAAAATTTCTAGAAAATAATAATTA
Source organism: Artemisia tridentata subsp. tridentata (assembly GCA_021014915.2). NCBI lineage: Eukaryota > Viridiplantae > Streptophyta > Magnoliopsida > Asterales > Asteraceae > Artemisia > Artemisia tridentata. Next base: position 54,068,777 of record CP139509.1, on the reverse strand, counting down.
TTTTTTCGAATTTTTTTTTGCGATTTTTTTTTTTTTAGAATTTATTTTCGAAATTATTTTTTAGAAAATTATTTTTTTCTAGAAATTTTTTTTAGAATTTTTTTTCGGAAAATTCTTTTTTTAGAAATTATTTTCGAAAAAAAAATTAGAATTTTTTTTTTTCGAAAATTTATTTTTTCGAATTTAAAAAAAATATATATAAATTATTTTCGATTTTTTTTTTCTGAAAAAAAAAAAAAATAATAATATCCACGTGACACAAGCAGCTGAGGTGGACTAAGCCACGTGGCATGGGCAGCTTTAGACTACACACAATTGTTGGATTTTGAAGGTTTAGTACTTTTTTTGAAAAAAAAATAGATCGCTACACAGAATTGACAAATGTGTCAAGTTCACTACATAAATGTGAAATTATCCCTATTTGTTTTGATAAAAAAAAAATGAATGGTTAAGATTGGTTAATTGGATCTATGAAAAATATGAGATTTATATTGAATTTTTGCTAAGATACAAGTTTGATATACTAAATATCTATTTAAGGCGGCTAAATCAGAACATAAATATCACTACACTGAATCATAATTGATTGTTCAAATATCACAACTCACAAGATGATTTATTAACAATTGAACACAATATTAGAGCAGTATGTGTGGTGAGGAGATAAATCTCCTCATTTGGGTCTCACGTGATGTCATATTACCATGACAAACCCTCTTCCACAACCTCCTTATCACAACTAACTCATTTGGTGTTACACCCGTACCCCGACAAGGTAACATTTATGTAAATATTATGCTATGTAGACATAAGTTATGTGCTATAGAGTGAGTTATATCTTAATGTGTGGCTAATTGAAAAGAATAGAACTAGAAGGACCATAATTGCCAAGAGGCCAAACTAGTAACTAGCACTTATTAAATACCTAGTTTAGAATTGTCTGGAAAAGTTTGGAGTGTTCATGGTGTGTCGACATTTAGCAAGAAAAAGGAGGGAATTCTTGAAGTCATCATCCTAGCCCATTTTAGCCATCAAGAAGTGATCAAGAAGCTTTAAGGAAGTCTTAATTGTATTCCTTTCATCAAGAATCATTATAGAAGCCCAAGTCAAGCCAACTAAGAAGCTAGTAGGATTAGAGGTAAGTATATGAGTGTAATCATTGTTAATGCTATGATGTTAAAGTTATGTTTGTGTTAATGTGTTTATTTTGGAGCTTGTGAATGTGTATTAGCTTGGATCCAATGCTAGTTGTGTTAATGTTAAATATTACTTGCTTGGTCAAGGTGAGTAATAATCCCACTTGATGCTCCTTGATAATGTTATGGTTGGTGGTAATCACCAACCTTATGCAAATGTGATGTTGATTATATCTTGTATACTTACTAAGCATTTTCGCTTACGTTTGAAGTTAATGTCATCTTTGTAGGTTCTAGCGGTGGAAGTAAAGGTAAGGATTTGGCGTAGTTGTAGCTTGGAAGTAAGTAGGAAGGCAATTAGAAGTTAGCTTAGAAGATCGGAATTCTTTTGGACCAAGCATATGTGAAGTTGAAATCATTTAGATCATACATGGGTGACAAGCTAGGGTGTTAGTATAAAGATAAAATGTCATTCATGCATTGGCTAAGTTTATATAATTGTGTTTAATGTTGTGAATTGCTAATTTTTCAGTAAGAAGAAATGGAAACCCCGCTCACAAAGGAAGTCGCGAAAGCCACGGCTTCCAAGCATGCCGAAACTTCGGCAAGTGATTCGGGTAATGCTAATAAGGATAATGAAAGTTCTTCATCAAACTCCGGAGGCCCTGACTTTAGAGGCTTCACGGGAGGTGAAATGAAAGCCCTAGACAAAATGTTAGCAAAAAGAGTAGTGTGGAGTTTGTTAAAACTCCTTGGACCGTTTAGAGCACTAGGGTTAAACAATAACAAAGACAACAATCATGCACAGCGGAATAAGTAAAACATCTTTATTATTGAACAAGGTTTTTACTTTGTGATCTCTAATACTAACACTAATAATCATCTACAGCCCCAATTCTACTTGATCAAGGTAGAACATGTTACACGCCTTGTAACAGGGATCAAGGACTCGACCTTGAGGCTGAACTAACTAACTAAAACCCTAGACGTTTATAACTTACGTCTAGGTTACACACACACACCTCTAATCGACTACATCTTGTAGTTTGTGCACGTCTAAAACTAATGACCCATGTCCTCTTTATATACTAGAGGGATTAGGGTTTACAAGACAATTAGGAAACAAATACAATTAGGAAAGTAAATATTCTTCTAGAATCTTCCAAATTCTCCATCTTTTTGTAACTTTCCTTCTTGTCACATTAAGTCCTTCATGTTTCATTCTTCTTGTTTTGTATCATCAAATCAATAAACCCAACAATCTTCCCCTATTTGATGATGACAAAACATACACGTTCTTGTACGAACTTCCCTAGACGAAGTAGAGAAGTTGAGATAATTAAATCTCACCATGAATGAAACAAGTCTTGTCTTCCCCTTAAGTCATGCCATGCCACTCTAACATCTCTTCTAACATCTCTTCCCCTTTTTGTTATCAACAAATAGGGAATGTATGTAAATACGATCTTGACCACCATTAACCAGTACCACACTTCTAATCAAAGCCTTCCAATGTTTCAAATTGCCCTCCATGAAGAACACCAAAATGCTTACTAAAAATGAATCCAAAACAGTAGAAAACTCCAACTAGCAGTAGTAATAATGAACAACGGTAGTAAGAATCAAACACTTCCCCTTGAGTGGTGCATGTAGATGGTTAAACAATTAAACAATAAGCTTCCCCTGAAACTAATATGTTTACCATCTCTTGAATCTTCAATTCTGTAAGCTCCTTGTAATGATCACTTGTGAAGAAAACCGAGTATAACGAATTTGATGAAGAAGTTGAATTTCCCAAACCTTCGTCTTATATCTTGCACTATCCACGTCTCTATGTGACTCCAAACTTATCTTAGAAGTAGGCTACTAGGACCTCTTGATAAATCCTCAACTAATATGAGACACTGAGCACTACAATGTAACTCCTTTAAGTGATAGCAAATGTGAGCATTACGCACCATAATTTGTAGATCACACATCCTTGCTAGATTTACCAAGTCTTTGTCACCGCAATAACACAAACATAAGAACGCGCACCTGTGAAACTCAACTACAACATCAAATAGATAATATCCAATCGTCTTCCTCAAATAATCCCCAACGAGCCTTTAATCTTTCAAGAACAAAAACCAACTTGTGTGTGTGAAACTAATAACCTGTGTGTGTAATCTAACAAACTGCTCATAATTAGCATCTCGACTTCCCCTCACTGCTCGTAAATCATGCATTGTCTCCATATTTAAACACAGCAGTACTTTGAATATAACAGTACCTTGGGGCAGCAGTACTTTGGAATAGTACGTTGGACGAACAACAGTACTTTAAACGAACAGCAGTACTTTGGAGCAGTTCCTTGTAGCATCAGTACGTTAAATCATAGCAGTACGTTGAAGCATAGCAGCAGCAGTACTTTGAATTAAATAGCAGTACCTTACATCTATTCAACTCAAACCAATAAAGATACTTTCCCATCAACATTAAATGGGAATCACGTGCAGGCCTGACCCACGATCAAAAACTTTCGACCAATAATATTCGGTTGACCACAGACACAGCAGCCAATCTCCAATGAATCAAGTCAACTGCTCTATTATAATACCAATCATGACGTCCCAAATTGTACTCGTCGATCAGATCCACACAATTGCGAGTACAAAATTAATTCATCAACCCCACATGACATCATGCTATTTTATGGGATGTACTAACAAAACCGGGTCTACCCCATTTGTACATCAGACCCAGAATGTATTATATGGTCAACACCATCATGCTTCCACATGCGCTTAGACTAGCGAATATAATATCCAAGCCCCATTAATTAAATCTTGACCAATATTCGACCCACGTTAAATACTTGCAGAAGACGACAAACCAGTTAATGAAGTTCGATCAGTACGCCAAAACTTCGACCCCACAACTTTCGACTTCATCAAGAATAATATTAAACCTCAGCAACCGACACATAATCAGTAACAGAATAAAATAATCGGTTCCTCAATGATATCGAACCTTCCATAAGACGACAATAATCATAACTCTGCTTCAAATCTGCTCTTCTTCAATAAACTTTGTGAATCCCTTTTAAAACCCAAATCGTACCTTCATAAAAATTGCTTCATCTTCGACAGTAAAACCTTGTAATCCCTAGGTAACGAGCTCCCCAGGCTCTGATACCACATGTGGAGTTTGTTAAAACTCCTTGGACCGTTTAGAGCACTAGGGTTAAACAATAACAAAGACAACAATCATGCACAGCGGAATAAGTAAAACATCTTTATTATTGAACTAGGGTTAAACAATAACAAAGACAACAATCATGCACTTTGTGATCTCTAATACTAACACTAATAATCATCTACAGCCCCAATTCTACTTGATCAAGGTAGAACATGTTACACGCCTTGTAACAGGGATCAAGGACTCGACCTTGAGGCTGAACTAACTAACTAACTAACTAAAACCCTAGACGTTTATAACTTACGTCTAGGTTACACACACACACCTCTAATCGACTACATCTTGTAGTTTGTGCACGTCTAAAACTAATGACCCATGTCCTCTTTATATACTAGAGGGATTAGGGTTTACAAGACAATTAGGAAACAAATACAATTAGGAAAGTAAATATTCTTCTAGAATCTTCCAAATTCTCCATCTTTTTATAACTTTCCTCCTTGTCACATTAAGTCCTTCAAGTTTCATTCTTCTTGTTTTGTATCATCAAATCAATAAACCCAACAAGTAGGTAAGGCTATTGAAAGAGCAATGCCCTTCTATGTTCAACAAACGACGCAAAATCTTAAGGAGCTAATGAAGGAAGAGTTTAAGGAGTTTAAGAAAGAATGTGGTCCGACAAAAGAACCTAAGAATGACAAAGCTACTTACTGGGATTTCACGGCTTGTGATGTGCCACAGTTTACCGGTGTTCTTGACCCCATTGTTAGTAATAGGTGGATAACGGCGGTGGAAGGCGCTTTTCGTACTAGTGGTTGTGAAGAAAGGAAGAAGGTTATCTATGCTACTAACTTTCTTCGTGATAGTGCTAAGACTTGGTGGGAAGGAAAAGTGTGTGAGAAAGGTGAACCTTGGGTGGAAACTTGTACGTGGAAAGAATTCAAGGAGTTGTTTAGTGCCGAGTATGCTCCGGTTGAAGAGGTGGACAAAATTCGAGAGAAATTCCAATCTCTCACTCAAACTAACGAGACGGTAAATGAGTTGTGGAGAACGTTTAATGATATGATTCCTTATTGTCCCGAATATCTTGGGAATGACAAGCTTAAGGTTGACAAGTTCCAAAGGATGCTCAAGGATGACATTCGTGAAGTGATTTCACCATTCAAATGTACTACGTTGGAGGATCTTTTGAGTAGAGCTAGGGTAAGGGAAGCGGACTTACTTAGGAGGAAGGAGAAAGAGGCGAAAGAACCAAAAAGGAAGATAGAGTTTGCGGATAGGGATGGGAAGAAAGCCAAATTTGACCATGGCAAGAAGAGTGCGGGAAACAAAACTAAGGTAGCATGTTCTAAGTGTGGCAAGTTTCATCTTGGGGAGTGTAGGCGTAATACGCCGGGTTGTTACAAATGTGGAGCCTTAGATCATCAAAGCAAAGATTGTACCAAGCCGATGATAGTATGCTATGGGTGTAATGGGATAGGGCATAGGTTGAGGGATTGCCCGAAGACAAAGGCGATTGAAGCAAAGCCTTTGAGAACCGTCAAGGAAGAGAAAGTGGAGATTCCAAAACCAACAGCTCGAGTCTATCAAATGAGTGTCGAAGAAGCCAAATCGGGGACCGATGTCATCACAGGTATTCATCTTGTTAATTCCATACCCGCTCGGGTTTTGTATGATTCGGGTGCTAGTGTTTCCTTCGTGTCTTATGATTTTAGCAAGCAACTAAATTCCCCACTAGCTAAACTTCCGATACCCCTAGAAGTTGAAATAGCCGATAGTAAAATCGTTGTTGTGTCTAATGTATATCGAGACGTAGAGATAGAGATTGATGAAAGTGTCTTTAAGATCGAATTAATCCCCATTATGCTCGGGGAATTTGATATTGTTATTGGTATGGATTGGCTTGACAAGCATAACGCGGCTATCCTTTGTAGTCAAAAGATTATTCGAGTTGTGAATCCTAGCGGTCGTGAAATGATTATTTATGGGGATAAAAGAAAAGGTGAACTAAAGTTATGTACCGTGATGAAGGCTAGGAGATATTTATCACGTGAATGTTATGCCTTCATGGCTCACGTGGTAGATACGAGCTTTGAGGAGAAAAATATTGATGATGTTCCGGTTGTGAATGAATTTCGTGATGTTTTTCCGGAAGACTTGCCGGGTATTCCACCCGAAAGGCAAGTCGAATTCCGTATTGATCTTGTTCCAGGTGCTACGCCTATTGCTAAAACTCCCTATCGCCTTGCTCCATCCGAAATGAAAGAGTTGATGAGTCAACTTCAAGAATTGCTTGACAAGGGTTTCATTCGTCCTAGTAGTTCACCATGGGGAGCTCCAATCTTATTTGTTAAAAAGAAAGATGGTAGTATGCGGATATGCATCGACTACCGCGAGTTGAATAAAGTCACGGTGAAAAATGTGTATCCGTTACCAAGAATCGATGACCTCTTTGATCAACTTCAAGGTGCGCAGTGGTTTTCCAAGATCGATCTCCGTTCGGGTTATCATCAATTGAAGGTTCGAGAAGAAGACATTCCTAAGACGGCCTTTAGGACCCAATATGGACATTACGAGTTTACGGTTATGCCATTTGGTCTTACGAACGCACCTGCGGTTTTCATGGATCTCATGAACTGTGTATGTAGACCGATGTTGGATAAATTCGTTATAGTGTTCATTGATGATATCCTTATCTATTCTAAGAGCAAGGAAGAACATGAACTACATCTTCGAGAAATTCTTGAAACTTTGAGAAAAGAAAGATTGTATGCTAAATTCTCGAAGTGTGAATTTTGGTTGCAAGAAGTTCAATTCCTAGGTCACGTTATTAATTCCGAAGGTATCAAAGTCGATCCTTCAAAGGTAGAAGCCGTAATGAAATGGCATGCACCAAGGAATGTTGGTGAGATTCAAAGTTTTCTTGGCCTTGCGGGATATTATGGAAGATTTATTCAAGACTTATCCAAAATCGCATCATCTTTAACAAAACTTACTAAGAAGAATGCAACCTTCGAGTGGGGTGAAGAACAAGACAAAGCCTTTTGTACTCTACGGAGGAAGTTGTGTGAAGCACCGGTTCTAGTATTGCCGGAGGGGACCGAAGATATGGTGGTTTATAGCGACGCGTCTTATTCCGGTCTTGGATGTGTTCTTATGCAAAGGGGAAAAGTGATTGCTTACGCCTCGAGACAACTAAAGAAGCATGAAGAAAATTATGCGACTCACGATCTTGAGTTTGCGGCGGCGGTTTTTGCTTTAAAACTTTGGAGGCATTACTTGTATGGTGTCAAATTTGTAATTTACACCGACCATCGAAGTCTTCAATATTTCCTTGATAAGAAAGATCCCAACATGAGACAACGAAGATGGTTAGACTTGTTGAAGGACTATGATTGCGAAATTCGCTACCATCCCGGTAAAGCGAATGTTGTGGCGGATGCGTTGAGCCGAAAGGATCAAAATGAAGTTACTAAGGTTCATTCGTTACGGATGATTGTCACAACCGACCTTTTCGATAAGATCAAGTTAGCTCAAGAGGAGGCATTGAAGGAAGAAAATAGGGAAGGTGAGCGTATCACTTCCCACATTCCGTATCTCGAAGAAGATAGTCGGGGAATTAAGACTCGGTATGGAAGGCTTTATATCCCTTTTCGTAGTAACATCAAAGAATTGATTCTAGGGGAAGCACACAAGTCGAAATATTCCATTCATCCGGGAGCCACAAAGATGTACCGCGATTTGAAGAAAGACTATTGGTGGCCGGGTATGAAAAGAGATTGTGTAAAGTACGTTGAGAAGTGTTTGACTTGTTTGAAGGTCAAAGCCGAGCATCAAAAACCGTATGGAAAAGTTCAACCTTTGGATATTCCGGTTTGGAAGTGGGAAAAGATCACGATGGACTTCATTACGAAATTGCCAAAGACGAAAAAGAAGAACGACACGATTTGGGTTATAGTAGATCGCCTAACCAAGAGTGCTCATTTTATTCCAATCCGAGAAAACATGCCCGTTCATAAGCTAGCAAAGATTTACGTTAATGAGATAGTCGCACGTCATGGAGTGCCTATATCTATAGTTTCCGATAGAGACGGGCGTTTCACCTCAAATTTTTGGCAAGATTTCCAAGAAGAATTGGGTACGAAACTTCATATGAGCACGGCCTTTCATCCTCAAACCGATGGGCAAAGCGAGAGGACGATTCAAACTTTGGAGGATATGTTACGAGCTTGTATGATCGACTTTGGAGGCAATTGGGACGATCATTTGCCTTTAGTTGAATTTGCCTATAATAATAGTTACCATGCGAGTATAGATATGCCACCCTATGAAATGCTTTATGGTAGGAGGTGTAGAACACCCGTGTGTTGGGAAGAAGTAGGAAGACGGGAATTGGCGAGTACGGATGTAGTGTTAGCTACAACGGAAAAGATAGAGATGATTCGTGCAAGACTTAAAGCGGCCCAAGATAGGTGGAAGAGTTATGCCGATAACCGAAGAAGACCAATCGAATTCGAGGTGGGTGATTTAGTTATGTTAAAGGTTTCCCCGTGGAAAGGCGTTTTTAGATTCAAAAACAAAGAGAAACTTAGTCCTCGGTTTATAGGACCTTTCAAAATCTTGAAACGAGTAGGCGAAGTAGCATATGTGTTGGAACTACCCGAAGAAATGAGGGGTATTCACAATACCTTTCACGTGTCTTACTTAAGGAAATGTTTGGCGGACGAAACGAGTGTGGTCACCTTAGACGACATTGAAATAGACCCGGAGTTGCTTTCTCAAGAGGACGTGCCGGAAGCCATACTAGGGAGAAAAGTGCGGCAATTGAGAAATAAAGAGATCCCGTTAGTAAAAGTCCAATGGAGGCATCGTAAGGGTACGAGTATTAGGTGGGAAACGGAAGAGAAAATGAAGACCAAGTATCCTCACTTATTCCACGAGTAGAGTTCGGAGACGAACTCTCATTTTAAGGGGGGAGAATTGTTACACCCGTGCCCCGACAAGGTACCATTTATGTAAATATTATGCTATGTCGACATAAGTTATGTGCTATAGAGTGAGTTATATCTTAATGTGTGGCTAATTGAAAAGAATAGAACTAGAAGGACCATAATTGCCAAGAGGCCAAACTAGTAACTAGCACTTATTAAATACCTAGTTTAGAATTGTCTGGAAAAGTTTGGAGTGTTCATGGTGTGTCGACATTTAGCAAGAAAAAGGAGGGAATTCTTGAAGTCATCATCCTAGCCCATTTTAGCCATCAAGAAGTGATCAAGAAGCTTTAAGGAAGTCTTAATTGTATTCCTTTCATCAAGAATCATTGTAGAAGCCCAAGTCAAGCCAACTAAGAAGCTAGTAGGATTAGAGGTAAGTATATGAGTGTAATCATTGTTAATGCTATGATGTTAAAGTTATGTTTGTGTTAATGTGTTTATTTTGGAGCTTGTGAATGTGTATTAGCTTGGATCCAATGCTAGTTGTGTTAATGTTAAATATTACTTGCTTGGTCAAGGTGAGTAATAATCCCACTTGATGCTCCTTGATAATGTTATGGTTGGTGGTAATCACCAACCTTATGCAAATGTGATGTTGATTATATCTTGTATACTTACTAAGCGTTTTCGCTTACGTTTGAAGTTAATGTCATCTTTGTAGGTTCTAGCGGTGGAAGTAAATGGTCTTGTAGTGTAATGGGTCATTTTGGGTATTAATGCATAACCCGTCAAATTTTGAAGTACTATTACGGGTGGTCAAACGGGTGATGTTTTTGAATGAAATTAATCTTACGGACATACTAAAGGATTCTGGAAAGTTTCGTCAAGTTTCGAGTCCGGGAGGTCGGGTTTCCAGCCGAGGATTTTGATTGTGCATATTTTGATCAGTAGGTCTGTCCAGAAATTCTGTGGTGCAGGGTAGATACGGCGCATCTCCTTTGAGATATGGCGTAACAGGTGATGCGGCGCATCTCCTTTTGGGATATGGCGCATCGTAGATATTTTCTTGAAATTGTCTGTCTCAGTGGATAGATGCGGCGTATCTAATTCAATAGATGCGGCGTATCCGAGTTTAGGATGATACGGCGTATCACTTAAGATTGATATGGCGTATCGCCTCTCCGCTTTGATGCGGCGTATCCCTGAAAAGGATACGGCGTATCTTGGTCTCTGTAAGGTTGTCAGATTGTGTTAGAAAATTTAGTGAAATGTTTTGAAGGGTCTTCGATTATATGCTCTTGCAAGTATGTTTAAAAAGGTTAAATGTTATTGGTCTTGGTCATTAAATGAAGATATTGTATAAGTCCGTTCTAGTCAATTGTTTCCGCGTATAAAGTTCAAAATTTTTGGTATAAGTGGTCACGGGGCGTTATATTTGGGTCCCACATACACACTTATTCACACACACAACCATTATTATTAAAATTAAAAAATATATATATATATATATCGTAATATATATATATATATATATATATATATATATATATATATATATATATATATATATATATATATATATATATATTTCGTACTATATTTGCTTCGCTGCGCAGACGAGGAGCATGAAATGGCGAGGCACAACAAGGAACAATGGTGTTGTGAGTAGCAATGGCAAGGTTGCCACGTGGGCATGGCGAATCACAACTAGATCCACACCGATTGCTCTTATAGATATTTCAAAAATACGACGATACCCTGTAAATAAGCATCCCCAAACTAATAAATGAATTAAAAATTCAGCGGGTAAGCTAAGAAAAACAAAGAAATTAAGAATATGAACAGAATCTTGGAGACAAACATATGTTGGGGATTGGATAAATCGGTGGGTTTATTCGTAAACTATAATGATATGCTTTTATCTCCTTTACATATTTAGGGGCCATTATATGATCATGGACTTTAGGGGTGGCTACTTTAAAAACTTGAAAGTAGGGGTGTTCATGGATCGGGTAATATCCACAGTAATCGAAAACCGAAACCAAACCGAATAAAAAAAAACTGAACCGAATTCATAACCGAACCGAATTGGTCATAACCGAACCGAACTAAATATTCAGTTATCGATTTGGATATGGTTTTGGCAATGAATACCGAAAACCGAATTCTTATACCTATATATTTTTTCTATGTATTTATATGAAAAAGAATTACTAAAACTCTTTTTTAGTATAAATATAACATTTTTCTATGTATTTATATGAAAAAAAAATTATTAAAACTGTTTTCTAGTATAAATATATTATTATTCAAGTTTGAAAAAAAATTGGCCTAAAAATATATATAATTAAATGAAAAACTAATTAAAATTATGTAATTCGGGTTATTCGGTTCGGTTTTCGGTTATAGGGGTTCAGTTTTCAGTTATTCGGTTAGGTTGAATTAAATTTGAATTCAGTTCGGTTCGGTTTTCGGTTTAACCTAGAAAAAAAATTTAACCGAAGTAACCGAACCGAATAACCTGATAACCGAACCGATGAACAGCCCTACTTGAAAGTAGGCTTGAACAAACTTCAAAGTAATTGGGCTGGATGGGGAGGCCCAACACCCACCAGTTCCCCGTCAGCTCCGCCTCTGCCCACACCTAATATTCTTTAATCTTAGTTGTTGTTATCTTTAGGTTCATTATGAATTGTCGAACATACGGTGAAATACACGAAACAAAAAGTGAGACTAATTTAACACAACGAGATGTGCTGCGAACCGCCGCGTTGCGGCGGAGCAGCGATACATAGCAACACATATATAAAATACTGCAATAAAAAGTAACAGCAGTCTAGTGTTATATTACAGGCGATAGTAGTTTAGATGTTGTTTAGAAGCATACAAAAGTTAAGATGTTATTAAAGTACAGTACATGGATTTTTAGTCATTTACGGACAGTTGGTTTTGGTTTTTTTGCTGCGGTGCTTGTTTCTTCTGGCTTGTTATCTGTTAAGATTTTCCTTCGAGCAGATGTCCTGAGTACTTCTGTCTTTGTTGGCTGCCCTTGTAAATGGCTGGTAGCTTCTATTGTAGTAGGAGTACTTGTTTGTAAAATTGCAGGTGAAGCAGGAGTAACCGGAGGTTCAGAAGTAGTACCTGACAGAGTTCAGTTAGTTATCATGCGAAAATAAGTTACCGAGTGCATGAAACAGACAACAGCTTGTGAAATTACAACCTTCGTCAGTTGGTGATTGAGCTTCAGCTTCTGTTAGCAAGGGAATGTTTTGTTCAGTTGGTGGTAGCAGATGCGGACCAGTTTCCATAACGCTGTCAAGCACATAACTCTGATATTGTTTTGTAGAATCTGGCGAGAAGTGCAGCTGAAACAAATGTGTGGTTCCTTCGAGGGCTGTTAAATGTGGCGGGACTGTGTATGGATCGGTGTAGCCTTCTTCTGAGACAACTTTGTTGACTTCTGTGACTATTGAATGTACCTCATTACTGAAGCATGTTAACGTCAAAATTCCAGTGCTGTCGGAAATCAGCAGTCTAAAGGAATAACTGCATAGGTATTAATAATAGGTGAGTTTATTAGACAATATTAAGAGGGTTTTTTTTTGTCGCTTATAAACTGTGTTGGCTTATTTGCACCTGTAATCATTCGGCTGTGTTGGAGCTGGTGCCTCACATTGTGAATGTGGGCGGTCGTCATAGATTTTCCGCCTACAGTCATGGCATTTGCGGTAGAACCATGGTATGCCAACAACGACTTCTTCAATTCTTGCAACAACTGTGAATCTAACATTCTGTAACAGGTAGTTACATATTAAAATAGGTACATGGCAAATACAAAGCTAGTAGTTGCAAGTTTGATAGAAGTACTGACTGTTTGGTTTCTTGGATCTTCCCGCAGAAGCTCGTCTATTGCAACTCTGTATGGGAAAATATGTTAGCGAGGTGTTATTTAGAATGGTTGTCATTAAAAAAATAGTACGTATAAACGGGTGTTATTCAAAAAATAGTTCATATGATTAACTTACTCTAGGTTACGGAGCATGATGTCTCTCCAGACAGTTTGTTTTGTGCTGGGTGCCTTTGGTTCACGGATACCACCAACAGAAAGGACACATGCTATGTAATCTGCAGTGACATAATGTGCAGTTATAGTATTTTGTATTGTATGAGTGTTATTAATAGTAATCTGTACCTGTTAGTATGACATTGTTTTTGTCTGCACGTTCATGCAGCTGAGTGTATGTGGCAAAGTTGAAATGATGTAGTGGAAAGGTGGTTCCAGTATACGGCTGAACATTGGTGAGCCGTCCTAATATCAAAGTGAAGTGATTAGGTAATGTCTGCATCCATTTTTTGGTGTCTAGAAGACCATATCCTGTGATTGTGTATGCAGCATTGACTTGAAGGATGTTATCAAATCTTGTTTTTTCGCGGCCTTCCGCGTTTGCCTGTATGGCGCCACCCTATAATATGAAGGAGAAAGACAAATATTAGGAATCGGAAATTTAATGCATATTAAAAGGCATGATATAGAGTAATGCAACCTGCTGATCAAGTAATATAACGTTCAAAGTTGGTTGTTTAATCCCTCTGGTATCTGTAACTGTCCATTTGCGATATACTCTGACGCATATTGCTTTTGCTATGTCTGATGGTTTGAGATTAGCAACTCCAACGATTTCAAGATCTGTTGCTGGTCTTTTTCCTGCAGACCTTGTTATTGTTGGCACTGAAGTATCATGCGACATTTTCCTGTATTATAATGATGGAGTGATAGGTGAGATCATATTAAAATAGGTGTAGTAGCTAAGAAAAGGTAGCTGTCAGAAAAAATGCATTGGCAATAAACTGTATCCAAGAAAGCAACATATGAGAGTAGGTATTAGCAGGAGTCAGTCTAGTATACGTTTACCTTGGTTCGAAAAATGTATCGGTATTACATGGGAAGAAATATATGGTTGTGGTCTTCGTAAACTACATGCGAAAGATGCGTCTGAAGGTATCCATTCTTAGAACATCATAAAAGGGTGGGCCTATTCTCTTGTCTATAGGACTGTAGATGTAACTGGCAAATCAGACGTAGCCAAATATGTGTCTGATTTCTCATCAGTATAAGCATGACGTTGAAATGTGTGTGACCCTATATGGGTTCATTGAGGTAGCCTTTTGACAGTACGTAACAAAATCTGTCACAATATAGCTTACTGAGGTAGCCTTTTGACAGTACGTAACAAAATCTGTCACAAAATAGCTAAGATAGATATAATCCGCAAGGGTTAAAATAAGAGATAAGAGTGTATATAGGTGTAGTCACCTGCCCTTTGAATGTGTGCAACCCTATATGGGTTCATTGAGGTAGCCTTTTGACAGTAGGTACCAAAATCTGTCACAATATAATTAACATACATACAATCTGCAAGGGTTAAAATAAGATGATATATGAGTTCAGTCTGTAAAAACAGAACTGACTGTATACATGTTTGCTTACCTGTGGTTTACCAATATATTACCGTGTGCAAGCGGTTGCATCAGAAAGATAAGGGAATCAGATGTGACAGTATCTGTTTATTAGATTCTGTGTGGGTTAACTGGTTGGTGTGTTGTTAAGTGGATACAAAAGAAGTCTTTGTAGGTATGGTTTCTTTTCCTGTCTATAGGACTGGACATACAGTTGGTAAATCAAATGTAGCAAAGTCTGTGCCTGATTTTTTGTTACAGTGAACTGGTGTTTTGACAGCAGGTAACAAAATCTGTAAGAATATCAATGGGACCCTATATGTGTTTAGTTACCTGTGGTAATCAGTAATAGGCGAACGAAAGAAAACATCTAAAAGTATAACTGATCCTATATGGGTTTACTGACATGTGCAATAGGATCAGGAAGCAATATATGTTTATTGGATCCTAGGTGGGTTCATTGTTCAGTTTTTTTCAAGTAAGTAATAAGGGAGAAAATTTGTAAAAATACAGGTAAGAAATATAGCAACATAATAGATGTTACATGTAACAAATAGCAACATAATAGACAGTAGATGGTGCTAGTAATGTGCTAATCAGTAATAGGGTAAGCAAAGAAAACATGTAAAAATAGAACTGATCTTATATTTCTTCGACAGAAAGTTATTGTTTGGTTCAGGCCTATACAACGTCTAAGTATTAGAATAATATATTTTGTTTGCTGTATCTGTAGTTGAGTGATATGCATAGACACTAATACAGGAATGTGAAAGAATATGTGCAATGTGTTTGTTATGAATAAGACCTGGGTTCTGATAATGGTTTCTAAAAAGTCCCTGTAGACGATATTTTTTGTTGTATTCGGTGGTCTGTTGAGCTGATCTTTGATGAGGATTTTTAGGCCGTCAGGAGATGTGGCTCTTGAAAGTGCAACGTATAACTGGCCATGTCCAAAAACGGGTTCTGGTAAGTACACACCGATTTTGTTGAGTGACTGCCCTTGGCTTTTGTTGATGGTCATTGCGTAGCACACTTTGACTGGGAACTGCTTTCTTTTGAATATAAATGGCAGATGTTCGTCTCTGTTGAACAGGAGAATTCGAGGAAGAAATACTTTTTGTAGTATGCGAGTACCGGTAACAATTCTGACTTCGATTACTTTAGCAAGCATCTGTGTTACGATCATGCGTGTTCCATTACAAAGACCTCCAGTTAAATTCAAGTTTCTTAGCAACATAACAGGGGCACCTATTTTGAGTTCAAGCTTATGCGGCGGAATTCCTGTGAATGATAGCGTGTTAAGGTACTCTGCTGGATATAGCAATTCTGTGGCTCCTCCGTCATTTCCGCGTGGTATAGCTTCATCGTTAATTGTATATACATGGCTGGGAGCAGATAACATTTGCAGGATATCTGAGTTAATAGCGTCAGCGACATCATTTTTTGGACAAACAATTGCTCTTTCTTGCAAGGATTCAGCAGTTGGTGATTGAAGAATGGTGTCAGGATATATGAATCGTATAAGTTGCATCCTTGCGTCATTACTATCTGGAATACAATACATATCGGGTATATGTATCCATGAGGTATCTTGGGGATCTGATTGATCTGGTTGACCAATAACACCATTCCCTATGTTGACTAACCATTCAGAAAATGCTGCAGTTGCGGCCAATTGATGGGAAGGTGTCTCTGTTCTTTTCAGGCGCATATTTTCAGTCAACAGATGAACTCTGAAATGTTTCCACAGATATGATTCAGTGATAGATGAGGAAATAATTTGATGTTTTGTACCTTTTTTCTTTACTGGTAAAGTTTGCCTGAAATCTCCACCGAGGATCACTGATTTATTGCCAAAAAGAGCTGTTGGTGTATCCAATAGATCTCGCAACGTCCGGTCTCAAGGGCCTCAAAACATTTGCGATCATTCATAGGCGCCTCGTCCCAAATTATCAAATCTGTTTGTATCAGTAACTCAGCCAGCTGAGTATGTTTTTTAATAGTGCACATAGACTCGTTCGTCACATCTAGTGGTAATTTAAATCTTGAATGAGCAGTGCGCCCTGACGGTAACAACAATGAAGCAATTCCGGAAGAAGCCACTGCAAGAACTATCTTTCGCTCTGCTCGTAGGGTGTAGATTATGCTCTTCCATACAAAAGTCTTTCCAGTGCCACCGTAACCATATACGAAAATTAGCTTTTGTCTGTTATTTCTTACACCTTCGAGAATAGCATCAAACAGCTGCCGTTGCTGAGTATTGAGGTTTGGTACCAAACGATCTCTTTCAGCAGCCATAGCTTCTGTATCATAGCTTCGCTCTTCCATAACTGTTCTGTTTCGCAGAATCTGTAGCAGGCGCCGTGCAGGCAGGTGGATACCAAAATCTGTAACCGATTTGCCGTGAGACCTAAGAATAGGTTCCAGCTCGTAGAGGACACCATTTTGCAGTTCTTCATCAGTGAAGGTAATTCGGGGCATTTGGAACAGGTGTGATAAGATTGCAGGTATATCATCACTCATAAGCTTCCAGTGCTTATTCCAAAGAGAGACTGGATTAGTAACATCACAGAAGATAAGAATTTGACAAAACAGCTGGCGTATCTCTGCTGCTGTAGCTGTTAAGGCTGCTTCTGTAAGAGCAAGCGACCAATCTCCGTCATCTGCTAATAAACCCATTGCTTCACACGCTGATCTATTACTTGGATAAAGGCGGCCTTCGACTGTACGTATGGCAGAGAATGATGCACAGCCCTTCTGGTGGCAAAGTAAAAGCCTTTGGTAATATAAATCGCCAGCGCTAGGATGTATGTATGCTAACCTACCAATTGAAGGCTTGTTAAGGTTTCGTCTAGGTGACCAAAACTTTTGAGCAAGATTCCAAACGAATTCAGAAGGAAAGTCTAGATACGTTAGATGGTGACCGAGTGTAAACCGAGAATTAAAGTCTAACCACTGTGTTAGGGTGGTTTTCTTGTTACTTGGATTTTCAGCAACAGACTCTAGATTTTCATTTGCTCTGAAAGTTACACGTTGCATATTTTGAAGATGAACAGCTAGTATTTGGACAGGCGGATCTCTGTAGTGAATATCGAATCCTAGCAATCGCCAACAGGCTTCGTGTGGACCAATGTATCTTGCATCTAGATAATTGCTTATCTCATCAAATCTAATTGCAGGTGCCTGGCTTGTTGAAGGCGTGGTTCTAGTGGATCTTGTTATCTGCGTGACAACTCGGTCTGTGCCTTTTGAAATATACTTGAATAAATATTTAATCAACGTTGTCTGCTCACAATATTCTACATTGATGTGTGCATAAAACCTGGTAAGAAGCATCATGTTATATGGCACGACATAGCTATTATCCAAGTCGACGTTTTGGACAGTAGCAATGTCTCCCGAAGGCCGCCTGCGATAATGTACATAGCCGTTTTTGTCAATAGAAGTAGCATCAGCATACGGTTTAGGAAATCCTTTTGTGCACGAATCAGTTGCCTTCATACATGGCGCTGATCTATTTGCGATGCCACATGGACCATGCATCATAAATTCGGTAACTATTCGATAACCTTCTGGGTCAACGTGTCTACCAGGTAATTCAGCCGATATATATCGGTCGATATCTGCATGTGAGTGGACTCTTGAAGCTTCTTTTATCCACAACAACAAATGACAATGTGGCAGCCCACGCTTTTGAAATTCAACCGTGTACAAAACTGAAAAGTTAAACAAAAAATAGGGTCAGATACAATGTACAGGGTTGATGTATAGCTACATACTAATAAAAACTGAAACTTACTCGCTGCAACTGGTCCAAATGGTCTTCCGTCACGGAGATATGCAATCAGTAGATGAATTTTCTGTTCGAAAACTCGATCGACAATATCTGGCCTATCAGCAACATTAACGTGCGGAAACTGCTCCATATATTCTGTAATTTCTGGCCATTTGACATTGCATGTAAATGTGATGAAGAAAGATGGGTTTCCATAAACTCGGCAAATTGCGAGTGCATCAAGATAGTGGCTGTACATATAGCGTGGGCCACCGACGAATGATGAAGGAAGGATTGTCCGCATCCCTACATCCGAACCATTCCGATCACCGCGTGCAATCGCATCATAGACTCCTGAAAGGTAATCGTTTCTGATATCATTCTGGTGGTCACGAATGTAATCTAACCGATACTGCTCCACACTACAATAAGCTGTGACTACATACTGCTGAAAGAGCCTTCCGGACCGTGTCAGTAGGCTATATTCTTGAAAGCGATCATGCAATTGGTATGCGTAGTACATCTTCATTGACATCTTTTTCGTTTGGTCCACTGCTTGAGTATCCGGGTTCCATAAACGTAGGCCAAGGTGGAAACCATCTTCACCGAAAACGAAAATTAGAGGAAACTGGAATGACATATAGCAGGGATGCAATTTGCTAACTCTTTGTGGTTGGCTTGAACGTTGCTGAATAACGATATCAAACTCAGTGCCTGTATCAGGACCTCCTTCATAAACAATAGCTCCAATTGAATCGCCAGAAGGCAGCTCATGCTGTCGCGAACCTTTGACTGCAAATAAGCGTATCTTGAAATCAGGAATGTCTTCAGCATTCAGTAGGTTTCTTGCCGTCCTAAATAACCGAACCAACTCATTGTGCTGATCCAGGACCTGAATCAACCCATTTACAATTTCTGCCCTTAAGTTTTGGCCGGCATCTTCAAAATGGATCAAACGATTCTGAATTTCATTTTGTGTATCATAGATGTATAACTGCAAGAAACGTGGATCAGTTTCTTCAGGCGGACAAAGAGAACCTATCCAATGATAAATCTGGCCTGATATTTTGAACACATACGGGCCACGACCTCTGTTTACCGATTCATCAGTTTGAACTCCTAACGAAGTCATAGCAAACATCGAGTTATAAGCTCTGACATTCTCCATGAAATGCCGGTCTGTGAACAATTGCTTCATATATGCAGGGTATTCGGATTGATGTCTCAAAACTACTTGACCACCCATGCAACATCTGTGATAGGTAGGGGATGCACGGCTTCCATGTTTGATCCTTTCTTCAAACCAAAAAAGCGCTTTGCAATGACGACAGACCCTGTTACATGGCCCTAAAGACACATATGCATCTGGTGGTCCTGTAAAGGCAAAAAAAAAAAAGAAAAACCTATATAAAAATGAAGGTTAAAAGGAATAAAACAAACACAAAATAACATGCCATATAGCAAGGAAACACAATTAATAGTACCTGCACGCTGGCGGTTAATACCAGTTCTTTGTGTTCTTGCTGCTCGCCTAGCGGTCGATATAGGATTTGTAACCATTTGAGAACCGTCAGGACCAATAGAGGACGGACTTTGAAAGTGCGGATTATAGTTAGAAGATGCAGCAGGAGGAGGGGCAGGTTCAACTGCAAAAAGAACAACAAATGTTATTCACAGACAAAAGTTTTATATAGCAATAAAACATAATTAATACTACCTGTGTGTTGGCGACTAACGGTAGCTCTTTGTATTCTTATTGCTCGCCTAGAACTTGATACAGGAATTGTAGATGTTTGAGAAGTCTCAGCAGCAGCAGAGGACATATTTTGAAAGTGCGTATTATAGGCAGAAGATGCACCAGCAGTAGGTTCAGGTTCAACTGTGAAGGCAAACAGTTAAAGTTAGACAGAGGAAGGAAAATCAGAAGCAAAAAAAAAAGAGTGTTAAAAGCAATAGAATACAGATATATACAAATGACAATAAGAAAATGTACAGCACCGGTTGTTGCCGACGGTGATACATCATCTACCTTCTGTTTTCCTTTTCCAGCAACAGCCGTTCGATCTGAGACACTACATCGATAACCTTCATGGCGCTCATTAATTGATATACCATTAGAACATCTGGCAGGAATTGTGGAAAGAACATCGTCGTTGGTATGATACAAAGAAGTGTCACTATCCATGAATTCAGCAATGTCACATGGAGGAATCATTATACTCTCACAAAACGAAGTTTGCATATCAACTGTTAGGAAGCCACCACCAGTATTAGAAACCGAACGCGGGCATATATCTGCTGACATATCTCGTATGGAAAAAAATGCGGCGTAAGCAAAGATAGGCGACCGTTGAAAAATGAAACTGAAAAATAAAAGATACAGGACGTTACCAGAAGAGGCGGTGGTTTCCAAATGCATTGAAACAGGCATACCAACATGATATGAGGCTGCAAATAACAAATGCAGGTAAATAATTATACAGGCGAACAAAACACAAATATAAAGAAACAACAATTAAAAAAAACACACAGTACCAGTTGCTGCTGACAGTGGGATACGTTCCATATTTTGTTTCCCTTTTCTGTCGGTAGTTGCAGACAGCGGAAAGGCACGGAGACAGTCCTGACGAAGTTCAGTAATCGATACACCATTCGAAGATTTTGTAGGCATGGCAGGGGCAGCATTGATAGCAACGGAGTTATGTTCCAAGGGATCGTTACAGCGTAAGGAATCGTCAACACACATGAATTCAGCAAGATCACATGAAGGAAGCATTATACTTTCACAGACTGAAGTAGGCGTGTCAAACATAAGAAATCCGCCACCGTTATTAGCATGCAAATCAGCGGCCACATCTATAACACCATCAGGGAGCAGCCCCTCACCAAGATCACAGCCAACAGACCCGTTTCCTTCTAACGATCGTTTACAACTATTTCTACGGACACCTTTACTCTTAGTCCTCATATTCAACAAATAACTATATTTTTTAGTTATGGGGCAAGGTTTTATTCCGATTTCTTAGGTTTTCACTCTGATGACAACCACTCAACAAATAACTATATTTTTTAGTTATGGGCCAAAGTTTTATTCCGATTTCTTAGGTTTTAACTCTCATGACAAATTACATAAACAAATGACAAAGTGCTAAAATTATTACAATGACATATACAGATAAGGCGATAACTGATTTGCATAATTATACATGGCAAACCAAACAAAAGCATAGATTGCACAGATGTTCACAAATCAGCCGGTATAACTAAGCACAAACAACAACATACGACAAACGACACAAATAATTACAACTACTTAACGGCGAGCGACACAGCTGACGGCAAATAACTAAAAAAAAAAAAAAGTAAAACAAACAAACAGATACACAAACCTAACGTTTTCTGATCCGGCGCGACAACAATCCTGAGGCCCTCCAAAGCTGAACATCAAAAAAATAACCAAATAAATAAATCGATAAGCCATGAACGTGTAGATCGTAAGAAGTAAATAGACAAACCACAGAAACCATAAACGTATCGACCTCCGGCAAAGGTAAATCACAGCAGCAGCCGATCAAAGGCGACGAAGCAGATCTACACAGGTACCAAGAAAAGCACAGTGAAGAGACACGTATAAATCTCCAGTGAATTCTATCGTTTGTTAGAAGCCGACTATGGCTAAAAGAAGCGAAGCGACAAACCAAAGGAGAAAACCGGGAGCCCAGAGCCCAAAACGGAGCCCAACACTGCTACGACGACTGTAGCAAAACTTGACGCCAAATTATATATATGGTAATTTGTTCTAAGCGAATAGTCACCGTTCTTTTTTAGGATCGCAATATTTAACATAAATGTTTTAAGTATTGAGAAGGCATGAATCAAACTTTATACCTTCCCTTATAAATCACATGGTATAAAACAAACTTAATTTATTATACTTTCATTAAAGTAAAAGAAAAAACAAATATAGTCGAAGTATAAATAGATGTTAAAATTGCGAGTTTATAAAATTACAGGAGTTTATGAAAATTTGTGTTTGTGTTAACATAAGGTTTTTTAAAACTCTAAAACAAAGACTACGTTTAATGTGTTAAAATGGTAAATAAAGTCCTAATAATAGTTACATGGTCTGTGTATTAATAAAAGAATTTATTTTCTTTTTTAAGGTTTGAATTTTGGTGTATAGATAATATTACAACAAATTAACCACTTGGTTGAAACATTCACCTTTTCCTAATTTCCTTATATGTATTTCTCGTGTCCCAAATAATATTTTTCTTATTTGGCAAGCGGTCATTTGGACATCGACTATTATATTTAGAAAGAAAGAAATGTTCGTGTTTTCGCTAAAAAGGTTGCAAGTACAAATAAAATCGTTCAAGATATCCAATTAAAAAGTTATAAGTGGATGGTACGAAGATCGAAGAAATATGCAGTCAGTGGCATTAATTTGTTTCTTAGGCTGAACACAATGGCATGGTCTTGGATCGGTCGACTTCGGTCGGCCCATTGTGGCAAGATGGTCGCCTTCGGTCGTTGGACCAAAAAAAAATGAGGACTTAGTTGGCCAAACGACCGAGTTCAAAAACACTAAAAAAAATCACTATTTTTAATCATATTCGACCGTTACATTTAAAAATAAAAAAAAAAATAAATAAAAAATAAATAAATTAAACTTTACCACTTTTATAACATTATAAATACCACACTTATTTCCTCATTTCATTCACAAATTCAAACAACAATTCACTCAACACCTTCAAACACATTCTCTTAATTATGTCTTTCGACGAAGAAGAAGAAGTTATGAGCGAGCTTGCGGAGTTTACGCAGTTAGCTTGGGCCGTGTTAGACTCGCTTTTTTATAAAGATATCGTCACTCAAGTGAATTGGACTAGATTTGTAGAAAGTAGAGCCCGCAGGGACTACTATTGTTTAAGTAGCAAACAAGTGATGTAAAGGGCCTATAAATACCCCTCATGACTCTCCATGAGGGGTGTGGGAAATCTTGGTATTTTTTCATTCTTTCAAGCTAATATACTAAGTGTGTTTCTCCACCTTTCTCTCTCTACTTTCTTTCTCTAGAACAATCATGTATTTTGATCAACCACGACCTCTAGAACGCGTTTCTTGCTCTTTACAATTGGCATCAGAGCTAACCAGGGGCGAATCGTGGTGTTTTGGGGTGAAAAAATGTGATTTGTGGTGTTTTTTGAAGATTCGGTTACTGTTCATTCGCCACACTTCGAGTTTGTTCGAATCCTTCGAGTTAGAAGGCTTCGACTTTGTCCAAAATCCTTCGAGTTTGAAGGCTTCGATTTTGGATACTTCGAGTTTCCGGCTTCAACTTTGTGGCTTCGAGTTTGAATCATCCGAGTTTGTTGGCTTCGAGTTTGAATCCTCCGAGTTTGTTGCTTCGACTTTGTGGCTTCGAGTTTGTTGCTTCAAGTTTGTGGCTTCGACTTTGTGGCTTCGAGTTTGGTTCCTTCGAGTTTGTGGCTTTGAGTTTCTGGCTTCGAGTTTGAATCCTCCGAGTTTGTGGTTTCGAGTTTGAAGTTAAAAGTTCAAATCCTCCGAGTTTGTTGGTTACTTAAGTTCTCCGACTTTGGAGTATTCGTATAATCCTCCGAGTGTGGAGTGTTTCTTCGAGTTTCTCTCCAAAGTATGGAGTCTTCGAGTTTCTTTCCAAAGTTTGGAATCTTCGAGCAAGCAACAGTCTTCGAGTAACTTTTCGAGTTTACATAACTTCGAGTAACTCTTCGAGTTTGAAATACTTCGAGTAAGGTGCAAAAAAAATATATATATAAAAAAAATAATAATAATAATTCAAAACACACTCTAAAACCACAGGGGCCAAAGATGTACAATTTTATGAAATAGGAATATCGTTTGGAAATAAAAACATAAACATTGTTAGGAATATAAATATTCAGTTGAAGACTCGGTCACCCCGATAACTCATTAGCACTTAATAGTTCGTAGGATTATTAATATTATTAGTTATTATAGATCTTGTGGAGTAGGTCGGGTCTTTACCCTCTGTCAGCTCGCTCCACAGCCCACTCGGGGCATAATATGTAATAGTATATATACCCCTCTCCACCTAGCGAGAGGGTTGGACCTTTTCTCACAATCTAATATATCCTACTTCACTTTCTCTCTCAAGGTTCCAAGTCTTCTACTTCTCTCTCTAGTTCTCATCTATTCGATCCATAAATCTCATACCATACATGTGTTTTAGTTAAGTGAATATACTACAATTGGTATCAAGAGCCATGGTTAGGTTCACTTGAGTTCATGTTTACGGATTTGATTAGTTTTGTGGCACTTTTGGTTCGAATAGAAAAGTACTAAAATCTCTCCTTTGTGCTTTGTTTTGTGGTTAGAACTGTTAAAATCTTGTACTTTCTTGCTTAAGATTGGTGTATAAGTGTTGTTTGGTGTTTGGAGAGATTGTTCTAGGTGTTTTGTGGTGTTTTTAGGTCAATTCGTGTGGTTTAGCAAAGGATTCTTAATTGCGATTTGAGTATTAGTTGGAAAAGACCTGTTGCGATTTGGTGTTTCTCGGGGTTGCGATTTGGATTTTTACTTAAAAAGGGAAAAAGGACAAACCGCAAAGAAAGCGACCGTTTTTTTCGTTTTTGTGTTGCGATTTGACTAAGAAAGCGACTGTTCTGTCATTTTGTGAAAGTTGCGATTTGAGTCTGCTTGCGATTTGACATAGCCTGCGATTTGATCTTTGCGACTTGAGTCACTGCGATTTGACTAGTTGCGATTTGACCAGTTGCGATTTGACATTGCGAGTTTATACTTGCGATTTGACTTGTTGCGATTTGGTTAGTTGTGATTTGATTTGTTGCGATTTGGTTAGTTGCGATTTTGTTAGTTGCGATTTGATAATTGCGACTTGACTTGTTGCGGTTTGACTTTTTACGTCAAAACTTCAAACGACTATAACTTTTGAACCGTAACTCCATTTTCAGCCCACGACCTGTTAAAACGACCGTGAGACCGAGGAGAATGACACGTTGAATAAATTTATTTATTCAACCCAACTTTTGAAGCCTGAAATCGCTCCAGAAAGAAGTTATCGAGCTGTGAAGTTTTCAGACCATAATTTCACCGTAACAACGTGCATCAACCAAACCAAATCACAACTATACAACATATCACCAAGTCTACCATACTTTCATCACAACGCAGTCAAGTATTCAATCACGGTTTCTTCTTGATTTTGTAAAATTCCGCGAAAGATTCTATTTCTCGGTTTAAATCATAGAATTGTAAAATCCCGTGCACGTTAATATCATGTCAAATACTTCAGATTCTGCTATATCTGAGATACTCAGATTGTACAATATGATTGACAAACAAAAGATTCCCAAAGATGTACAACAGATAAACGTGTTTGAGTATGTTAGTGCCAATAGAGACTCTGTTAGCTCGAATTCTCAAGAGAAAGAGCTTCATCAGCCACAAACAAACGTTGTTGAGTCAGATACTGCTAGGAACAACGTGCAACATGTAAAACACAACGAAGCGTTGGCTGAACCTAATGGGGTATCTTCTGTCATTAATAATGATAATGTGTTGCATGAACAAAAGATTCCCAACAAAGTACAACAGACAAACGTTGTGAAGTCAGATACTGCTAATATGGGAAATAGAGATGTTATCCCATATGAACAATATGTGAAGCACAACGAAGCGTCTGTTGTACCTAGTTGTGCATCTTCTGTTCTAAATGATGACTATGTGCTGCATGAGAACACTGTGTTTGTCCCTGATGATACCTTGACCACTAAACTTAACATATATAAAGAACAAGTGGCCTTGTATGAACAGCGTGCTAAGTTTGAACTAACAGAGCGTGAGTAGAAAATGTAAAGTCAAATGCGTACACTTATTTCAAAGCATAATGTTAGGGAAGAAACATTAAAACTAGAGTTGAATTCTTTGAAAACTCAGCTGGATCAGACTGTTAAGCAAAAACAGGAAACTAAAAAATGTATAAATACACTAAAGCAAGAATTCAAAGATAAAGAAACACAACTCTTAAATGATTTTTCCAGACTTAAAACCTTAAAGAATAAGCTTGAGGATAAGTTGTACACACAAGACCAAACCAGACAGACTGCCCAAATGTTGCATAAGCACAAAAAGCTGAGTGATAAGCACAGTGAATGTAATGTAGGTGAACCTAAATTAGCTTTCCTTAGGACTGCTAAAGTAGCTCAACCTGCCTTATACGATGCCAATGTGATGATCATGCCCAATCATGCCCCACCTGAGGGTTTCTCTTTGAAAGAAAGTGATGAGATAGAAGAGAGAAATAGAGAAAGAATGAATGAGAAACTGAGGGATCCCAAATGCATAGCCAAACGAATAATAGTCAAGCCCCATGATTATTATGAGGAGAATCGTTTGACTGTGTTTGCTCCTCAAAAGAAGTTAACACCCGAACAAATATTTTGGTCTTTAGATATAGAAAAGAGAAAGGCCGATGAGCTTAAAGCTAACACCCCATCCCTTAGGAAAATTGCAGCTCCGATGGTGTATCCTCCCAATACACCTAGACATTTGGTCCCTTTGACTCTTCCTACAGAATGCAAAACCTTAATTAGCATATATGTACTTTGTCAACTATTTGCTGATTTTGATAAAACATGTAAGAAGAGAATTACACTAACCGGAATCACTGAGGGGGAAAGGTGTTTTGAACAAACAAAAAGGTGTTACTTGACTGAGGTCATGCCATTGTTTAAACTACTCAAAGAACATTTTGAAGGGATGCAAACTACCCTTAAAACTGAAATAAATGAAATGAAAGTAGTGTTTAAAGATATGGAAAATGAGGTAACTCAACATGCAATAGAACTTAAGAGTCGTGAGATTGAGAGAAAGAATATTCTCATCACCAATGAGAATTTGATTGCTAGATGTATTGTACAAGATGTATTTTATACTACTACTGATGCCGCATTAACTGCCTGTCAATTTCATGAGTATTCTATTGCTTTGAATGTTACCCAGAATCGTGTTGTTGAGCTTGAGGGGGAGAATTTGAAATTACAAGAAAAAATTCAAAATGATGACCATGATAACATGGTCAAACGTTTTTTAAAACTAGAGGTTGATCATCTTAATTTACAATTAAAATATCAGCACTTAGAAGAAAGATGTAAACTATCAAATGCCAAGACATCTTTGGATGCTCCTGAATTTGATGCGTATTTTGAATTAAGCAAGAGGGATGAAAAAATTCAAGCTCACACAAACACGATTCGACAATTGAGGGCTCGAATTGCCCAATTGAAATCAAACAAGAGGGATGTATATGGCACCAATAAACCATCGTCTTCAGATTCTCAGAATTTTCAATATCAAGACACCATCAATAAGTTACACTATGAAAATCAGTATTTTCGAGCTGAAAATTCAAAGGTCAAACAGCATTACAAAGAGTTATATGATTCAATCAAAGTCACAAGAAACAGTCACAATGAGAAAATAACTTCTTTGTTAAATGAAATCAAGAATATTAAGACTCAGGTGAAAGGGAAAATGCCAACCATCACTTGTGACAATGTTGTACCAAAGGTTTCTGCTTTCAGAAAGCATGATGTTGATGTTGTGCCTATTCCAATTCCCTTTAGGAACAATAGGTCTTCCCACCAAGTTTATCTCAATCACCTTAAGGATAGCCTTGATACCTTGTGTGAGATCGTTGAAGAGGATAGGATAGCAAAACCTCTTGATAGTGCTGTTGTAGATGCCTGCTTCCTCACTAAACGATCTCAGGAACTCTTAGAGTACGTCATTGGCACAGGTCCTAAGATTGATAGCAAGCGAGATAGATTTGTTGCATCCTCCACGATGCCCAAGAACAAGCATGTAACCTTTGTGGTACCCTTGGAAACTTCAGATACCAACACATCAAAACATGTTCAGCAACTAGAAGTGAAAAAGACTAAAATTCCCATTAGTCCTTCTACAGGAATTAACAGAGACACTAAAGCTAGCAAGTCAAAACCTATGAGAAACATAAAGAATTCTAGGACTTCACCAGCTAAAAGTGTTCCTAAAAGAAAAGTAGAAGACCACATGAGAAACAACAAGTCAGATTTGAACAAAAAGAATCATAATTCGAATCCAAATTCACTGTGCAAAACATGTAATGAATGCTTAATTTCGGGTAATCATGATAAATGTGTTGAGAAATTTCTGAAGTCATCCAACAAACCCCTAGTTAAGAAAGTTTGGAGAGTTAGACAAATTAAGCAATCTTGGAAACCTACAGGGAAAATATTTACCAATGTGGTCTTTCAGTGAAAGCCCACGGGCCGAAAATTCACACTAGGCGAACATGGCCCTTTAACGAGGATTAAAATGCCTAGAGTAGAGCCTGTTAAGGAATGGAAGCCAACTGGTAGAGTTATCCCTTTAGATACACAATGCCCTTTAACGAGGTCTATTGCATCTACTAGTGTTGCCCCTATTGTTAAAACCAAGGCACCTATGGTTCCAGCAGCTCCAAAGATTGTTTGCACTGACCAACTGGAACCCAACTTAAATTGGGGATCCGGCACTCCAAACTCTCTTCTTGTGTCTGTTTTCAAATGCAGGTCGTATGGATCGTCCTTTGACATTTGGACACAGGCTGCTCACTACATATGAGGGGAAATGACAATGACGTCTGTTCAAACCAGTTCAGGCCTCGTTCTTCAACGACAATGACGTCTGTTCAAATCAGTTCAGGCCTCGTTCTTCAATGACTATGACGTTTGAACACATCAGTTCAAGCCTCGGTCTTCAATGTCAACATGATGGCGTCTGCAGATAACACTTCAGGCCCCGTTCCTCAAAGAAAAGAAAGGCGTACGCTTGAGTGCGCTTTATCTTCGGAAGAAGAGGAATCTTCTTATTTATGACCATTCTCATCAAGCCTCATGTTCTTCTCATGCTCAATCAGTCATCAAGGGGATAAACGTACATTGGAGTATATTCTTATTCACCTGGTCTATCAAAAATGGCAGTTGGTCGACATATGCAATTTTTGAGGGGGAGAAGGGTGAATAAACTATATGGTGATTGAGAGTTGAGAAATGGTCATACGAATATTCTTGTTTCTGACTACTCTATCTAAAGGCTTCATACTTGCTCCATGCACATTCAGACATCAAGTGGATCTACTTCCATCAGATGCAATTTTGAATGCAATTTTTGAGGGGGAGAAGTGTGAACAGTGGATCAACCTTATATGCACTTGTTTAATCAAAAATGGCATCCTCATATGCAATTTTTGAGGGGGAGAAGTGTGAACAAGTGAGCGAACAAACAATCACTTGTTGGGCATCTAATTGTGACTACGGAATTGATCATGTATCACTTATTTGGGGTTGAAGTTGACTTTCTCAAAGGCGTGATCTTACTCTATCTTGAAGTCAGGGTTGGTTGGATGCATGACCTTCAATGATAACTTGCTCGTGCTTAAGATTTAAGTTGAAGACTTAGGTTATCTAGTTACCAGCAGTCGGGGTAACTATCACTTAAAGGAGTTACGATGTAGACTTAGGAGTTACGATGTAACTATCACTTAAAGGAGTTACGATGTAGTACTCAGTCGGGGTAACTAAGCTAATATTGAGTACTTAGATATTTGCTCGGAGCATTAATTCTCTACACCGTTCTTCCAACATTAGTGCAAGTTTAAGTCACGACAAGGGGGAATTCTACTTCAGTGTCAAGTTTGGTATATCGGGTTCGTTCCATCGGTCATCTCATCAAATAGCCTACTTGAGGGTTGGTAAAGATAGTCAGAGACAGTTTTGGTAGCGGTTGATTCTCACTTGATTCATTTGAACCAATTTTGTTCTTCTCACAAGATCTCAAGAATATGTGCGTAAAATGTGTTGCTGATTCTGAGGTATCAAAACCAGCAAGGGGGAAGGAGATATACATCTGAATGCACAACGAGTACACGTGATGAACTTTATACATCTTCTCAATTGAAGACTATTCCGGGAAGACAAATGTCATAACCGCAGAGAAAATCAGTGTTTTGACTCGTTCCTTTGGTGTATTATTCCAACTACGTGGGGGAAGAGAAAGTCAGTTTCTGATGATAATAAAGGTTCACAATGGTAATTTCCTGAAAGGAGAAAAGGGATTTTTGGGTCTTAATTGATCTTGAGGTTACGCTTTCGACTTCATTAACGGGAACGATTGTGTACTTCGGGTTTTGGGCT
The DNA here is from genome assembly GCA_021014915.2 of Artemisia tridentata subsp. tridentata. Lineage (NCBI taxonomy): Eukaryota > Viridiplantae > Streptophyta > Magnoliopsida > Asterales > Asteraceae > Artemisia > Artemisia tridentata. The sequence continues at coordinate 54,038,053 of CP139509.1, read as the reverse complement.
TCATACAATGAAACTGATTGCATCACTTCAACTACTTGGGGGAAGTGATCTCTGGATACTCTTGGCATGCATTTCTTCAGACTTCAGCGGGAAGAAATGTGAGAAGGATTATTCAAGTGTGAGATGATTCGTTGCTGATTTATGTGATGGTCCCCCGATCGGAGAATCACGATGGTCATTCTTAAAAGGAGCAGCAATATTTGATGTGGTTTGCTACGGTTTTCGCTGTACACTCACCTTTCGTAAGCTTGAAAGAGAGCTTTGAAACTGCTCAAAAGGAAGATTGTCGGTTTAGGGGGAAGCTATCAAAGCTTCACATTGAGAAGGCTCAAGTTCAGTCGATTATTCAGGAGCCTCGAAAGCTTTGGTGGTGAAAGTTTAAGAGATGTTGACTTCAGATGTCTACCACATACTGAACGTATCCTCATTTTGGTATTCATGTCTTCATCGTCTTAAACTGAATCATATAGTTTGTACATATCTTATACCAAACTGTAAATAGAAAAAAAAAATATAAAACCAGCAAATTGTATATAGAGAAACTTAAACCCAGAAAAACCATAAAAATCTGAAAAATAGAAAATTCCAAAAATAGTTTCATCTAGGCATGTCTCCTGTTTATCGATAACATTTACGGTCTTAGAAATGTCATTCAATAATGACACGGGACTTTAAATGAAGCTCGAGCAGAAGTTAAAATGGATTGCTAAAACATGTCTAAATGGCTTGCTATTACTTTAGATAGCAACCCGCGCCTCAAAATGGGGAAAGCACGTCGCCAAAAAGACGGTTGTTCCTCCCACTGGGTGATGTCCACCCGGGCATGGATTACTTTATATCCATGTTTTTCCCGATTTGATGTACGTTTCAGTGCATCATTTCTTGAAAAGGAAGAGAAATCTTCTTTGTATGCAAATAGTTTTCATTCTATGATTCTTCTGAAAATTATTTGTGTGACACTTGGTGGTTACGTGTTGTTTGAAATTCGTTTAGACTTGGATTGTGCATAAAATTTGTCACTCAATCAATGACTACAGCTCTTTAACTAGAATACGGGTCATTGATTGAGGGGGAGAGTGATTTCAAATTTTATTTCATCAAACGGGTTTCGTGGTTATCTCATAATTGATAGAAAAGGTTTTGTAGTTAATAGGGGAATTTGTTGAAGAGGATATTACTAAGCTTTATCTCAAATGGCCAAATGTGTTAGTTGTTAGAAAGATTAGGGCATTATGTGCAATTTGCTTATAGTATCCTAGCTTTATGTAACTATAAGGTCCATTTGTGTCAATCTGGAATCCTCGTTTAATTCCCTAGATACATTAAAACTCATAATCTAAAAGAAGTTAGAAAACCCATTGTGTTTGATGTTCTTGAATTCTCCAAAGGCATGTATATGATCTAACTGAATGAGTTTCAAATGTTGTTTGACTTTTGTTAGTCGATAGTTGCTTAATTGTTGTTGATTTAGTGCATATGTTCTCAGGATATGCTTAGGTATATAGTTATCATGTTTGAATCTTGTCCCTAAGATCCTGAGCTGAATGTTGAAATATGAGTGAATTGCTATGTTCATGATTGCTGATTGCTCTTCATGCTAGATAGTGGTTTGATGTATTTCCTGACTGTGGTTTGATTATGAGATGAATTTGGTATTATGAGTTGGCAAGCTGCTATGTGGTAGCTATTAATGAAAAGTGAATCTGTATGTATGTATATCTGTGTTGATATTCTTATGCAGATTCCATTGCCAATATGAATGTGCCAGTTCCCGCTCTAACCATTTGATCAGATGTTCAAACTCTATTGACTGGCTCTGAATTCACTACAACAACAACATCGGCAACAACACTGTCTTCACCTCCACCACCTTCATTTCTACAAAGCAGTACTTATTCTGGTCTCGCTAAGTGGGGATCTACAACATTTGGGAAAGTTTTGTTGGTGGATGGATAATCGATGTTGACCAATGACTCCCTCAGAGAAGCGGATGATCACATCATTTGCGCAAAAAGGTCAATATCATTTGTGTCATAACGATTATCTTTGTACATGATAAGTAGTGAATCTCCCTCATAAATTGAGGGGGAGCAGTTGCATGTTCCATTATCAGCATATATTAAAACTGACCACATTTTCTCCCATAATTTTCTAACTTATTTAAATCTATTGGGATCACAAATCTCAAAAGGTTTGAAATTTTTGATCGGGGGAGAGAATGTGATTTAAATATGAAACCTGATGAAAATGTGATGTTTTGGACTTAAGTGTGAGCTCTCCCATATGTGCTAAACTCTTTCGTATATCGATGCACATATTGAGGGGGAGCAAATGGTTTGTTGAAACAAAAAGGATTTGGCATCTCATTTGAGCGTGACTCAGACTTCACCAAAGAATTGACGAAACAAAACTGTCATTAATCGAAAGGACATGTCCTGGCCGGGTAATAATTTCAAGCTGGTCTAACCAGTGATGTAACCGTGTCTCGAAGAGGACGTGTCTGAGTAGAGTGTACCGTTTCGAGAAACTTTCTGTGAACTTGACCAGGCCGGGTAATAATTTCAAGCTAGTCTAACTAGTGATGTAAGCGTGTCTCGAATCGGTCATGTTTACTGAAAGTGGATCAATTCAAAAAGTGCGAACTCCACCCAACATGTGCAAATTTATAATTAAAACATCTGAGCACATGTTGAGGGGGGAGCATTTGAAAAATATAAAACTCTTAAAGTGTTAGTAAAGTATGTTTCATAATCATAAACACTTTGAGAGATTTTTCAATGATTTGTAATGGCAATTGTGGAAGAACACCAAAGACCGACCATTTTATTTAAACGTACTGGAGTTATAAGGATGGTAAGGTTAGGTATACGTTCCCACGATCCCGCCAGAACCGGAGGGATCTACCCAGGGACAATCCACTAGTTAGTGTAGAAGTCCTTAGGTATGATTAAAAAGGAGAAAAGTGAATAAGGGAAGAGTGCAGACTGAGATGGAGCTAGCACTGGAACAAACCCAACAAGGTTCTAGTTATGAAGTCTCGGTAAGCACTGAAGGGGTTGAAGAATTAAAAAGAAATGAAATGAGAAAGGGTGAAAAGAAATAGCCCTCCAATTATCAACCCTAGGGCAGAAACCGGGTCAATACATATGCTGTCAGAATCACGTAGGTGATTGCTGGCATTGAAGACAAAGTATCATGGACCCAGTGATACGCTGCACAACCCTCCCTAGCCACTCAAGGTCCCTCAAAGGATTCTTGTTTCACTTGTCACGGAGATCAATGCATGGCTATCATCTTTCTCACTCCGAGTTAGATGATATTGAAAAGGTGGCAGTCCTCTCCAGCCTCCGCTCACTAAAATCAAAACGCACAATTGAGTCTAGAGCCCAGAGATCATCAATAAATCTCATTAGGACACACTTCAAATATGCCTGCTGGTTCACACAATGTGGAAAGCAGGGAAATATATGTTAAGAGTCCTACGCATTATCCTTGTGGTATTGCCAGAACATCCGAGTGATGCGTCAAGTATTCACAATGAAGATGGAAATCCTTCTAGAGCCAACATCAAACAAGCTCTTGGTGGGTAACATGTGAGATCCCTCATGGATCAAACTTGTGACAACTGGAATGAAACAATGGAGCGATTCATGTTTGAATCAATCTTGTTCCAGGTATTGAATTGACGGTCTCATTCAATCAATGAATATAATTCATTGATTCACTCTACCGTGTTGTCTGCTTTGAGACGTTCCGGTTTGAGAACATGCTTGTATGACAATTCCAATGTGGAGTCATTGGATGAGTCATTACAACAAGCTGGAAATTCCTGTCAAGGAGAATTCTCTTTAAAGGGAATTCTACCTGATCACAGGTCAGTCCTCACGGAACCGAAGGTTAATACAACCACACCGAACGAATGACAAAGCCATATTCGTTCTCCAACTTTATTGCTAACTGTTTTATTTCAGGTACATATAAAGATGGTGATGGTGGTTCCTGATTCCAGCAGAGACGTGTCAATTCACAATCCATGCTCACACTTCCAACTATTTATCAAAGACGTCATGATAGTTGAAAGACCTACAACCTAGCTTCCGCAACTCTGATGAAATCTATCATGATCCAGAAAAGTGTGAGCATGCAGTCCAAAAGTCACAACAAATCACATGGAGGCAATATCACAGCAGTGGATAAGCTCAGAGATTTACGGTGACTGATGATCTCAATTAAAGCTCAAAGATCACAACTTCTCATGAAGACAAAGCCACAAGATGACTTGAAGACATATGTTGGATGATAACTTCAAAGAATACTCAAAGATCATCCAAAACAAAGAACAGTCATCGCAAGTTCACTGCTGAAGGCACAAAGATCCTTGACACTGAAGAATCAAAGTCTACGAGCTATGAAGTCATGTTCAGAAGATAGAGTGCTAGAATTCAGATCATTATTTACAGGGTGACCTCCCTTAGGGGGAGATTGTTAGGAATATAAATATTCAGTTGAAGACTCGGTCACCCCGAGAACTCATTAGCACTTAATAGCTCGTAGGATTATTAATATTATTAGTAGTAGATTAGTTATTATAGATCTTGTGGAGTGGGTCGGGTCTTTACCCTCTGTCAGCTCGCTCCACAGCCCACTCGGGGCATAATATGTAATAGTATATATACCCCTCTCCACCTAGGGAGAGGGTTGGACCTTTTCTCACAATCTAATATATCCTACTTCACTTTCTCTCTCAAGGTTCCAAGTCTTCTACTTCTCTCTCTAGTTCTCATCTATTCGATCCATAAATCTCATACCATACATGTGTTTTAGTTAAGTGAATATACTACAAACATTCATAAATTAAAAATGGTATCATTTTATTCATAAAACTAAAAACGCTAACTTTTTTTTTTATATAAAATTAAAATTTTTATTCATAAATTAAAACATTACATAGAATATATAAAACGTAAATGTACGAAATAAAAAGTTTATGAATGTTTACGTTTTTATTTCGTACGTTCCAACCGATGGCTAGTCATGTCTAGTTCTATAAAAAGCTTATAAAAATTTTATGAATGTTTATATTTTTATTTTATGCGTTTACATTTTATAAAAGAAGGTTGCCATTTTTTGTTTTATGATTAAAAAGGATACCGTTTTTAGTTTATAAATTTTATGTTTTTATTTCTAAACGATATTCCTATTTCATAAAATTGTACGTCTTTGGCCCCTGTGGTTTAATAGTGTGTTTTGAATTTTTTTTTTTTTTTTTTTTTTTTTTTTTTTTTAAGAAATATATTTATATCAAACTTCAACATTTTTTATAAAATCGTACGTACGTCAAAAGCATGTTAATATTGGGCTTGTTTTGTTCGTAATTTAGAGCTCTTCGCAACGATATTTTTTTCATTAAAGAATTCGATAGATATTTACTAATTATTTGACGAATAAAATTTGTTATATAAAAAAGTTGTAATTATCAAAAAGTTAAATGGTGGTTTTTGTAAGTTTTATAATTTTTACAAAGTCGGCACTAGTTTATCTTAAAATTGATGTCGGGTAGTGTCGTGGTTGTATGTACGCGACATTACTTTTTTTTTTTTTTCTCTTCGTCCAATCAGAAGGTGCCACGTAACGTCGGGTAATGTCGGGTATGAAAATACACTACATCTTTGGGTAGATTTGTAAAGGTTGAAAAGTTTGGGCACCGCAAGACAAAAGTTTTGTAACAATGTTACTACAGTAATTTTCGCACAAATTAATAGTATCACCAATAAAACATCAATCTTACATCAGCACTTTTGCCAAAAAAATTCTTACATCAACCCTCATGACATAAATAGAGTTTGGAGAAGGATGCAAGTGGTAGGACATATAGACATTGGTGCGGTGGGCCTATAGTAAAAGATACATCATCCGAACTTCGATTATAATTCAACCATTCACTGCAAACAATCAGCAACAAAACAAACGTTTTTCTATTTATTATTATTTTTTTTTGAAAAGTGATAAACGGTGGTTAGGGTTTGACCGGGTAACATAGAAGAGGTAGCTCAACTTACCATTAAGATCTGAGGATCAAACCCGCTCTGATCACATGTTAAATATAATTCCTGTAGATATTAGTTTATTATTAACCATTTGGCTTGGGCCTATTTATTCTCTAATAGTATGGTCCAACTTACTCTTGATCGTTGATGTGTTTCTTTTGTGTGTGAAAAATCAATAGAGCAAACACTGATGCTAAAAAGCCACTTTGAGATTTGCTCACTTATATGGGATGGACAAATAGTAAACTCTATTGCTTTTGCCCGCAATTTGTACCGGACGTAAAAACATTTAAAACAACGAGTATGTTACATATAATCCTTGCACCTACCAAGTGGTTGTGTGTGCTTCACTCTATAACCTAAACTTAGTCAATGCTATGAGTTTACAGTAATACCGTTCCAGTTTTTCGAGTGGTATACTCTTTTGAGAAATTTACCATTTACGTATATTTAAGAAACAATACGACAATTAACTAGTCATTAGGATACATCCAAACCTTAAGTTTCAAGTTGCGGTACGTACAAGATCATCATCAACTTTCGTTCCATCATCACCTGGAGAACCATTCGCTAGTTCCTCAGCAATGTCATCAACTTTATTATCATCAACATCATCATTAGTAGCAGCCGTCTCTAAACAATCATCAGCTACTTCATCCATAGTAACAACTGGACTCGCAAGCGGGGAAGGAAAAGAACCCTCAAATGACGAAGTATCTGATTCCAAAGCCAAATCAGCATCTCGTCTCATTTTAGACCCTTTACCAGAAAGCACATGTTTCATACTTCTAGCTGAATTCCCCGCATGCTTTAGAATACTTTTCGCCACGTCTTTCACTTTCTTCTTACTCGGACTCTCGGGCCCACTGTCCTCTACGTTTTGTGGGTCCATTACCAAATTAACCGTAACCCCGTTTTCATTTACTGCTCTAACGTTTTGTCTTGGAGATGGAGACTGTGATTCCCAGTTGTTATCAGTATCCATTTTTTTAAAGCTTCTGGCTTTATTATCATCGGTTTTAAGAGTTCTGTTCAGAACTGAACCTATCTTACTTAACCCTCTTTTAACTCGGTTTTTTGCACTCATTTTGTTCCCATCCATGTTCTCATCCGAGAAACTGGTGTCATCAAGATAAGATCCCGATTTAGTAATACTTTCCACCGACTCGCTACCTTTCGGGGCCCGGTCCTTTTTTCTCGGTTCCCAAATTTGTGGAATTTCAATACCCGGATGGTGAACCCATATGCCTGTCATTCGTTGACCTTCAATGTCTATGGGTTCATTGTTTGATGTGTCGTTGTCACACGGTGGTTCAGTGAACTTTGGGTCAACCTCAGTAACTTCTATTGTGATATGCAATCGTCCTGTTTTGATGTTTTGAAGAGGTAACCATATGTCGTGTTTCTTTCCATCTCTAAGATCATTGATCTTTATAGAGCAATCACTGAAACAGAAAGAAAATATTACAGGTGCCCAATTCGACACTCTTACATATTTAATGGGCCAAGTCAAAAAAATTGGTTAGAAGTGGAACGAACTAGATGGGTTGAAAGTTGACCTCAAGTCTTATTTTAAATGCATGTGACCTCATTTGAATCAAGAATGTGGACTCTAGATTGAATAGTGGATTTATAATAATAATAACAATCGATCTAATACTTTATCAAAAATACAAATAAATGAACAAGTGTTTCCGGGTCAACCCAACCCGACAAGAGCCTTACTTAAAACATGGTGATAAAATAACTTAAAATTCTAAATATTGTTGTAATTATACTATTTTGATTCGAGATTTATGATAGGTAACGTATTAATTATTTATTAAATGTTTTGAGAGATGGAAAAAAAGTGTATCCAGGTCGACCCAACCCGACCTTGGTCTCACCAAAAATGACCCGTTTCGACTCATACCCACAAGATAAAAAAGCGGCCTACTCTTTAAGGAATAATAGTTGCGATACTGGAAAAAAAAAGATAAGAACAAACCCAAGGATATCGTCAACAAAGTGATCTTTACCACGGACTTGCATGATGAGAAGATTGGGTGATTCCCATGCAGTGATCGGGATCTTAAATACCTCTTGCCATTTTGGAGACAGTGTCTTCTTTTGTGTTTTGGTTCTAAACCTATAAGCACCAAGTTGGCCTTTTACATAAGGATCAGCCAGCCCTGTAATTATAAAAGTGAGTTCCAGTGAGTCTTTGATTGTTACCAAACGCGCTTCAAAGTTTGCATTATTTTAAAACAATGTTACCGTTCATGTCTGATGGTTTCACATCCAATGCTTCAACAATCTCCACTAAGGTGTAAGCAACTGGCTCTTTTGCATCAACAGAAAACCACGATTCTACAGTACAAGAGTAGTTAGAATGCAACAAATAGAAGATAAGAAGCTACAAATATACCAAGAAACTAGAAGTAGCAATTTCAACCCATTTACTTATGAATAGGTCTATTTGGGTTGTGTCTTACCACAATCGGGCCAAATCTAAAAATATTTAGCTACAAGGGGAACAGGTCAAACGGATTGAATGCCACCCAAATTCTGTTATCGAACACCTCTTAAATGGTTTTATTGCATACTTAAATTATTATTTGTTATATTATTATGTACGTGATCATAATAAACACATTTATTATTTAATAAAGAATAGACAGACTCTAGTATAAGTCCACCCACCAGACTTGTACTTAAAAAGTGTCCGTTTTGAACCAAACCTGCCCATCTTGCCACATCTACAAGAAACTGATTGAAATAGCCTTCTTTTTCATGGATTGTAAATATATCTCGTACAGTATATAATTACCTGATTGAGATGAAACAAGTTTCTCAACATCCACCACCAACATATTAGGCTGCAAAAACAGTCAACACGTCATCACCAATACACATACACACACCCCTATATGTACTATATGTATATGGAGAGTTAGAAGTACCCAACAATGGATATGAACTAAATAGAAACTTCAACAACACAAGACATCGTAACAGTTTAAAGATAATCACCTCAATAAGTGTCTCTTCGAATGCAAGTGTGAGAAGCTTATCCTAATCAAGTAAAAGAACAGTGTAAACTCAGATTTGGGTAAGAAATAGATAATTTCTAATCCATGAAGTATACTAACCAGCCATCCAGCAATCCCAGGCAACTCAGTAACATCAAGCCCATGAGCAAATATAGGCTTCACCGTCATCTGAAAATACGGTGGTTCAAGAAAGCACACCCTCAACCGTCCAACAAATGGCCATTTTGGAAGGAACTTCACGCCAACCAACACCTTAAAGCATATCACAAATAGCAAAAGGAATAAGTACATATAAAAATTTGTAATTTCAAGACTTCAAGATATCTCGAAAAACAATTAAGAGAAAAATGGTTGCTTTTTGGTTATATTGGATAATAAATGGGAATGATCACTACCCCAAGTTTGATTGGGGATGATACGAACTATGAAGTATAAGTAGCAAGAACACTATTTGCTTTAACTTTAATTTTTTGTATAGTTTATAACAAATAATACATCACAGAAATTAAGTGATGGTTGTGACTCTGAGTTGTTTCTTCTCCATCATGGGATTCATATGTCTTGAAGCTTGAAAGACTCACCTTTCCTTCAACATGCATTCCCGTCAAATGCATCTTTGTCCACATTCCAAACACTAATCTTTTTGTCAATTTCACAGCAAGAATCGCATTCATGTCCTCAGCTGTTCGAAAATTCATCCCCAACTCAAGAACCTTAAAAACATAGTTAATGTAAAATCAGAGATTACCCAAAAATAACATGTCATCACGCACACATCCCATAATTAAGCCAAGATGATGTACCAAATGGTCGTCACCGCTAGATTGTCGACAAACCCTCATTTCTGTAAACATGGGTGGAGATCTTCCTAGGTAGAGATTCTGAACCACAGCTTCTTTCTGCACGTCAAAAGTTATCCTTTTATAATTTAGATTTCTAAAACACGAGAATCTTTATAATTAAAGTTCAAATGTAAAAGGAAACGTATTCGTACAACAGTCCATGGTTTGTACTTCTGCAAGAACCAAGGTACGATAGGGAGGAGAATCCTTTGTGATACAATCTCTTCCATAAATATAGGCCAGATCCTTTCAACCATATGGTTTAACCACCGTATGGATTCAGAATCAGAAAGCACCTAAAAAAAGGGGCGAAAACTATCACCGCTATAGATTCAAGAATCTCAATTTGATCAAGGATGCAATTCACTAATTTAGCTATTTATACTTATCCTTGGTAGTTCAATTCCATATTCTTAGTATATTAAAGCTTAAACCAAAACATCAAGGATGTTTGCTACTGCATTTTTAAAGTGATTATGTGATATAGAATATTCAGAATCAGATAAAGAAAATAGACTGCAGTAAATAGTGCTTCTAACGTTTAAAGATGTCATAATCAGATGATTAGACAATAATTTGTTTGAGAGTTTATGAACGGCTAATTATTTAAGGAATCAATGACACCTATATAATCATAAATTTAGTTTTGATGCAAACTTGCAACTAGCCAACTGCTCATAAATTGATTACTTATAGGTGACCAGTTTTGATCTCTTAATAATCAGATAACCAAGATAGAATCAGTTTCACGGGGTGTTTGGGCATAAATGATAAACTGTTTCAAGCTCCTTATTCAAAACAATCTTTTTTCTTTTTCTTCACACTGATGTATCAGATAAGCAGATCCTCTTATCTGATGTATCAACATGCAATGATCACAGATTTAAGTAACAATCCCAAATTCGATATCAAAAAATTCACTTAAAAGCTAGGAAAAGTAATCCATAAGCACCATAAATTCGATATAAATGAGTTTAAAGTTAAAGAAATTCACCCTCTTTTGATTCGCTTGCTTTCGCTCCTCAAAATGCACCTTTCTTCTCAATCTCATCACATAAATATCATGAACCTGCAAAATTCAAACAAAAAACACATCAACTCACAAAACCATAACTACAAAACACCAAAAAAAAGGTTATTAAAAGTACAAAAGTTCATACTATATATATATAAAAAGAAACTTACCAAATATAGATGGATGAATGATATGAAGTAAACCAAAGGGTGACAATACTCAAAAGAAGACAACAACCAAATCAAAAACAACACAATCCCTACATGACATATCATTGTATCCATTTTTCTTTAAAAGACTAATTCAAAACCACAAAATATTATAAAAGATTCAAAATTTATACAAAACAAACCAACCCACTTCATAAAGATCATTATTTATGCAACCCATATCATAAAAATGAGTAATTCACACTCCAAACCCTTAGAAAAGACCAAAAAAGCACACACATAAAGACGGGAGTATTATATCATTATATTAAAATTAAAAAAAAAAAAAGGAAATGCAATTAAGATTATGGGTATTGTGAATATGTATTACTGTAGATTTAAAGAATGTTTATTGAAAAATGTGAAAGTGGTTACGTTGAAACGAAGTATTCCATCCCTCCTAAATTTATATTCACTTGGGTTGTCACAAAGTTAATCATATTAAAAATTACAAACATTATTTAAATAGTTAATTAATTATATAAGGATAAAAATGTTATTTTGTAAAAAAATAAAAGAGAGAATACAATAATGATTTTGTTTTCTTAAACTGTGTATTTTTTGTGATAGACAATAATTTTGAAACGAAGTTAATATAAAATTCGGATAATGGAGACAAAGAAGAACATGCACCGACTGAAAATGGATTTAAGTTTAACTACTGCTCCTTTTGATATGATTATTTTATAAAAAAGGTGGTGTGTAGATCTTGTTGTATGTTCATGGTGGTTTATTTGCTGAGTAGGCATTGTTTCGAAATCATACGTGTCATTCATGGAAGTACACAGTTTTGTTTAGTTGGAAACTGAACATTCCTCTTTGCATTTATTGTGTTTGACTATTTTGAACTTTTAGATACAATTTTTTGTTTGAAATTTTGGACCCAAGTTTAAATTTTGTATCAAATTAATTACTAAAAAATTATTTAAAATTCTAATAATGTTTCATTATTGTCAATTTTTTTAAATCTGAATGACATATAAAACTAGAGGTGTTTGAATAAACCGAGAAACAGACAATCTAGCCGAGCCGAGCCGATTTCGAAATTGTAAAAAACTGACAACCGAAAAAGCCCGCTAATCACGATTGGTTTGGGCTTTTATTTTGAAATATTCGCGTTTAACCGAACAAAACCGTGTATAATATACCTGTAGGCTTATAACTAAATATTCAAAAACTAAACAAGTTTTAACTACATTACCGCACAACCTTTAATAGTATCATGAATTTTATACTAATCTAACGTGAACATTCTAACGTCTATGTATGACATTTGATTAATATGATCGCAACCTATGAACATCGAATAAATAATCTTTGTTAGTTTTTATATATGAGGATTAACATTTAATTGTTGTGACACAACTTTACTATGAAATTAATTTTTTCAAAGTTATTTGATTTTACTACAATGATCTTTACATTCTAAATTATGTTATTGCTCATCCGGTTCTATTTGGTTAAATCTTTAAAATTAGGTTTCGGATAGTAAAGGAACTTCTTACGCTGCGATGGATAGTTAAAATATTCAACCAAACTGAACCAAACCGTCCCGTGAACACCACTAAATAAAACACTTATGCTACTTAATTACTACATTGTAGCTTTTTTTTTTTTTTTTTTTTTTTTTTTTTTTTTTTTTTTTTTTTTTCTTCTTTCTAACTGCAGAACTCGGTTGTACATCAAGTTAGTTGATAGTGGTTATTGTTTTGGGGCTAGGAGAACGAGTACGACCATGTAATAAACGAGGATAAATTGGGTGGGCATTGCACCGCCGTCAAAAATGATATAGAATTAAATTAATATAGATTGATTAATTTTTGTGTAGAAAAATAAAATAAAGAAATGAAGCTGATTTTATTAACGTTTTCAACTCATGCTTCTTTTTCCGGTTTAGTGGGTGTCGATGTTGTTTAGATGTTTTTTTACTATAGGTTCTTTAATGGAAAATCCAAACTCAAAAACCCAAACCCACACCCAGAGGCGGAGCCAGAATTTTGAATTAGGGGAAGCTTCACTTGATCGCTAAGAATTTATACCTTATAAATCTAGGTCACGAAGTTGTATGACAAACTAATAAACGGTTAAGATACAAGTTTGATATACTAAATATCTATTTAATTGCTATCAAGGCGGCTAAAGGGCTGTTTCAGAACATATATGACCACACTGAATCATAATTGATTGTTCAAATATCACAACTCACAAGATGATTTATTAACAATTGAACACAATATTAGAGCAATAGTTGTGGTGAAGAGATAAATCTCGTCATTTGGGTCTCACATGATGCCACATCATTATGAAAAACCCCCTTATCACAACTAACCACAACTTACTCCCACATACACACTTATTCAAACACACAACCATTAAAAAAAAAATAATAAATAAATAAATAATCGTACAATATTTGCTTCGCCGTGCAGACGAGGACCATGAAATGGCGAGGCACAATAAGGAACAATGGTGTTGTGAGTAGCAATGGCAAGGTTGCCACGTGGGCACGGCGAAGCACAACTAGATCCACACTGATTGCTCTTATAGATATTTCAAAAATATGACGATACCAATAAGCATCCCCAAACTAATAAATGAATTAAAAATTCAACGGGTAAGCTAAGGGGGTTGGCAATGCCCACGTTACCACACGGGACGGGACCCGTGTGGCACGGGAACACCACCGCCGGCAAAAAAAACACGGGACGGGATGGGATCGAGTGAGATGGTCACGCACGGGATGGCAAAACAATTCGAACGTTGGCATTCAATTTTTTGACCGTTATGCCAAACGGTCAATTTTTTTTTTTTTTTTTTTTTTTTTTTTTTTTTTTTTTTTTTTTTTTTTTTTTTTTGTATATATGTTGTGTTAGCATTGAATTTATATTAAAGTGATGGTCATTTATCTTTTAGTATCTTTGTATGTGTGTGTCGATATAATGTAAAAGAATAGTCTTAGAAAGGCTTGTGTTGGACTAAACTAGAAGTGTATTTGTTATAGTCCATGTAGGGGTGTTCATCGGTTCGGTTCTCGGTTAATTGGTTTATTCGGTTCGGGTTGTTCGGTTAAAAAAAATTTTTGAGTCATAACCGAAAACCGAACCGAACCGAGAACCGAACCGAAGTTCGGTTCGGTTATGGGTCAAAACCGAAAACCGAAATTTTGTACTTGAATATTGAACAACATTTATATTTGCTCTAATATTGAACCATAACAGTCTTGCATACACATATTGATATGTATGTCAAATGATTAAACCTAGAGAATAGAACATACATCATCCAGATACATAAACTTTCCTAAGAAATAACTAATCATAGCACATGACCCCATGACGGTATGCCAAAATATATGCAAAACGACATACCTAGACAAGTTTTAACATCTATTGAACACAAAATACCCTAACATCATAGGACCTAGGGTTAGTCAAGTTATATTTTTTTAATTAATATATAAAAAATATTAAATATTAATTATAATTCGGTTTTCGGTTCGGTTCGGTTGTCAATATGCTAAACCCATAACCGAACCATAAACCGATTAAAATGTTCGGTTCGGTTCGGTTTTTACCAATTCGGTTCGGTTAAGAATTCGGTTCGGTTATTTTCGGTTCGGTTCGGTTTCGGTTTTCGGTTACTGCGGATATTACCCGATCCATGAACACCCCTAGAAGTGTATTTGTTATAGTCCATGTATTACTTAGAAAAGTCCAAGTCCAACACAAGCCCATCCAACCCAACTCAAAGCCCATCCACAATGTTTAGGGCAACATTCTTTGTATTTAGCACACACTCCTACCACTTTAGTAAGTGTGCATTAGTTTTGATAAGGTGGGAGTGTGTGCTATTCTCTCTATTGTATTCTTTCTTCTTTTCTAATCTAACATTCACATAGTTTCATCTTCCTTTCTATTGCATCGATCACCTCATCTATCTTTCTTATATTCTCCATCCTATTCTCTTCCATCTTTGTATGCCATTCGATCTATACCTTTACTGCCATTCGATCTAATGTTTATGGTATGATAAAGAAGTGATTTTTAGTCACAACAAGTGGTATCAATACGCCATACATCGAGGTAGGAGGTATTTATGTTCGATTTGTGTTTTAAAATACCTACTGTTGCGTTTTTGATCTTCTAAAAACGTGGCTGTTTGTGTTTTTTCTTGGACTTCCTACGCATATATCAAGGTTAAGGTTGTGTTTGTTCATTATTAGAAGCGTGGTTTTGTGAAGATTTCATATTTTTTAGTCGTATCTTGCATTTAACGCTTGGAATATTTGGTGCTCTAAGTGTTTAGATCGAAAAATTAAAGAAGATTGTGTAAAAGTTGTTTTTGGATTTTAGTCATTGATCTCTTGTGTATAATTCTAGTGAAAGAATTATTGATATGAGTTGATAGAAGTTGGTAACATTTCTCAGTGGTTAAAGTCAGTGGATAGAATGACTAAATGACAAGAGTTGGTAGCCTACCATACTTCGAAATTCCAAAAGCTGCATTCTTTCGCAATTCAGAAGTAATATCGTAATTCCAAAAATATCGCAATCTTGTATAAGATTGCGATAGGAGATCTTTTTCGCAATTGTGCTTTGAATGCGTTATCGCAATTACACAACCAGCTTATTTCGAAATTGAACAAGTTTCTCGCAATTGGACTGACTTTCGAAATTGCCACTGAATATCGCAAATCACAACATTCGGAATTGCTTTCGCAATTGGTGTATACTTTCGGAATTGGGATATATTTTCGCAATTGGGTTAACTTTTCGAAATTCGTTAATTTTTCCGCAATTCAAGATCTTTCCGAAATTTGAAAGAACCATTTCGCTAACACAATCTTAAATACTCTATCTATCGCAATTGTAAGGATTTAAAAAAAATAATAATAATAATAAATAAAAATAAATAAAAGAGTTTTTTGGCGGGAAAATCAGAGTAAAATTTAATTTTTACAGGAGACTAAACGTTCAATTTTTACGCGAAATTCAAAATTTGGTACAACAGTGAAAATTTTGGCCAAAAATTCAAATTTTTAGGCCAAAATTCGAATTTTTTCGGCGAAATTTGACGTAAAATTTTTCAAAACTCAAAATTTTCTAATAACCTTATAATTGCATTTTATGGAGTATTTCAAATTCTGGTAGAGAAATTTTTCAAATTCAAATTTTGGAGGGAAACCAGAAATCACGATTCAGCAATCCGTCACCAAACCAACTAAACTTAACCTTCAACAACTTCAACTCCTACTTCGTTGAAACGATCCTGTATCCACTTTATCATACAGTCATCATCAATGGCAACTCAAAAAGACAATATGGCAACTGATCTGGCACATGCTTTTGCATTATTCACCAAGGCATTAAACTTCAAACAACATAACAACAACCAATGGAATTCACCGTACACTGACAATACGCAGTTATATATGGGTCAAGAAGGACAAATGGTTGAGGTTATCGGGAATAAGCAAGGAAATGCTATGGGTATACAGACGGGGAATCAAATGCAATATGCAGGGCAGAATACGGGAAATCAAATGGATCAGTTTGTGAATCAGAATGGGGTCAATCAAAATGAAGATTATTGTTTCATGACTTCATCTGAAATCCACAGGAGTGATATAAGTAGAATTGGCAATGTCAATGCAATGACAAAGATAGAAAAGCTCCAGTACATGTTGATGCTAGCCAACAAGGAAGATTCAGGAATACCATTGACTGCTGAGGAATACGACTTCATGGTTACAACAAGAGTTAACGATAACTCTACAGAAGTCACTGGAGTCTCCGACCTTATGGCTAATCAGCAACAAACAACATCATGTAGTGATTCTGAAACTCCTCCATCTTATGACACAGAACCACTTCATGAGGTACCACATTCGTTTGCTCATGAAAAGCCACATTCTGTGCCTCTCGAACCTAATTATGATACATACACGGACACGCCAAGTTGTAGCAATACTAATTTGACAAATCCAGATATGGATCCTAATGAAGTTCAAGCTGCACAAAATGATGCTAATGATGAGGAAACCCGTGCTTTCTTTGAATCATTACTTCATAATTGTCAAATTGAGATTGACAAGGTAAAAAAGATCAATCGCGATGTTAAAGCCGCGAATGTGAAATTGACCACTGAGCTTGAGAGTTATAAGGTTAATGCAAGAGCTTTTGATTTTCACAACAATCGACAGTCAGAACTTGAAAATAGTTTAAGAGATTCTGTTTTAAGAGAAAAACATTTGCAAATCAAATTTGACACTCTTGATGTCAACTTGAACTTGAAAATCAAATCTTTAAACAAGGAAATTTCTGAACTAACCAACCAGCTTTCAAAACAAAAATCAACTTGTTCTGATCTTGAAAAAGAAAAGAAAGAGTTGAGTGAAAGGTTCTCAAAACGTGAAAAGGATCTTCTTAAATAGATCACTGACAATAAGGAAATCATTGCAAAGTTGGAAGATTTGCTTGTAAAAACGGGTCATTCTACGCAAACAATTAATTTGTTAATTAACGATCCAAACCAGATTTTACATACGATAAAGAAAACGGCTATCGGTTGTGAAAACCCTTATTATCTCAAGAAAGCTCAGAAAAATCAGAATGTGTTATATAATGGTAGTGTGCTAAATGATAAACATGATCCTATTGAGGTTCATGATTCGGATGAAACGATAGAGCTTACTAAACAAGGTAGAATTAAAATGAGACAAATGCACCCAGAAATTCAACCAATTGATTATAATAAGCTTAATACAGATTCTGGTGTTCATCTTGTCCAAAAAGAGTCACCAATGTTTTTCAAAAGACCAGTGGCTGTCGCAAAACGTAAAGTTGTTTCAAAACATCTATCTAACATCGAACAAATGGCCTCTAAAAACACTTATGATACAAGTGCAGCTAGACTATATTTGGTTGATCTTAAACAGAGAATTGAAACACTTCAAAGTATTGTGGCATCCAAAACAAACAGTCAACAGTTTGAATGGTTTTCAGGTTTTCAAACTGAACAAGAAAAGATGTTCGAAAATGACATTAATCCACATATTGCTGGAATCTATGCGGTTGCTCAAAATGTGGAACATAATCTTTTGAACGAATCAGCATAATTCGTTAAGGACCACAAATCCTTAGTGAAGGAAGCTAATGAATAATTGGAACGAATAAAGGTTTTGGAACAACAAAATGACATGCTCTCCTTCGTAGCTCTATCGACCGACATCATGTCCATTATCTACCAAACATATTCTGCGGAAGATGATGAAAGACTCCGAGCTGAGACTTCTGAAATTGTTGTAAAATATGAAAAGGCACTTGCCAAGATCGAAAAACAAAATGTCACATATTTTAAACAACTTGATCAGAAAAAGGAAGAATGCAAGTATGACAAATTATCGTATGAGCGTTCCTACCACAACATGCAAAAACAAATTGATCTTTTGAAATCTCAGCTTGAAAGTCAAAAAGGGAAGGGTGAGGAAACTACGGGTATAGCACCATCAACCCCCTTACCTAGTGAGAAAGAAAAAAGGAAAGCTATTGTCGAAACATCGAATGTAATAGCGCCTGGCCTTGATAGGATTAGTCCCACTAATGCGTCTGCCTCTACATCTCAAACATATAGGGCGATAGACAAAAGTGTAAAGGATAATCCAAATGAGTCTAGGAATGATTCTACAAATTCAAAGGACAACAAGCTAAATCCTAATGTGTGTGCCTCTAGGAATAGCTCACCGAATGTGACCATAAAAACTGTTAAAGAATCTGTTGGTTCAAACGACATGGTACACAATCAATACCTAGAAAAAGCTAGGCAACAGGCACAAATTCGAAAGGACGGAATTTTAGGTACAAAACCTAGAGTGATGAATTCTACAACATTACAAGGCACTACTAGTAGTAGTAAACCACTACCTAGGATCATTCAACTAAAGACTAGGGATTGGCTTGCATCTAAAAGTAGTTGCTCAAATGAAAATCCTAAGCACGTAGAATGCACCACTCAGAATTCAAATTCCTCTTCGAACATGAACGGCAAAACAAGTGTTGCGGCACAATCCACTAAGACACCAAATAGAAACAAACTCGTTGATAAGAAGCAAAAGGCTAAGCAATCTACTAGGCGGATCTCTACTGGACGTAGTTTTTCTCAAAATGAGACTTCCGCTGCATCTGAAAAGAAAACAACTCCTAGATCTTGCCTTAGGTGGATTCCCACGGGAAAAGTTTTTAAAACAGTTGGTCTTTGATGGATTCCTACAGGAAAGATTCTTGATAGCTGCACCACAACAAGTAATAGTGAAAATCATTAGGATAAGGATGTAGAAACCACTACAACCGTTGATAGTGGACACCCTCAATGTGATGATTCATGTTCTTCTAACACTGTTATTTGTGCAAATTCTTCTTTTGTGGATTCTGTGAATGCAGGTACTTGTGAAAGTGTTGAGACTTCATACGCTGAATGTGGAAAAGAAGAGCTTTATGCCAACATTTCATTTGGAAATCCTGGTCTTGTTCCACTCCTAACTCCACTTTTACTTGTTCATACTTAATCATTCTTTGTGAATATACATTTTTTGAAAAACTCAAAAGCAAAATACAAAAATAGAAAATTTCAAAAATCCAAAAATATTCTTCTCCGACATGTCTCTCGTATAATCGATATTCTGTACGTACCTAGAAATGTCATTTAACAATGATACGGGCATGTACAGATGCTTGAGCGAGAGTTCAGTTAAAGGTTTTCAAAACATGTCGTTTTCTCAAAAATTTCTTCATAATGGCTTTCGTATATTTCAGTACGAAACCCGAGCTTCACTGAATGGCTTCTGAGAGACTCGCTCTAGAACCCGCGCTTAACCCGAATGGCTTCGGAACAACTCAGTTTCGGACCTGAGCTTCAAAGAAAGGAAAGTGCTTAATCAAAAATTTCGAGCACTTATCCTAAAAATCTCAATGGCTTGTAAGTATTTCAGCTTACAACCCGAACTTCAAATAAGGGAAAGTGTTGTGCAAAAACAATTTCTTTTTCAAACACTTCTCCTAAAAACAAATGAAGATATTTCTTCTACCATATCTTAAAAGATTTTCAAAATTTTCTCTATCTTGAGCACATTTCCTTCAAGAATTTTTCAAAATCTTTCATAAAGTGCTCAAGATAACTCCCTCCAAAACCCGATAAAACATGCTTTCTTTAAGGGGGAGTATAAAAATGAAAAACAAAAATGTTCCAATTTCATGCTCAAATCCGTCTATCTCTCCAAAAAGCTTCATTTTAATCAGTGGATATCAAAAATACCACTTCATGCTATTTTTGAGGGGGAGAAGATGTGATTAAAATGTGATCAAAATCGAATCTCAAAAAGAGCTCTCCAATAAGACTCAGCATGAACCCTCGAATTGACGAAAGCTAAATGTCAGTAATCGAAAAGACTAGTCCGGGACGGGTAATAATTTCAAGATGGTTATCCATTGATGTAAACGTGTCTCGCAAAGGACTTGTCTGAGTAGAATGTAACAATTCGAGAGATGATCTTCGGATATGACCGGGACGGGTAATAACTTCAAGCTAGTCTATCTAGTGATGTAAACGTGTCTCGCAATGGTCATGTTAATTAAAAATCGATCAATTCAAAATGTGCGAACTCTACCCAACATGTGCAATTCTTTCCTAAATCTCATAAGCACATGTGAAGGGGGAGTATTTAAGAAAATGCAAAACTCTCAAAGTGTTAACCAAAATGTGTTTATTCATAAACACTTTGAGAGATTTTCTCAATAGGTTTTATGGCATGTGATCAACAAATCTAGGATAATCATGGAGTAATAAGGTGATTATAGTTAGGTTATGTCCTATGATCCGCCAGAGCCGGAGGGATCTACCCAAGGACAATTCCAATAGATTAGAATTAGAAGTCCTTAGGTAAGATTGAAAAAAGGAGTAATATGAGAAAGGAGAAAGAAGGGGTTGAAGAATGAAAAAGAAAAGTTTAATGAAAGGGTGAAAAGAAATAGCCCTCCATGAAAACTTAGGTCAGAAACCGGGTCAATACATCTGTTATCGGTACTCACTAAGGTGATACTGATATTGAAGACAAGACGTCATGGACCCAGTGACGCGTTGCACCACCCCTCCTAGCCACTCAGATATCTCTTAAAAGATATTTGTTTCATTTCTCACGGAGAACACTACATAATCTATCGACCTCTCACTCCGAGATGTGTTGATATTGAAAAGGTCTACAGTCTTGAAGTGATACTTCGGTATACTTCAGAGGCTCTCAACGGCCTTGGTAAAGATTAGAGAAAGTTTTCACACTATGCTGATAACGATCTCGAAATCTGAACCTATAAGCGCTGGACGATTTATTGCTAACTGTCTTATGCAGGTACTGACGAAAGTCCATTCACCATCATCATACGTTTCAACATCTACATCGTCGATGCAAATGTACAGAAGATGTTAATCAAGGCAAGAACATCCAAAAGTCAATTCTTTGAAGATCACATAGAATGAAGAATCAAGGAACAAAGACTATTCTACATCGACACACAAAGTTCAAGACATCAAAGTCAAAAGACCAATTCACTGGGAGCATCATTGAAATGACCATCCCTTAGGGGGAGATTGTTAGCATTGAATTTATATTAAAGTGATGGTCATTTATCTTTTAGTATCTTTGTATGTGTGTGTCGATATAATGTAAAAGAATAGTCTTAGAAAGGCTTGTGTTGGACTAAACTAGAAGTGTATTTGTTATAGTCCATGTATTACTTAGAAAAGTCCAAGTCCAACACAAGCCCATCCAACCCAACTCAAAGCCCATCCACAATGTTTAGGGCAACATTCTTTGTATTTAGCACACACTCCTACCACTTTAGTAAGTGTGCATTAGTTTGGATAAGGTGGGAGTGTGTGCTATTCTCTCTATTGTATTCTTTCTTCTTTTCTAATCTAACATTCACATAGTTTCATCTTCCTTTCTATTGCATCGATCACCTCATCTATCTTTCTTATATTCTCCATCCTATTCTCTTCCATCTTTGTATGCCATTCGATCTATACCTTTACTGCCATTCGATCTAATGTTTATGGTATGATAAAGAAGTGATTTTTACTCATAACATGTTGCACTCTTTTGCAAACACAACCAACAAGGAATAATCAACTCACTTTTAAAAAAAAAAATAATAATAAATAAATAAAAAAATACCGAGCATTTAAAAAAAAACATGGAGCCAGCAAAAAAAATAAAGATCCAAGAAAAACCAACCGAGTATCGAGGGGCACATCTCGTCCTCTAGTTCAATCCCAACCCGTTTACCGCCCCCAATTCTATGATTCATCTTCCCAATCTCAACCCGTTTACCACCCCCAAATGTACGAACCTCAAATGTACGAAGCACAATCTCCACCATTTTTCTACACCCAACAACCCCTCCCGCAATTGCCTACTCAATTCGACCCGTTTGAGCCGCGGTATACCCAACAAAGAATGCGTGAACGGGAAAGCGCTCCGTTACCCGTTCGTGATGATACCGATGATGATGAAGACGAAGAAGTTGAGATGGTACCCGAGACACAACATGTTAATGAAGAAGAAGACGAAGAAGTTGAAGAAGTTGAAGCCGAGGTGGTGGTAACGCGGCCTAAAAAAAAAGTCATTAAAATTTGGTTGGCTGAGGAGGAGGAAGCGTTAGCTAATGCTTGGATTAAAATTTCAATTGACAAACAAGTTGGCGACCGTCAAACAAAGCAAAGTTTTTGGAAGCGAGTGCTAAAGCATTTTCATAGCCTTTTGCCGAGAAGCACACGCACGAAAGATCAAATGAACTCGAAATGGACTCCTATGAACGCGGCTATCGTTGCGTTCAACGGCTACTTCCATCAAGCGGTATAATTTATATCTTTGTGATTTTTTTATTTATTTATTTATTTATTTTTTTTTTTTTTAAAGTTTTATATATATACTCGAATTATTTTTCTTTTTTTGATGTTATATATATATATATATATATATATATATATATATATATATATATATATATATATATATATATATATATATATATATACGTTATATATTTATATGTATATATATACATTTTTTTTTAAGTTTTATATATATACTCGAATAATATTTTTATACGTATATATATATACATATATAGATATATATATATATATATATATATATATATTTTTGATGTTTTATATATATACTCAAATTACATTTTTTTTATACATATGTAGGTGCGTATCAACCAAAGTGGGTGTAACGATCTACAAATATTTGAGAGAGCCAATGCCGATTTTGAAAAACAATTTAGGAAACCGTTCCCGCATGTGAAAGCGTGGCACATTCTCAAAGATCAACCAAAATGGCTCGAACAACCGGTGATTGGTTCGACTCAAGAATCCCAGGGATCGAGCAAGAAGAGAAAGTCGTCCGAGTCAAGTAGCGCTCCAACGCCAACAAACGAGGACAATTTCGACTGTCAATTACCGAACCTCAACGATAACCCTGCTCCATCACGTCAATCGAATGGCAAAAAAAAGGCGAATTATGAAGATTCAAGCCGAAGTTCGATTCGTGATACCTTCGCAAGTTATACGGCCGAAAAGGAAAGTTTATTAAAGGCGCAGTTGGAGGTTCAAAAGAAAAAAGACGAAGAATATTTCAAGTTTATTGACGGGGAGGTCTACAATCGTGACATGAAGTTCGTTATGGACCCGCACGACAATATCCCAGACCCGGCTTTTAAGGAATTCGTAATCAGTAGAAAACGCGAGATATGCGCCAAATACGGTTGGCCGTGTAGTTTGTAGGATTTTATGTTTTTAATGTGTTTACGTTAGTTTTAATTTCGTTTTAAGTTTTTTTTTACTAATATTTTATGTAAGGTTTTTAATTTGAATGGAATTTAGTTATTTTATGTTTTTTAGTAATATTATGTAATGTTTTTTAATTTTAATGGAATTTTAGTTTTGTTTAAAAAAAAATAAATAATAAAATAGAAGTGAGTGATAGGATGTGGTGAGTGATGTGCTGCCAACAAAAATATGGGTGAGTGATGGGAGAGAGAGTAAATGATGTGCCATAAGAGGATTGGCATGTGATCAACAAATCTAGGATAATCATGGAGTAATAAGGTGATTATAGTTAGGTTATGTCCTATGATCCGCCAGAGCCGGAGGGATCTACCCAAGGACAATTCCAATAGATTAGAATTAGAAGTCCTTAGGTAAGATTGAAAAAAGGAGTAATATGAGAAAGGAGAAAGAAGGGGTTGAAGAATGAAAAAGAAAAGTTTAATGAAAGGGTGAAAAGAAATAGCCCTCCATGAAAACTTAGGTCAGAAACCGGGTCAATACATCTGCTATCGGTACTCACTAAGGTGATACTGATATTGAAGACAAGACGTCATGGACCCAGTGACGCATTGCACCACCCCTCCTAGCCACTCAGATATCTCTTAAAAGATATTTGTTTCATTTCTCACGGAGAACACTACATAATCTATCGACCTCTCACTCCGAGATGTGTTGATATTGAAAAGGTCTACAGTCTTGAAGTGATACTTCGGTATACTTCAGAGGCTCTCAACGGCCTTGGTAAAGATTAGAGAAAGTTTTCACACTATGCTGATAACGATCTCAAAATCTGAACCTATAAGCGCTGGACGATTTATTGCTAACTGTTCTATGCAGGTACTGACGAAAGTCCATTCACCATCATCATACGTTTCAACATCTACATCGTCGATGCAAATGTACAGAAGATGTTGATCAAGGCAAGAACATCCAAAAGTCAATTCTTTGAAGATCACATAGAATGAAGAATCAAGGAACAAAGACTATTCTACATCGACACACAAAGTTCAAGACATCAAAGTCAAAAGACCAATTCACTGGGAGCATCATTGAAATGACCATCCCTTAGGGGGAGATTGTTAGCATTGAATTTATATTAAAGTGATGGTCATTTATCTTTTAGTATCTTTGTATGTGTGTGTCGATATAATGTAAAAGAATAGTCTTAGAAAGGCTTGTGTTGGACTAAACTAGAAGTGTATTTGTTATAGTCCATGTATTACTTAGAAAAGTCCAAGTCCAACACAAGCCCATCCAACCCAACTCAAAGCCCATCCACAATGTTTAGGGCAACATTCTTTGTATTTAGCACACACTCCTACCACTTTAGTAAGTGTGCATTAGTTTGGATAAGGTGGGAGTGTGTGCTATTCTCTCTATTGTATTCTTTCTTCTTTTCTAATCTAACATTCACATAGTTTCATCTTCCTTTCTATTGCATCGATCACCTCATCTATCTTTCTTATATTCTCCATCCTATTCTCTTCCATCTTTGTATGCCATTCGATCTATACCTTTACTGCCATTCGATCTAATGTTTATGGTATGATAAAGAAGTGATTTTTACTCATAACATGTTGCACTCTTTTGCAAACACAACCAACAAGGAATAATCAACTCACTTTAAAATAATAATAATAATAATAAATAAATAAAAAAATACCGAGCATTTAAAAAAAAACATGGAGCCAGCAAAAAAAATAAAGATCCAAGAAAAACCAACCGAGTATCGAGGGGCACATCTCGTCCTCTAGTTCAATCCCAACCCGTTTACCGCCCCCAATTCTATGATTCATCTTCCCAATCTCAACCCGTTTACCACCCCCAAATGTACGAACCTCAAATGTACGAAGCACAATCTCCACCATTTTTCTACACCCAACAACCCCTCCCGCAATTGCCTACTCAATTCGACCCGTTTGAGCCGCGGTATACCCAACAAAGAATGCGTGAACGGGAAAGCGCTCCGTTACCCGTTCGTGATGATACCGATGATGATGAAGACGAAGAAGTTGAGATGGTACCCGAGACACAACATGTTAATGAAGAAGAAGACGAAGAAGTTGAAGAAGTTGAAGCCGAGGTGGTGGTAACGCGGCCTAAAAAAAAGTCATTAAAATTTGGTTGGCTGAGGAGGAGGAAGCGTTAGCTAATGCTTGGATTAAAATTTCAATTGACAAACAAGTTGGCGACCGTCAAACAAAGCAAAGTTTTTGGAAGCGAGTGCTAAAGCATTTTCATAGCCTTTTGCCGAGAAGCACACGTACGAAAGATCAAATGAACTCGAAATGGACTCCTATGAACGCGGCTATCATTGCGTTCAACGGCTACTTCCATCAAGCGGTATAATTTATATCTTTGTGATTTTTTTATTTATTTATTTATTTATTTTTTTTTTTAAAGTTTTATATATATACTCGAATTACTTTTCTTTTTTTGATGTTTTATATATATATATATATATATATATATAGGGAAGCTTTATTTTCAGAACCCTGTTAAGTGCGGGAACTGCGAGAACTCCAAATTTGCATTAGAAAACGTGCATGTTCATATAAAACATGTATGTTTTCTTACATACACCTTAATACACATACCTGCGTATTAAGGTGTATGTAAGAAAATATACATGTTTTATATGAACATGCATGTTTTCTAATGCAAAATTGGAGTTCTCGCAGTTCCCGCACTTAACAAGATTCTGAAAATAAAAACCATTTTGCATTGATCTGTTGCACTTAACAGGTTTTATATGAACATGTGTGTTACTCAAGTATGTGTATTAAGGTGTATGTAAGAAAACATACATGTTTTATATGAACATGAATGTTTTCTAATGCAAAATTGGAGTTCTCGCAGTTCCCGCACTTAACAGGGTTCTCAAAATAAAGATACACTATATATATATATATATATATATATATATATATATATATATATATATATATATATATATATATATATATATACGTTATATATTTATATGTATATATATACATTTTTTTTAAGTTTTATATATATACTCGAATAATATTTTTATACGTATATATATATACATATATAGATATATATATATATATATATATTTTTGATGTTTTATATATATACTCAAATTACATTTTTTTTATACATATGTAGGTGCGTATCAACCAAAGTGGGTGTAACGATCTACAAATATTTGAGAGAGCCAATGCCGATTTTTAAAAACAATTTAGGAAACCGTTCCCGCATGTGAAAGCGTGGCACATTCTCAAAGATCAACCAAAATGGCTCGAACAACCGGTGATTGGTTCGACTCAAGAATCCCAGGGATCGAGCAAGAAGAGAAAGTCGTCCGAGTCAAGTAGCGCTCCAACGCCAACAAACGAGGACAATTTCGACTGTCAATTACCGAACCTCAACGATAACCCTGCTCCATCACGTCAATCGAATGGCAAAAAAAAGGCGAGTTATGAAGATTCAAGCCGAAGTTCGATTCGTGATACCTTCGCAAGTTATACGGCCGAAAAGGAAAGTTTATTAAAGGCGCAGTTGGAGGTTCAAAAGAAAAAAGACGAAGAATATTTCAAGTTTATTGACGGGGAGGTCTACAATCGTGACATGAAGTTCGTTATGGACCCGCACGACAATATCCCAGACCCGGCTTTTAAGGAATTCGTAATCAGTAGAAAACGCGAGATATGCGCCAAATACGGTTGGCCGTGTAGTTTGTAGGATTTTATGTTTTTAATGTGTTTACGTTAGTTTTAATTTCGTTTTAAGTTTTTTTACTAATATTTTATGTAAGGTTTTTAATTTGAATGGAATTTAGTTATTTTATGTTTTTTAGTAATATTATGTAATGTTTTTTAATTTTAATGGAATTTTAGTTTTGTTTTTAAAAAAAAAAATAATAAAATAGAAGTGAGTGATAGGATGTGGTGAGTGATATGCTGTCAACAAAAATATGGGTGAGTGATGGGAGAGAGAGTAAATGATGTGCCATAAGAGGATTGGTTGGGAGTGAGCAATGTTGCAAAAATCGGCGGTATCGGCCGATTAATCGCCGATATATCGCTTATCGGCCTTCGACCTTGTAGAATTTTGCATATCGGTCAAAAAATCGGTCTGGGAAAAAATCGGCCGTAAAGGCCAGAAATCGGCCGTATAGGCCAGAAATCGGCCGATTAATCGGCCGTATCGGTCAGCTTTAAAAAAATAAAAATTTAGGCATTCTACTTAATTTGGGGATCGTTTATTTCGCTTATAACACACAATGAGCTTTATAATCAGAATTGGAGCCTTTTATTGAGGTTTGGAAACATAGTAGGCTTGGAATCAGTTACGATCTTTAGTTTGGTCTCCAGAAATACCCAAAACATGCAAAAAATGCCAATCCGATTAATCACCGATTAATCCCGCCTTGGCCGATTAATCGCTGCAGGGTGATCGACCGCCACGCTACCGATTCACAATTTTTGCAACATTGAGAGTGAGTGATGGAAGAGAGAATGCATGATGCATTGCCAACCCTCTAAGAAAAACAAAGAAATTAAGAATATGAACAGAATCTTGGAGACAAACATATGTTGGGGTTTGGATAAATCGGTGGGTTTATTCGTAAACTATAATGATATGCTTTTATCTCCTTTACATATTAAGGGGCTATTATATGATCATGGACTTTAGGGGTGGCTAATTTAAAAACTTGAAAGTAGGGGTGTTCACGGATCGGGTAATATCCAAAGTAATCGAAAACCGAAACCGAACCGAATCGAAAAAAACTGAACCGAATTCATAACCGAACCGAATTGGTCATAACCGAACCGAACTAAATATTCAGTTATCAGTTTGAATATGGTTTTAGTAATGAAAACCGAAAACCGAATTCTTATAAATGTATATTTTTTCTATGTATTTATATGAAAAAGAATTACTAAAACTCTTTTTTAGTATAAATATAACATTTTTCTATGTATTTATATGAAAAAAAATTATTAAAACTGTTTTCTAGTATAAATATATTATTATTCAAGCTTGAAAAAAAAATTGTCCTAAAAATATATATAATTAAATGAAAAACTAATTAAAATTATGTAATTCGGGTTATTCAGCTCGGTTTTCGGTTATTCGGTTCGGTTGAATCAAATTTGAATTCTGTTCAGTTCGATTTTCGATTTAACCTAAAAAAAAATTTTAAGCGAAGTAACCGAACCAATGAACAGCCCTACTTGAACAAACTTCAAAGTAATTGGGCTGGATGGGGAGGCCCAACACCCACCAGTTCCCCGTCAGCTCCGCCTCTGCCCACACCTAATATTCTTTAATCTTAGTTGTTGTTATCTTTAGGTTCATTATGAATTGTCGAACATACGGTGAAATACACGAAACAAAAAGTGAGACTAATTTAACACAATTTGTTCTAAGCGAATAGTCACCGTTCTTTTTTAGGATCGCAATATTTAACATAAATGTTTTAAGTATTGAGAAGGCATGAATCAAACTTTATACCTTCCCTTATAAATCACATGGTATAAAACAAACTTAATTTATTATACTTTCATTAAAGTAAAAGAAAAAACAAATATAGTCGAAGTATAAATAGATGTTGTTAAAATTGCGAGTTTATAAAATTACAGGAGTTTATGAAAATTTGTGTTTGTGTTAACATAAGGTTTTTTAAAACTCTAAAACAAAGACTACGTTTAATGTGTTAAAATGGTAAATAAAGTCCTAATAATAGTTACATGGTCTGTGTATTAATAAAAGAATTTATTTTCTTTTTTAAGGTTTGAATTTTGGTGTATACTGCATAGATAATATTACAACAAATTAACCACTTGGTTGAAACATTCACCTTTTCCTAATTTCCTTATATGTATTTCTCGTGTCCCAAATAATATTTTTCGTGTTTGGCAAGCGGTCATTTGGACATCGACTATTATATTTAGAAAGAAAGAAATGCTCGTGTGTTCGCTAAAAAGGTAGCAAGTACGAAGATTGAAGAAATATGCAGTCAGTGGCAGTAATTTGTTTCTTAGGCCGAACACAATGGCATGGTCTTGGATCGGTCGTCCCATTGTGGCAAGGTGGTCGCCTTCGGTCGTTGGACAAAAAAAAATGAGGACTTGGTTGGCCAAACAACCGAGTTCAAACACACTCCCAAAAAAAAAAAAAAAAAAAAAAAAAAAAAAAAAAAAAAATCACTATTTTTAATCATATTCGACCGTTACATTAAAAAAAAAATAATAATAAAATAAAATAAACTTTACCACTTTTACAACATTATAAATATCACACTTATTTCCTCATTTCATTCATAAATTCAAACAACAATTCACTCAACACCTTCAAACACATTCTCTTAATTATGTCTTACGACCTATTTTTTAATTCTTCGTCTTCCGACGATGAAGAAGAAGTTATGAGCGAGCTTACGGAGTTTACGCAGTTAGCTTGGGCCGAGTACCATAAATAGCTTGAAACTGCCCATAAATAGGTCAAAGTAGTTACAAACTCATTCCAGCAGTACTAACTTATGCCAACAGTAGTAACTTGCTCCAGCATTACTAACTTAAGGCAGCAGTAGTAACATTGCTCCAGCAGTACTAACTTAGTACTAGCAGTAGTAACTCTGCTCCAACAGTACTAACTTAGTACTAGCAGTAGTAACTTAAACCACTATAAGAGTCAGGGTAATTAGAGACTTAATGGATGTACACTCCGTACCTCCAAACCTATTTCCAAGTATGATCAAATCCCTCAATTGAACTAAATTTCCAACAATCCTCCCCAATTTAGTACAATTCCTTTTTGCATGAAATAAACATATAACAAAACTTGTGCATAAATGAAAATATCTTGAAGATTGAATTCCCATCTTAGTACATTACACGTTTAGATACTCGAGAATCAGGGTGTTCTAAGAATTGAACCCATCAACTAATTTGAATACCTGAAGTTAACATACACACAAGCTTTCAAACACTTAAACGCTCCTAACACTAAATAAGTCATGTGTCCATATCCAATTCACAAATGTTGTAAGAGCCAAAAGTCCAAAGCTCCCAGAAGCGGCAAAACTTCAACATTCACATAGGTGGTTCCTCTTTATTCATGCTCATGCTTAGCATTTTTTCAAAGAAATTAACTAATAAGAAGTAAAGACTTCATTCTACTTTTCAGCAGGTTCCGAGCACAACCTTAGGATGATTGTAAAACATGTGCTCCAGTCCACTGAATGTTCAGCTTTCCACATTAAACTCAGCTCCCAGGTTTCCTCAGGAGAGAGTTGGGTGTTTTAGCATTCAGTGACTAAGTTGGACCTTAAACCCATAACTTTAAAACCAAGTCTCTAGCCAAACATGGTTTTTTATTTTTGAAACCCAATTAAACCCGTCAGGTTTGAGGCAACCTAGTTCTTGAGACCTGGTGGGAGTTTGATTTTTCTTTACGAATAACACAAGTTGATTATATATAGTTGCAACAAAATTTTACTTTTATGTATTATCTTTGTTTGTAAATGTTTTGCTAGGCTTAAATATATTAATTAGTCATGATTTATATACACTCTTTTTGTTTATTATTGGAAAAATAAAAGTTTTTTTTAGAAAACCGGGTTAATCGACCCAGTTACATATTCCCTCCCCGACAGAAATCATCAGTTCCCTTCCTCAGCCGCCACCTCCCGGTTAGTAACACCGCTTCGTTTTTTATTTGCTACTTCATCCAACTCTCGTTAATTCTATATGATAATCTTTATTTTTCTTATCTGGGGTTTTGATACTTTAGTCACAATTGATTGTAATATTTTTAAAGGGATTGATTCTAGAGTGAAATAAGCACTTTTGTTATTTACTATTCTAGATAAATGAAGTTTAAGATACATTCTTGAAAGTTGTAATGCAAATTTTGCGCTACTTTTAGGACTGTTTTTGTGAATTATACGTTTACACGCCCATATAGAGGTCAAATGCTTTTTAGAAGAATTTTGTATAATGGTCGTGCTTTTATTATTGTGCTGCTTCACTATGGAGGATGCTGAGGTGTTGTGTTTGGAGCTCACTGCATATTATAACTACTGTGCAGGGCATTTAGAATGACGATCTTGGATCCATATTGTTTTTAGTGAAGATAATGGAGAATAGTTTTGTTAGTGAATTGAACGCGTATTGTAGATACGGACTGTTCATGTAAAAAAGGAATAGTTCTTCTATAGATTAAACAAGTAGATAATGTTTGTAGCATTAGCTCTACATGTATATAACCTGGGTTAATATGTAGAGCTCACAAACTGACTAAGCTCCATGCCTAACTTGGGTTAATATGCATTTCAGGGAAAGATCATATATTTCTTGATGGGCAAAGGATTCTCGAGATAGCAGATAGAGTAGTTAAATTGCAAAGGTAACATTTTGTGGCATTTTCGCGTTTTCATTGAAATAAACCTTAGATCTCAAATGATTACTCGGTCGATCATTAAGCTTCACAAACTTCATTCGGTCGTCATTTGTTCAACCTGGCATCATTCAGTTGCTGCACTTGAATCCTGTAAAAAACCGGATCCACTTGATTTACGCAATCATAAAGACTGGTTAAGCCCAACTGAAGTCATTAAGATCTTTGAAACCTTAAAAGACCCAAATTCTACCCTCAATGTTCTTGATCAGCTCTCAAAGCGTAAAGATTACAAACCCAACGAAGGTCTTTACACATCAGTTATAAATAACTTAGCAAAAGCCAAAAACTTTGATGGGATTGAGCAGGTAATGAGAAGAATTAAACTTGAGAAAAGGTGTAGGCTTTCTGACGGGTTTTTCTGCAATGTGATCAGGGTTTACGGGCTTGGTGCCGGTAGAATAAACCGAGCGGTTGAAACCCTTTACGATATGCCGAGTTACAGTGTTTGGCCAACACCGAAGACATTTAATTTTGTGCTGAACTTGCTTGTGAACACTAAGAACTTTGATTTGATTCATGAGGTTTATGCGGGTGCTACAAGATTAAGTGTTGAGGTTGATGCGTGTTGTTTGAATATTATCATCAAAGGGTTGTGTAAAAACGGGGAGATAGATGCTGCACGCCAAGTGTTCGATGAATTTCCTAAACAGGGTTGTAAGCCGAATGTGAGAACCTTTTCAGCTTTGATGCACGGGTTGTGTGAAGTTGGTCGTGTTGAACAAGCGTTATCGTTGTTAGAAAAGATGGAAATCGAGGGTGTAGAGCCTGATACAATCTTGATAAATATATTGATTTCCGGTTTAAGGAAGAACGGTCGAGTTGAAGAGAGTATTGAGCTTTTTAATAAGATGTTGCTAAAAGGGTGTGAACCAATTCCGAGTAGTTACCAAGAGGTTTTGTATGCTTTACTCGATAGCAGAAAGTATGTTGAGTCTATGAATTTAATTCAAAAGATGTCGTGCAAAAGGATGGTTCCAAGTTTCGAGTCGTATAAATTGATGATTATCGGTCTTTGTGAAGAAAGGCTAGTGGGAGATGTAGATTTGATTTTGAAGCAAATGATAGACGATGGTTTTGTACCAAAACTGTCGATGTGGAGGCAGATCCTCGAGTGTATATTATCTCAGAAGACTACCATGGACTCTGATTAAATATTAGTTGTAACTTGTAACACACCTTTATTATATTCTATGATAATACATGGTAAAGTCCATATGCTTTTATGAATAATTGCTACTAGGGTTTATTACTTACGATGTAGACATGTAGTAGTATATAACAAATATACCATCATATGTTATGTAATATCAAGGGAGCACCATACTGGGGTGGAAGACTGAACATCGCAAAAGGTGAATGTTTGTAAGATGGAGAAAGCTCGAAGGAGAATCGCTGCATAATCTTTGTTAAAGCCACTTTTGCCTCCGTCAATGCAAAGTTTTGCCCAATGCAAATCCTCGGGCCACCACCAAATGGCAAAAAAGAAGCAGACCCTCTTCCCTTTGTCGCATTTGCTACTCCTTCTGAGAATCTTTCAGGTTTGAACTCTCTTGCATCATCTCCCCATATGTCATGGTCATGGTGAACATGGAGTATGGGTATGATTATATTCACACCAGATGGTATTGTCATGTCTCCTAGCTTTGTATCCTTGTGGGTAGCTCGTAAAACCATAGGTGCTGGTGGATATAGTCTAAGAACCTCGTTTAGTATCATTGTCACAATCTTAAGATGCTTTAGGCCTTCGAAATGTAGTTCACCTGTACCAAAAACTTGCATAATTTCTTCTCGAGCTTTGGTTTGCCATTCTTGATGCAAACATAAACAGACTAAGGTCCAGAGTATCAAAGTCGATGTTGTTTCGGATCCAGCAATATAAAATAGCTTGCATTCTTCTATCACATCTTCTATTCTCATTCCAACTCCATGTTCTTTGGTTTCGTTTGAATTTGATTCGAGTAAAATTCCAAGCAAGTCATTATTGTTGGCTTCTCCCATCTCGATTTCTTTCTTCCTCTTTTCGACTATACCCCGCGCCAAATCTTGAAGCTTGTTGCGGTTTTTTTGAAACTTCTTGTTTGCTCTAGTTGGTATAAACCTGCATATAAGACGAGTTGCGGGTTAAGTATCAGATCTAATTGGTAATTTTGAAAAGTGGGTCAAAACGGGTTGGGTTGACCAACAAACATATTCTTTATCCATTCTTTAAGAAATATTTATGCATTTGAATGGTTATAAATTTCAACCTGTTTGACCTCTTTTGTATCAAAGTTATATTCTTCAAGCTAAGTTATTTGACATGTTAGAATTAAGTTTTTTTTAGATTGGAAGTATTGATACCTTCCTCCGGGAAGATAAATGATGAACAACAATCGGATCATAAGTTCCATTTGTTCCTTTTGGATTTGGAATATCTTTTGCGCTTCCTCATAAGAACTGCTAAATGCAGCTCGTGAAATGACATCTCCGGCCAAGTTGTCGATATATGGCCACACATCGACTTCCGCAACACCACTTTCAGCTGTGAGCAGTTCCCATTTTTTGATCATTTCACTACAACTTAAACAAATTGCCGAAAACATAGTCTGTGCACACATCAAACCCCATAACATTACATTAGATCCTAAAAATGGAAAGCGGGTATAAAAAAAACCACCAATGTGGTTAAGTGTGCCGCCAACAAAGAGGTTGTATATCTGTTCATGTGCTAATAGTTGATGTGCAAGTATTTTTTGTTCGGAAACAAAAAGTACCAACCTTGATACTTTCGAGATGAAAGGCTGGGTTGATTATGTGGCGATGTTTGGTCCATTTTTCACCCTCAGAGACTACTAGACCACCGACGATACTATCCCTGAGTGGCTCATGTTGTGGTCTTTGAAACTCGTCGGGTCTTGATAATATATCTTTGATTAGTTGTGGGTCCCTGATGAATACCCTTGGTTTTGGGCCGAACCATATATACACTTTCTTTCCTGCCGAGCCATGATGAATCGAGAAACTTTAGAACAGACAGTACTTTGTAATATTAAAAGATTAAGAAGAGTGACCATATTTCTTACGTATCTAGTGATCAAAGGGCTTAAATGTAAGGAGTTGTTTGGGATCTCTTATTATGATTTCTTATGTGTTTATTGTGTACTGATATAGCACAGTTTTGAGGGTGTTCGGTATGCTTGAGTAGAAGATTAAGAGACTTCAATAAGTAGGCGTGGCTAATACAGTAGTACATAACAAATTTAAATAAGCAGCTGTCAGTTTTGAACTGACTATAGTGACTTCTGACTAAATAGCTTAAAACTGTTTACTTTGAAAGACATAGGGAGATAAGCAAATTTGAAATGCATAGGATGCTATAATTTCAACTTTCAAGCAGTCCCAAGCACTCATATAGATATCATAGAACTTCAGTTTAGACAGGTTTGTAGATTATAAGTACCATATTTGCTGTTGATATGATGTTCGTGAGGCAAAATATGTGGACCGATATCATGTGAGATTGACATAGGCTTTGTTCTAGCTTCCTTCATCATCTTTGCAAGCTCCATGATGTCTCCTGTGATCGGTTTGTATGAGTTACCTTTATACCCTTGTTCGCGTAACAACTTCTCTAGCTTCTTTGGCATCAACCATGCCCAGTTTAGTAATTTCCATCCCAACTTCAGAACCACAACTACAACAATGGTGATCAAAACTTTACTCACTGTTGCTACCATTTTTTTCAAGATGAAATGAGTGTATCAGCACCTGTTGACTCTTACAGAGTCGTATGGGACTTTGGGGTGTCAATTATAGAGTATAAACAGCTAATTACAGAAGTAGTCCATTGTCTATTTAACAACACACGACTTTAATCCAAATGTTTCTTTTTCTTGTACTTTTGCTCCAAATCTTAACTGTTTCATAAGGTGGTGAACCCGGGCTCGTTTATACCAAATCGGCTAAAAACACGTGGACTGAAAAATATGTATTATAGTTTTAACCAAATAAGAAAAGTAAGCATGGTCCTATATTTTTCTTTCAATTGGCTTTCGATTGTCTACTTATAAGCAAGAGTTGGTATACTTTGACACTTCATTGCTCAGTTGAGTGTCCATCTGGCACTGTTATGGGATGTCGCACTTCATCAACAAGACAGTGTGTTGTGAGGACAAGATAGCAGTAGCATTAGAGATTTCACAGGGTGAAGCCTAGGAGTTCACGCCAGCCGCCAAACTTTGGATCCAGCTCGCTCAGAGGCAGGCCTACATCTTATTTCTCATACACGATGGAATCATTACGAAAGAGACATATATTTAAATAAAATGGTTATGTGACAGCATAGTCCGAATTATTAGAGGGATACATTAGTTAGCCCAAGCTCTACTTGTGGGTTGGGTCATTAGGGTTTCTCTAATGGACCCAACCCACAAGTCAAGCTTGGGCCAACTAATGTATCCATCTAATACGAATAAGGTAATTAGCTGTAACAAAATGAGGTGCGGTTGGAAATAGTGGTAGCTAAATAATAAGTTGATAGATGATGGTTTTGTACTAACACTGTCGATGTGGAGGCAGATCCTCGCGTGTATAGTCTCTCAGAAAACTACTATGGGCTCTGGTTAGATATATTAGTTTTTTTTTTTTTTTTTGGGAAAAGGAAAAATTTATTAGCATCACAAACCAAACCATGAACAAGCTCATGGGGCATAGATGGTTAAACAAACCATGACAATAGCTAGCTTTACAAACCAGAACACAATCATACATACAAAAACTAAGAATACAGACTCAAACTCCAAACAAGAGAATACCAGCCAACCTTCCACAATCACTCTCCCAACAAACAGATGCAATCCATCCCAAGAGACTTCCTTCTTAAAAAACCTCTCAAAGTAAAACCCACCGGGAAAAACCTTAGAGAGGAAAAAAGAGCACAACTCTCATATATCTAAGCTGGTTAGATATATTAGTTGTAACACATCTTTATTAGAATTTATGATGATACATGGTAAAATCCATATGCTTTATGAATAATTGCTACTAGGTTTATAACTTACGATGAAGCATATAAAATATACCATCATATGTTATGTAAAATCAAGTGAGCACCATACTGGGGTGGAAGGCTCAACATGGATAAAGGCGAATGTTTGTAAGATGAAGAAAGCTCAAAGGAGAATCTTTGCTAAAGCCACTTTTGCTTCCGTCAAGGTAAAGTTTTGCCCAATGCAAATCTTCGGGCCAGCACCAAATGGCAAAAAAGAAGCTGACCCTCTTCCCTTTGTCGCATTCGCTACTCCTTCTGAGAATCTTTCAGGTTTGAACTCTCTTGCATCATCTCCCCATATGTCATGGTCATGTTGAACATGAATTATAGGTATGATTATATGCACACCAGATGGTATCGTCATGTTTCCTAGCTTTGTATCCTTGTGAGTAGCTTGCAAAACCATAGTTGATGGTGGGCATAGTCTAAAAACCTCGCTTAGTATCATTGTCACGATCTTGAGATGCTTTAGGCCATCAAAATGTAGCTAACCTGTACCAAAAGCTTGCATAATCTCTTCTCGAGCTTTGGTCTGCCATTCTTGATGTAAACTCAAACAAACCATTGTCCAGAGTATCAAAGTCGAGGTTGTTTCGGATCCAGCAATGTAAAATAGCTTGCATTCTTCTATCACATCTTCTATACTCATTCCATTTCCGTGTTTTTTGGTTTCTTTTGAATTTGATTCGAGTAAAAATCCAAGCAAGTCATAAGTGTGGGGTTCTCCCATCTCGATTGCTTTCCTTCTCTTGTCGGCTATACCCCTCGCCAAAGCTTGAAGCTTGTTGCGGTTTTCTTGAAACTTCTTGTTTGCTCTCGTTGGTATAAACCTACATATAAGACGAACCATGTTAACAGTTATATAATAAAGGTAGTAATGTGGTATAATGAACGCGACAGGCAGTTAAGTATCAGTTCAAACTCGTAAGTTTGAACAGCGGGTCAAAACCGGTTGGTTTGACCAACACTGATATTCTTCATCCGTTCAGTGGACTAAACATGATTATATAATAATTATCAGTATTATTATACCCTGTTTAGAAGTCACATGCATCTGAATAGCTATAAATTTCAAGCTGTTTCACCAAGTCGATTAAGTTAGATATACTCGAATTTTTTCAAGGTAACTTATTTTACATGTTAGAATTAATTAAGTTTAATTTAAAGTGGAAGTGTTAATACCTTCCTCCAGGAAGATGAAAAATGAACAGCAATTGGATCATAAGTTCCGTTTGTTCCTTTCGGATTCGGAATATCTTCTGTCCTTCATAAGAACTGCTGAATGCAGCTCGTGAAATGACATCTCCAGCCAAGTTATCGATACAAGGCCACACATCGACTTCCACAGCACCACTTTCGGCTGTGAGTAGTGCCCATTTATCAACCATATTACTACAACCTAAACAAATTGCCGAAAACATACTCTGTGCACACATCAAACCCCAAAACATTACATTATATATATATACTAAAAGGGGGAGGGTGCTTCCCTCAAAAAAGAATCCAACACTTAGTTGTGCCTTTCCTATTGGTTGGTACCTTTAAGTGGCACACATTGCATTGATAGATTGGGTATGTAAATAATTTTTGGTTAAGAAACACTGTTTAGGCAACTGTATTTCATTGTAGCATATCCAACCCATACTTTACAACCACTCTGCCGACCACTGTAGCCGCTATAGCTGGGTTTTTTTTTGTCCACTTTAGCTCTTCATCGTCCAGTTGGATTCTGCTCCCATTGTGATGCATTAAATGAGGGGTTAAATGGTTTTTGTTTCCTTATGAATTTAGGTGATAATTTCTGCCATTCAAGGTTTTAACCAGAAATTTCTATTCCTCATCTTTGTTCTCTTGAATCTGCCGTCATCCTCCACACACAAAAAAGAAAGTAAAAACATAGGCCATATACTCAGGTCTGATTATCTTTGCATTTTCTTTTCTTATGTAAATGTATTGTTCTGCATTTTCGGCTCTTTTTTTTATCAGCCAATTAAGGTTTCTTAATTTGGGGTTTTATATATGTAGCCTTTTTCACCTGTTTATGCTTGATTATGATTTACTTTTTGTTAATTCATGATTTAATTTAGATGTTTGTTTTATTCTAATTTTTAGTTGAAATTAGAGTTTTCTTAATTTGGGGATTTCCTTGATTTGTTTTGCAGGTAACCCTGTTGAGGTCTGTATTGTAACTTGCGCGTTTCACTTGGGTCTGATGATCCTATAAATCTGTTGTCTTGGTACGCCAAGTGGAAGGATGGTAGAGTGCGACAAATAGTTGCCTCAGCAACCTCCACGTGTGCAAACAGGACATACTATCAACTCTATTACACCAACTAAGCTGGTGTTTTATGTGTGTGAGGTTTCGGCGTGCTTTTATCCACTATGTTTTAGCCTGCTATTCTTTTGACCCTGATAAGTATACCGTCCTGAGATTCAGTGTTGTCACTCATGTGTGTTTGTTGGATTGCTTCATTAGCATTGATTGTAATTAGTCAATATCCCTCGCCCTTTTCCTGTGGTTTTTTGTTGGCCTGATTTGTTCCAGGATAGTAATGGGCTATGATGATTACCTATTCTCTGAATCAAATGATATCGATAATAGGAAGTCTGAACCCGTAGGTTGGCAGAGCAATTGCTGGATGGTGTGATACCATACTTGGTATTGTGCAACTGCATTTATTTGCAACCATGGTAGAATTCAGACTTTTTTTTACCCTTTTTCCAATCACAAATCTGAGTCTAATGATCTATTGTATCAGTTTTGTGGTTTCAAATTTTTTAATGGACTCTATTTTTCCAGGATAGTAATGGGCTATGATAATTACCTGTTCTCTGAATCAAATGATATTGGTACGTAATAGGAAGTCTGAACTCGTAGCTTGGCAGGGCAATTACCGGATGGCGCGTGATAGCATACTTGCTATTATGCAACTGCTTTTATTTGCAGCCACGGTGGAATTCAGACTTTTTTTTTTTTACCCATTTTCCAATTACAAATCTGAGCCTAATGATCTACTGTATCAGTTTTGTGGTTTCAAATTTTTTAACGGGCTGTATTTATATATTGTTGGATCAGAAGGTTAGCAATGTAGTTTGCTATTTTTCTAG
This sequence comes from Artemisia tridentata subsp. tridentata, assembly GCA_021014915.2. Lineage (NCBI taxonomy): Eukaryota > Viridiplantae > Streptophyta > Magnoliopsida > Asterales > Asteraceae > Artemisia > Artemisia tridentata. Next base: position 53,997,447 of record CP139509.1, on the reverse strand, counting down.
GATAGTAATGGCCTATGATGAGCAGCCAAGTTACGGATCCAAACACTGGATGACATAATTATGCAACCGTGTTTGTTTCCGTCAATCGTCAACTTTATATCTTTTTTTACTCTGTTTTCTCTAAAAATCAGAGCGAAACAACAGCTACCCTAGCTCGACCTGTGTGAATGGCTGTTTTTTTTTTTTTTTTTTTTTTTTTTTTTTTTTTTTTTTTTTTTTTTTTTTTACGGTTGTTGTTTACACTGTTCCTCTGACAAAAACATTCCTTTTTCCCGGCAGCTATCTATGTACTACACGATGAATATCAGAAAAACCGGCTTCAGATACAAGTTTACAACCACATTCGAGTTTATGAGACCTCAATCCCGGTTCTAGAACTGTATTTGTAAATGGTTTAGATCTCAATATTGATGGGATGGATGTTCGTTCCACTGGTGGCGCATCAACTTGGGAATCGAGTCCTACTCCAGAAAATGGTGAATGGCCCTCAAAGAAATCAGTCGGCATTTGGTTAGAGGATCTGCCACTATCTTCCGGAGTAGGACCCGATTCCCAAGTTGATGTGCTAGCAATGGGATGCCACTTGGTTAGAGGAGTATTTGAAGAGGAAAGTTATTATAAATGCCTATCATCATGCGTTATCGTTGATCCATCATTCATTCTCTATTACTGTTTCTGTCCAGAATAGTTCAGACATTTAATTACTTTCTTTGGAGTTCTAAACTTTATGTGTCGCTGTCTTTCAGCTCATTTGCCATGTTGCTACATAACTAGAACACAGAAAAGGTAACTATTATTCAAGTTTTTTTATGCGATACTTCAATATGAAACTGCTGCATTTGTATATGCATGCTTATGGTATCTTAAACTTACAAGCTGAATCAACTGTAGTACACGACTCTGCTTACATTTTTTTTACTGCCAACAGGTTTTTTATATTCAACAGCCTCACTACATACTATGGAGACAAGTTAAATATCAAAAATAGATAGAGTATCAATGATGGATGTACCGAGACCAAGCGCAGCTATTACTAAATTCGCATGGTCGGTGCATCCATCTTTGATACTTTTTCAATATTTTTGTCACCCCCAGGTTTTCACACTCACGTACCTCGGTGCATTATGGTCCAGCTCAGATCAAGATCGGCTGTTGGTCAGCTGCCATATATATACTTTTTGCACACCAAGGTATACCTATGCCTTTTCTCCCACAGTTGACAAATCTAACCGTTATACATACTCAATAAAAGAAAAGCATTCATGTATGCTAGGCTGCAAAATGAGGTATGTGGTGATCAATGTTCAACAACGAAAAAAAAATGCCAACGCAGATGATAATACTGTACCTACGCTCCCTTTTCGTTATCTAATTGGTGTTCATTTTTATAGAAACTCAAATTGTTTTATGCATGTTCACAGGTTCAGTCCCACAAAAGGGTCTGATCATCGGTCGTGTGCATTTCACCAAAGATAGATGGGAAACTAAAGAGAATGCTGTGACAAGTGATTTGGTGCAGATTACTTCTTCGCACCATCCTCTTTTGTTACCCATCTATCTTTGAGAATTGCACGCTATTATTGATTAGGACCATTTGTGGAACTGCAACTGCCAATATGCAAGAAAAAAATTGCTATAACACACACAGAACATCAATTGTTGGGGTTAAAACTTGGGACCGAAAGTTTTTGCAGGTCCTATTTGAACTTATAAATGATAATTTTTCACACGATCTATTACCCTTTCAAAACAAACATGGACACCAAAAAAATTTGTAATAAGCATGTCCATATTAAGTATCATTTCAGTTAATTTTGACCCCTTACGAATAAATTCGATAATAAAAGTAAGCTGTTGTGTTAACCTTTGGATACCCCATTTCCCTATACTTACATTTGAATTTTAGTGAACAGTTGGTTTTCTCATCTTCTCCTACCGTCTATGGGCAAACTACGAAAATTACATGTGTTAAGGACTTTCGACTGAAGACAATGAATCCTTATGGGCGCGCCAAGGTATCATATTACTGCCCCTTTTATTAAAAAACCTTAAATTGTGCAGATATATATATATATATATATATATATATATATATATATATATATATATATATATATATATATATATATATATATATATATATGTGTTGTTTTCTTGCTATCAGTTACCTACCCAGTATCCGTTTACCGGGAAAAAAAATGTCCAAAATACTGATGGTACTTTTCTTTTTGCAGATTGCACAAGATATGAACTATGAAGTCAAATACAACTCTATGCAAGGTGCAAACTAGAATGATGCTTTTTACAGTTATACATTTACATTTCCACATAGGTTAACCTTTTTGATGCCAGAGGTTTTTATGGTAAAATAGTTTCCCCATGCAGGTTCTTATTGACTGCAGCAGTAATAAGAAGGTATTGGGTCGTATTAGGCCATTCGATCGACACTGCAACATGGTGCTGAAAAACACATATGTGGACAGGTATGTTATTTATTAAATACTAAATAATGTGTGAAACAATTAATTTTCATAGTGGCAAGGTCGGTTTAGGTTTGAAGCGAAATACATTTTGTCCAAACATGTTGAATTTAAACAAAAAAACAATACTTCAAGCAACTTATAACATCTTCATTCGAACCGTTTGACCAGTTCCTACTTTCATTATACACGCGTGACATGTTTTGACTCGAGCCTACAAAATTACTATGAGGTATCTCAAATATGTTATCTGCTACCAACCCCATCCCGACCCATTACCAACCACTTGATGTGTCCAATTTTTCACCTATAATCTGGTCATACTAATAGAAGTAGCGTTCAGAAGAAATTAGCTTAAGCCTCCTGGAACGTCTAATGAAACCTATGAAATTAGCTTACATTTACTATAATGGCAATGACTACTAATACCAAAATCATTTACTGACATCTTCATGTTTGGTCTTTTCCTCAAGAGGTTTATTATTTTCTACAACTTCCATTAGTTTTGAGATTTCATAAGTCTTTTATATATTTAATTGGTTCTGCATTTTGTAGGCTACGGATAAATATCCATATGTTCCTGGTCACGGAGTATACTTTACAAGGTAACTTTCATTTTTTACTATTTCTTTTCTTTCTTTCTATGTATTTTTTACTTAATGTGACTTCTTTCATTTCCTTCTATGTATGACTATGTATATATGTGTAATCAATACTTGCTTATCTAAGTTTAAAAACATTAGGTTGGCATGCATATCTATTTATAGGCATGGGGTACGACAGCTGAGAACAGGATGACCTGATGGTCCTGCATACATAACACAGTGCCCGATTCAACCTGGAGGCACCTATGTATATAAGTTCACGCTGACGGGGCAAAGAGGTGCACTTTGGTGGCATGCACATGTCTTATGCCTAAGGTCTACTGTCCATGGTGCCATTGTCATCTTGCCTAAGCTCGGTGTCCCCTACCCTTTCCCAAACCCCGACAAGGAAACTGTGGTTGTCCTAGGTAATGTTTAATTTTATTTCTTTCTAATATTAGAGGACAATGAATCTTGATTTTGGAAATTCAATGAATAAAAGATAGTGTTGGGAATAAAATGATCAAAGTCAAAGAGCCTGCCAAGTCGATGAAGAGCCTGCTAGTTGATTTTGTTATGTATGAAGATGTTCTACCAGTACCTTCTGGGTAGAAGGTACTGCTAGCTAATGAAGAGCCTGCCAAGCTTATGTCAAGTCGATTAGATATTTTGTAATAGATATTTAGTTGAATTATTAGTCTTTGTACATTGTTATACGTTATGTAGAAGTAGAATAGTCTTCTGTGGTGACAGAAGAATATATCAGAGTGTACATGGGTAGTTGTATTTAATTGTAGGCGCCAATATAGTCAAAGTATAGTATTATATTCATCTACTTGACAACATGTAATAAGATATCCTTATCTTATAAAAGGATATCTTAGTCACTTCTTCATGAAAGAAATCTTACACAACCAATAACCAAAAACCAAACTATCTCTCAAGTAACTTAGTTACTTCGAATCACAAATCCTTTTGACAATCATAGATTCAAGATTACTTTGTAATCCCGGTGATACTTAGATCATCCGTATTATTTCATCAATAATATTGAATCGTTTTGTATTAACCTAAGTTGTGTTATTTGTTCATTGCATTCACTCATTTACTTAAACTCACCACCTTGTGTTCTTTTAAAGTGTGTTGTAGTAGATTCCGCATGCTAAAACACATTCAATACATAAATATCTCTCAAACACATTACTAAGATTCATATCCCAAGTGTTTGAACTTCAAGAACAACAACAAAGCGTTCCACAAGTGGTATCAGAGATAGGCTTGATATTTACTAATTTAAAAGAAAAATGGATGTTGAACATATTCAAACAAATGTTGCAGCTAAACTTCCATTACTCAAGCATAACGAGTTTGAAATGTGGAGACTAAGGGTTGAACAATACTTTCAAGTGCAGGACTATGCACTTTGGGAGATCATTGAACAAGGCAATTCATTTAAACCCCAAATCACCACTACAACAGTAAATGATGCTCTTGTAACAAGAATACAAGATCAACCATCAAATGCAGATGAAAAAGTTCAGAAGAGAAATGATCTAAAGGCAAGGAGTATGTTACTGATGACTATTCCAAATGATCAACTTCTGATCTTCAACAAATACAAAGATGCCAAAACCCTTTTTGAAGCAATTGTGGCTAGGTTTGGTGGTAATGATGCTACCAAGAAAACACAGAAAACCCTTCTCAAACAACAATTTGAGAACTTCACAGCCACAACCAATGAGTCTTTGGACAGTATGTTCAATAGACTTCAGAAGCTTGCAAGTCAGTTAGCCATCCATGAAGTGATGATAACTCAAGAAGACCTAAACTCTAAATTTCTTAGAAGTTTACCTTCAGAATGGTCTATGCATGTCATTGTATGGAAGAACAAGTCAGATATTGACCAGATGAGTCTCAATGATCTCTACAACAATTTCAAAATAGTAGAGCATGAAGTAAAGAAGACTACTGGGTCAAGTTCTGGAAATATGGCTTTTGTTTCATCCCCAAACATGTCAAAGGTTGATAATGAAGAACAAGGTAGCAGAGAAGAAGGTACTGCTAATACAACCTTTGGTACTGCTAGTACTTCTGGCAATACCAAATCCATATTAGATGAAACAATTGGGTGTGCTTTTCTTACATCTCAGCACAATGGGTCTGTATTATCATTTGAAGACCTTCAAGAGATTCATCCTGATGATCTTGAAGAAATGGACATAAAGTGGCAACTTTCACTTTTAAGCATTAGAGCCAAGAAGTTGATGATGAGGACTGGCAAGAAGATTCTGATAGATGGAAATGAGCCTGCTGGCTATGATAAGTCAAAGGTGGAGTGTTACAACTGCCACATGAAAGGTCACTACTCTAGAGAGTGTAGAAGACCTAAGAAGCAGGATGACAAGGGTAGAGGGTTTGACAACAGAAATAAAGGAAGCTTTGAGAAGAAAGGAAGCTTTGAAAGCAAGAGTAAGGTTGTTGAAGTTGCAGAGCCAAAAGCAATGGTTGCTATTGATGGCATGGGTTTTGATTGGAGTTTCATGGGTGAAGATGAGTCAACTTCTGATGAATTGGCTTTGATGGCATTCTCCACCCCTGAGGTACAAATTATCAAATGTTCTAATGATTGTGAATCTTTTAAAGAATTAAAAATCATAAGTAAAGCTTATGATACAGAAGTATTAGAACATAGAAAAACCCAACAAACCTTATTTAACCATCAGTGTGGTATGTCCAAGCTAGAAAAACAAATCATTCACTATAGAGAAAATGAACTCACATTTTCTGATGCTAAAGGTGCTCTTAATAGACAAATATATTTGAAAGATACTGAAATAGAAATGTTAAGGACTGAGTGCACTAAAGTGACATTAGCTAGAGACAATATTCAACTGACTGTTACTAAATTGGAAAATGCTTCTGAGTGTACTAAGAGCATAGTAGAGAATCAGTTGAATAAGAAAATAAAATCAGGGATAGGATATAATGAATGTCCACCTCCTTATAGAGGAATTCCATGTTCCCAGGGTAGTGATCTTGCTGTATCAGATTTACATGAATTTGTTAACAAACCATTGGATAAACCTGTAGTGATAAGTGAACCTTCTGAGAGTGCTAAGAATGTTCCACTCTCTAAGGTGCTCACTGATAAGAGACCAGATGTCCTAATTATTGAGGATTGGGTATCTGATGATGATGAAGATCAGACTATTCCTATAAAAGGAATCAAAGTAGGACCAACCAGTCCTAAGAAAGTAGAAGTTAAAGCTAAGGCCAAAACTGTTTTGAAAACAGTTGAAAGTTGTAAAAATTGTAATAACAAACCTAGGGGAAGCCAAAGAAATTGGAACAACCTAAAGTCACAACAACTAGGTGATGACTTTGTTATGTTTAATAAGGCTTGTTATTATTGTGGTAGCTTTTATCATCTTCATGCTTATTGTAATAAATGGGTTTCTGGGAGTAAATCAAAGTCTAAAACAAATGTTTCTCACCCCAGAAAAAGTTTTGTTAAGTCTAACACCACAAATGTTAAACATACTGTTAGACAACATAAGCCTGTTATTACAAAACCAACTGAAAAGGGTACAAGAAACACTTTCAAAAGTGTACCAAAAGTTGAGAAGAATCCTATTCAAAAGATAAATGTGGTCAAAACAAAAGTTTGGAGTCCAAAAACCAAAGGTCCTGCTAGAACAAAAGGTCCTGCTAGACCACATGGTACTGCCAAAATTGGTATTGCCAAAATTGGTACTGATAGACCAAAGACCACACAATGGATTAGAAGGGAAAGTGCTGTTAAGTCCTCAGCATGTTGGATTTGGAAACCAATCCAATCACAAGGTGCATCAACAATCCTGAAAAGGTTTGACTTCATTGATGCAAGAGGCAAACCCAAGTCTGTCATGGCTTGGGTACCCCAAGGAAACTAATGTGTTTTTTTTTTTTTTTTTTTTTTTTTTTTTTTTTTCATGTGCAGGAACATTCAACTGATTTTGAAGATCAAGGATATGTTGATAGTGGGTGTTCAAGGCACATGACAGGCAACATGTCATTCCTCTCAGATTTCAAAACATTTGATGGAGGATATGTTACCTTTGGGGGTGGAATAAAAGGAAAGATCACTGGTAAAGGTACTATCAAAACCAGTAAACTAGATTTTGAAAATGTGTATTTTGTGAAAGAACTTCAGTTTAATCTTCTTAGTGTCTCACAAATGTGTGACAAAAAGAACAATGTTCTTTTTACTGACAATGGATGTATGGTTCTTTCTTCTGATTTTAAGATGCCTGATGAGAGTCAGATACTTCTTAAAATTCCAAAAAGGAACAATATGTATAGTGTCAATTTAAAGAACATTGATCCCAAGGAAGGTTTAACTTGTTTGGTAGCAAAAGCCTCATTGGATGAATCTATGTTTTGGCATAGAAGGCTTGGTCATGTAAACTTTAAAACAATCAACACTATTGCAAAATATGATTTAGTAAGAGGTTTACCCAAAAAGATTTTCCAAAACGACCAAACTTGTGTTGACTGTCTAAAAGGCAAACAACATAGAGCTTCTTGTAAGCCCAAGACCCAAAACTCTATTACTCAGGCTTTACATATGCTTCATATGGATCTCTTTGGTCCTACTAATGTGTGCAGCTTGAATGGAACGAAATATTGTCTGGTTGTTACTGATGACTATAGCAGATTTTCATGGGTTTTCTTCTTAAGATCTAAACATGAAACTAGTGAGATACTTAAAACCTATATCACTGAGGTAGAAAACCAATCTGATAAGAAAGTCAAAATCATCAGGTGTGACAATGGGACAGAGTTCAAGAATAGAGTTATGGATGACTTTTGCAAAGAAAAAGGCATAAAAAGAGAGTTTAGTGTAGCTAGAACACCTCAGCAAAATGGAGTAGCAGAAAGAAAGAATAGAACACTTATAGAGGCTGCTAGAACTATGTTAGTAGACTCTAAGTTGCCTATTTCATTTTGGGCTGAAGCAGTTGGTACTGCTTGTTATGTACAAAACAGGGTTCTTGTGACAAAACCACATAGAAAAACACCTTATGAACTTTTCTTTGGTAGAAAACCATCTTTAAGTTTTATGAGACCTTTTGGTTGTCAAGTCACTATTCTCAATACCAAAGATCATTTAGGCAAATTTGATGGAAAAGCAGATGTTGGCTTTTTGATAGGGTATTCCTTGCAGAGTAAGGCCTACAGAGTGTTTAACACTTGCACTAGGCTAGTAGAAGAAAATCTTCACATAGAGTTTCAAGAGAAACTAGCAAATGTGAAAGGAGTTGGACCAGATTGGATGTTTGATGTTGATAGGCTTTCAGAATCTATGAATTATGTGCCTGTTACAGGTACAAATGTTAATGAAAATGCAGGTTCTGAAGACAATGTTGACTCTCCTAAAAATCAAGATTACATCTGGATGCCAATTTGGAAAAGAATGGATCTATCTTCAAGTGAAGAAGGACCTTCAGACACAACAATTGAAGGCAATGAAGAAGATCAAGGAACTCAGAATCAAAAGAATCAAGAAAGTGGTGCTTATGACAATGGTACTGCCAGTTCTTCAGATGGTCCTGCTAGTACAAGTATTGGTACTGCTGAGCCATTGAATATTCAAATAGAAGATTCTTTTCAAGAAGAAGTTGGGATTAGCAATCTTCCAACTACATATGAAGTTCCTAAAACACCAAACACTAGAATTCTCAAAGATCACTCAACTGATGATGTGATTGGAAGCATGACTTCTGGTGTTAGAACAAGATCTCAAGTTGGTTTATCTCAAGTCTTATCTACAGATGAAGAAGGGTTTATCTCCTCTATGTATGAAGAAAAGAATAATGATAATTCCAATATATGCCTGTTTTCATGTTTTCTATCTCAGGCTGAACCCAAAAATATAAACAAAGCTTTAGATGATGCAAGTTGGGTGGAAGCTATGCAAGAAGAGCTTCTCCAATTCAAGATTCAGAAGGTTTGGATATTGGTTGATTTGCCAAGAGGTCATAGGGCAATTGGAACCAAATGGGTGTTCAGAAACAAGAAAGATGAAAGGGGTATAGTGATCAGAAACAAGGCTAGATTGGTAGCACAAGGATATACTCAAGAGGAAGGGGTAGATTATGAAGAAGTGTTTGCTCCAGTTGCAAGACTTGAAGCAATTAGGCTTTTCTTAGCCTATGCTTCATTCATAGGCTTCACTGTCTATCAAATGGATGTTAAGAGTGCATTTTTGTATGGTGAAATTGAAGAACCAGTATATGTATCTCAACCTCCAGGCTTCATTGATGCTGAGTATCCAGATAAAGTTTACAAAGTTACCAAGGCTTTGTATGGCCTACACCAAGCTCCAAGGGCATGGTATGAAACATTGGCTTGTTTTCTACTAGAAAGTGGATTCCAAAGAGGCAGGATTGATCCAACTTTGTTCATCAAAAGGACAAAGAAAGACATCTTGTTAGTGCAGATTTATGTTGATGACATAATCTTTGGATCAACAAACCAAGACTTGTGTGTGGAATTTGAAAAAACTTATGCACAGTAAGTTTGAAATGAGTTCCATGGGGGAACTTACTTTCTTTTTAGGTCTCCAAGTGAAACAATCCAAAGAAGGCATATTTATCAGCCAAGATAAGTATGTAGCAGAGATCTTAAGGAAATTCAATTTTGCTGATTCTAAGGTTGCAAGTACACCAATGGATCCAGACAAAGGGCTACTCAAGGATGCTGAAGGAGAAGATATGGATTTGCACAATTATAGATCTATGATTGGGTCCTTGATGTATCTTACATCATCAAGACCAGATATCATGTTCTCAGTATGTGTATGTGCAAGGTTTCAAATACATCCCAAAATCTCTCATCTCACAGCAGTCAAAAGAATCTTTAGATATCTTAAAGGTCAACCTAGGTTGGGTCTTTGGTATCCAAGAGAATCATCTTTTGAATTGATGGCTTATTCGGATAGTGACTATGCTGGTGCAACACTAGACAGAAAATCCACAACTGGTGGATGTCAATTTCTTGGTTGCAGACTAATCTCTTGGCAATGCAAGAAACAAACAATGGTGGCCAATTCTACAACTGAAGCAGAATATGTTGCTGGTGCAAGTTGTTGTGGGCAAGTTCTTTGGATCCAAAATCAACTGCTTGACTATGGGTACAATTTTCTTAACACCATTATTTATATTGACAATAGCAGTACTATTTGCATCATTAAAAACCCAGTTCAACACTCAAAAACAAAACATATTGAAATCAGACACCATTTCATAAGGGATTGCAATGAGAAGAGGTTAATTCAAGTAGTTAAAATTGATTCTGAAAAGAATTATGCAGACCTTCTCACCAAAGCTTTTGATTTAGGTAGATTCAAATATCTTGTAGGAGGTATTGGAATGATAAATCTTTGAAAAACATGTGTTTTTGTTCATAAAATTAACTGGTATTGGATTTTAAACATGGTACTGCTAGTTAGTCAAAAGGTCCTGTTAGTTCATAATTGGTCCTGCTGATACAAAATTGCTATGTTTTGTTCATATAAATGCTTGAATGTTTACAATTATATAGATCAAATGTTCTACACTTTGTTCTTTTGGTTTGCAACTAACATATTTCAGGTTGATAACAAAACAAGAGTTCTTTCAAACAAAAGGGGCAACAAAAGTTATATTCATTTCAGGAGAAATAACAATCTCAGGGGAGGAATTAATAGCCCAAAATGGAAGAAAGACCAATTTATGAAAGAAAAGACAAGAGCATACAAGATGATGCAGAGTTGAAATAGAGAGAGTTAGATCATATATCTAGAAGGGATGAAGCATTTCTCAAAGGAGAAAGTTCTATCTAGATCAAACTAAGAAAGGTTTCAACTCAAAGGCATGACATTAGATGATTTCACTTGTTGAACTAATCATCCAAGATACACAGCATCATTGCCTTTCTAAATTTCCTCCATCCAAGGAAATTGCACCATCTTTGGGCCATCATGGCTTTTGGTATTCAGCTCACCAAGTTTTCACAAACTTAAGAGTTGGCTAGTCCTTAAGCAAACGGCTTTTGGTAAAGACAAATCAAATCCGTTGATGGTTGATAGTTTACCAAAAACTATATGGTTGTTAACTAACCATACTTAATTGTAAATAGTTAGCTAGTCCTTAAGCAAACGGCTTTTGGTAAAGACAACTCAAATCCGTTGATAGCTGGTAGTTTGCTAAAAACTATAAGGGATTTTTATAAAACTTTCAAAGGTACTGGTAGTTCAAAATTGGTACTGCTAGTATAAAAAGGTACTGCTAAATAGCCGTTGAGCCTGTCAGAAAAAGTTTTAGCCATTAGGCCTGGTAGTTAAAATTAGCCGTTGGGGTAGTTATGTAATTCACTGATGATTATATTATATTATATTTTACATATAAAAGATCTTTTTAACCGCCTTTTCATTTACTTATTTTAATCTTTCTTATTGTCGGTTAAAAGTAATTCTCTCATATCTTCTTTCATCAGTCACTATCATAATTCACATACACCTTTCATCTTCTACCAGTACTACCAACAAATCCCACCAACATATTAAAAATTTTCATTATGGCTTCCACAGTTGTTCTAGATTTTGTCCAACGTCACAATCAGTTAGCATTTTTGGAAAAGTCAGAGGATAATGCCTCATTTCATCAAGTAGTGGACTTTTTAAACAACTCCTACATCAGGTTTGCTTTGCTAGTCAATCCCACTATTTATGAAAATCAAATTTTACAATTTTGGCAATCTGCTAAAATTAAAACTTCTGAAAATGGGGAACAAAGAATAAAAGCCAAAGTGGATGGTAAACATTTGACTCTTACTGAGTCATCCTTAAGAAGGCATCTTCATTTGGATGATTCTGATGGTATTAGTCAGTTACCAGATACTGAAATTTTTGAAAATTTAACAAGAATGGGGTATCATGCTGAGTCCAACAAACTCACTTTTCTGAAAAAGCATCTTACTCCACAATGGAGATTTTTGATTCACACAATCCTTCACTGTTTGAGCCAGAAGAAAACCTCTTGGGAGCAATTTAGTGGCAACATGGCCTCTGCTCTCATTTGCTTAGCAACAAACAGAAAATACAACTTTTCTAAATATATTTTTGAAGGATTGATAAACAATGTGAAAAGTAAAACAAAGTTTTTGATGTATCCAAGATTTATTGGTTGCATCATTGGAAAATTACAACATGTGTTGCTTCCCACAGACTCAGTTTATGAAACACCAAAACTTTCTCACAAAGTATTTTCAAATATGAGAATTGGTTTTAGAGGGGAGGAAGTTCCACTTTTTGATGAAATGGTACCACAACATCCAGAAGAACCCACACCATCTGCTGATACACCATCATCTAGTTCTTCACATGGTTTCATTTCACAAACACATCAAAAATCACCAACACCATCTCCAGTACCATCAGCAACACCACCACCATCCCCACATCATATATCACAAACCCAATCACCTCAGACAATGCAGGAGTTGAAAGACAAGGTGAAGTTCTTAGAGAATGCTCTTAAAAGTCAAAATGAAAGGTTTTCTCAGATCAACATCAAATTGGTCAAGAGGGTTAAGAGATTGGAGGGTGAAGTGAAGAAGTTAAAAGGTAAAAAGTCTGCAAAGGTTGTTTTATCTAGTTCTTCACAGTCAGATGCTGATAGGATAGATCACTCTTCCAAAAAGGGGAGGAAGGATAGGTCTGAAGATGAGGAAGAAGAGGAGGAACAGGCTAAATTTGAATTCCATTATGGAACTCAAGTTTATGATGAAGAGCCTGTTGGAGCAGGGCAAGAGCCTGTTGGAGCAGGGCAAGAGCCTGCTAGGAGAGAAAGGCTATTGGCTATGGGGTATAAAGGGTCTGCTGAGAGAGTGTACAAGAGAAAGAGGGTTTTAATTGCTGATGAGCAATCTTCTGCTCCATCACAAGATTCACCTCCAAAGGATAAGGGCAAAGGTATTCTGATTGAAGATGAGCCAAAGTCCAAGAAGTTGAAAAGAACTCAGCAAATTCAGATGGCTTTAGGAGAAGAAGAGGCCAAGAGGGTTCATGAAGAAGAGCTAAAAGCACTTGAAGCTTCAAGAATGCTTGAAGTAATGAAAGAGCAGAAAGATGCTGAAGATGCTGCTCAAGCTCTTATTGATTCTCAAGCTGCACAAATATTTGATGCACAACTACAATGGATTATCTCTATTGATCCAATTGTAAGAGGTCAAGCCTCTGTGTATATGGATGATGAGTCTCTCAGTATAGAAGAAAAGACAGCCAAGCTTGAAGAATTCATCACCAAAAAGTATAGAGAAGAAGCCTTAAATGATGTATTTCAGCAGATCATGCAGTATAAGGAGAAAGGGTTTAAATTGCCACATGATCAGAAAGAGCAGATGAAGTTCTTCAAGTTATATCTGAAAAGGTCAGCAAATTGGAAGGATCATCAACTCAAAAGAAAATCATTTGAAGAGTTGCAGCATCTATACATTGAAGCATACAAAAAGAACCACTGCACTCCTCCTGAACACACACAAGAAAGGTCTTCAAAGAAGAAAGAAGATGCTCAGATGAAAGAAGTAGCAAAATTGGACACAGAGCAAGTAAGTAAAATGTTGATAACTTTACCTACTATCATACATGCTGATCCAATTAGGTCTAGACACCCTATAATTGATTGGGAAATACACCATGATAGATTTGGTAAGTCATGGAAAGTATCAAGGGTTGGGGGACAGTCTGCTATCTTCAAGAATTTTGAAAATTTAGTTAGAGCATCTGATAGAGCAGATTTGGAAGAATTGTGGAATCTAGTGCAGATTAGGCTAGCCACAAATTCTAGCAATGATGTTAAGGAACAGGAATTATGGGTTGAATTCAATAGGATGTTTGATCCTGATCCCAAAGATGATTATTGGAAGTTTCCATATTATGATCCATCTACAACCTGGGAATTCCTAAGTCATTGCAGTGTTCATCATTTGTACACATCAAGTGGGATTGAACTCTTTATGTTGGCTGAGAAAGAGTATCCACTTAGTTATGAAGTGCTCTCAACTATGATCTCCAAGAGTTTAAGGTGTGACAAAGATGATGAAAACTCAGAAATTGTTCAAAGTTTGCTAAGGAGCATATTTGAACAATGTGAAAGAAAAAGGAAGGATAGAAAGTAAGGGTTTTTGGAAGAGTTCTCAAATCCTCAAGGTATGTATTTTATTCATCAGAAACTTGTGTATTTTAATGGAAATAACAAGTTTAGGGGAGGATTGTTGGGAATAAAATGATCAAAGTCAAAGAGCCTGCCAAGTCGATGAAGAGCCTGCTAGTTGATTTTGTTATGTACGAAGATGTTCTACCAGTACCTTCTGGGTAGAAGGTACTGCTAGCTAATGAAGAGCCTGCCAAGCTTATGTCAAGTCGATTAGATATTTTGTAATAGATATTTAGTTGAATTATTAGTCTTTGTACATTGTTATACGTTATGTAGAAGTAGAATAGTCTTCTGTGGTGACAGAAGAATATATCAGAGTGTACATGGGTAGTTGTATTTAATTGTAGGCGCCAATATAGTCAAAGTATAGTATTATATTCATCTACTTGACAACATGTAATAAGATATCCTTATCTTATAAAAGGATATCTTAGTCACTTCTTCATGAAAGAAATCTTACACAACCAATAACCAAAAACCAAACTATCTCTCAAGTAACTTAGTTACTTCGAATCACAAATCCTTTTGACAATCATAGATTCAAGATTACTTTGTAATCCCGGTGATACTTAGATCATCCGTATTATTTCATCAATAATATTGAATCGTTTTGTATTAACCTAAGTTGTGTTATTTGTTCATTGCATTCACTCATTTACTTAAACTCACCACCTTGTGTTCTTTTAAAGTGTGTTGTAGTAGATTCCGCATGCTAAAACACATTCAATACATAAATATCTCTCAAACACATTACTAAGATTCATATCCCAAGTGTTTGAACTTCAAGAACAACAACAAAGCGTTCCACAGATAGTTTGTCAACGAAAAAATGCTAAAAACTTTTTGTTCTGGCCTGACGGTATAAAATTGCAGGAGAATGGTGGAAATCTGATATGGAAGTTGTCATTAACGAAGCACAGAAATCTGGGCAAGCCCCAAATGTTTCAGATGCTCACACCATCAATGGAAACCCTGGGCCGACCCCGAAATGCATAGACAATGGTTAATATTTGACTGTATTAGTTTGTTTTAATTTATTTGATTCTTGAGTACTTAATGACTTACAAGTTGAAATTTTTTAATCTAGGTGGTTTCAAATTACCCGTGGATCAAGGGAAGAATACATGTTAATGCTCATGAACATTGCACGATCTACTACCCCTACAAAACAAACATGGACACCCAACGAGATTGTAGTAAGCATGTCCATATTAAGTATCATTTTAGTTAATTTTGACCCCTTACAAATAAATTTGACAATAAAAGAAACCTGTTGCGTGAACCTTTCGATACCCCGTTTCCCCATACTTACATTTGAATTTTGGTGTGCAGTAGGTTTTCCCACCTTCTACTACTGTCTATGGCCAACCTAGGAAAATTACAAGAGTTGAGAACTTTCAACTGAAGGCAATGAATCCTTATGGGCGCACCAAGGTATCATATTACTGCCCTTAAAGATACTCTGTCTGTCAAGTATTATGCCTTTTTCTAAATGATACTTTAACTTGGTTCATGCTATGCAGGTATAATTTCAAAGGCTTTATGACAAAACCATCTACAGTCGCTCCAACCACTTTCTTTACCCTTGTAGCAAATGGTGTGACCGGGTACTAATGTTCACCGTCATTTTCGATGCACAAAGCAACAGATCCGCAACAAATACCACACAAGATCTTTGCAATTGAAGGTCAAAAGAATACTTTTCAATTTCATTTCAATCAAACAGCCAGAACAGTTAACTTGATTCTACACCAAGTTTTCGACAACACCAATAGAGATCAAGGAACAATCAAAATAATAGAAGCAAAGCCAGGTACCAACATTTGAGTTAACAATTACTCTTATTTAAAGATAACATATGCAAATGCAAATATTAACTACTTTGTTTGTAAATAATAGGAACACCAACAGCAATCCTCACATTAACAAATCAACAAGACGCAAACAAAAAGACAGATGACCACAACAGATCAAGATCAGCTACGAGAAAATTGTTTGAAGATGAACTACCATATCTAAGGAAGCAAAAAAAAGGTCAGTTACACAATTTAACTTAACATAAACAATAACTTTTATAATAACCTACAATCCAGTCACATACACTCCAACCAAACATTACAACAACACAGATACATAACTACAAATACAGACACCAACATGACACCAACATGAATGACACAACATAACCAGCAACAATTCCCTTCGCTTCTAGCCACACAGTCAGAAATCAATCAGACCCTTAAGCTTCTGAACAAAGATCTCCTTATCATGACCATTTAGCTCCAACTCGGCTGTTATTATGCACATCCGCATGACCTTTTGGTCATCTTTTGCCTGTACCTCTTTTAGGTACTCAGCTGTTTTCTGGGCATAAATGTTCCCGACAGTGTCTAGCTCCTGAATAAAAGCCGTCCTTTCACGCATTACCCCAACGAGTCTACCACATAGCGCATTCATCTGTTGCGCCATTTGAATGTCTTCAATTCCAGATTTATGACAATATAGAACTAACATTTCAGACCAATTATTTGAATTGGCCTCAATTCTAAGCTGATCGCACTTAGGCCGCCTAGACATTGTTTTTTCTTGCTTCTTTATCACAAGTTGGAAAATGAGTTGTGAAAATGATCATACACGATACCTTCCTTAAATAGAGAAACAAAAATCAAAAAGTAATTTGCATAGTTTCTTTTTTTTGCCCACATGCATATCATGCAGCAAGCTACCCTTATCTCCTTTGGCTTATTGCCATCATACACCTATTGAAAAAAAGAATTGGCATATACCATACCTGCCAAAGATGAACAACAGTTTTTTTATATCCATTATAGGCATTGAACACAGCTACACCTATTGTACTATTACTCCTTTCAACTCATCTATACTATCATCCAAAAGATTCCAAAATTATTGCCTTGGAGACTTTATAAGTTGGCAGAAACAATAGATTCCCTACTGTTTGTTCATTATGCACAACTTAATAATTCTAGATGCATAATATAATCTGAATACCCATTATCGATACCTACTTTGAACAACCCATTGTAGCTACAGGATAGACACATATTAAATGGTTGCCTATGTACAAATGACTACTGCTTCTTAAATAAAAATATTAAAAAAAAATAATAATAATAATAATTATAATCAAAATCATTTGCCTTCATTTTACGGATCCACTAACTATGCACAATGGCAATCATTTCCTGTTATTGTTGAATACAAATTTATTTTTCTAATTTTCATTTAAAGATTACTTCCGACTAGATTGATTCCTACTGTTTGATAAATATTGCAACAAATAACTACGTTACTGAAACATGTCTTGATGCCTATTGTATACAGGCAGTTGACGACACAAAATAAAAAAATTATCATCAACTATTCTGTTCCAGTTGACGACAAAAAAAAAATATATATCATCAAGTGATTATAAAATTTGCATAAGAAGTTTTTCGTAACACAATGTATATACCTGTATATATAGTAGCAGTCGTCTAATTTAAATTACAAAAAAAAAATGAAATCTTTAGTGTTATTACTCGATAGAATTTATGTGTCAATGTTAATTTTATAATAAAAATATTTTGCAGGTCAAGTGGGATGAGTGATTAACAAATTATAAAGACACTTGGGGAAGAGGCTACACATTTGGCTAGATATAATTTCTTTTGTGTTTATGCAGCCACATTTACCTCAGAAACACATCCTATGGTGCTACATGACCGCTAGATCAACAGAGGTACATAAATGCCTATGCTTTTTAGTTTTCCTGAATTGATCAAATACGTAGTTACAATGAGTAATCCCAAAGACCATCATAACCATAGATTATACATGATATGTTTGAAAAAATATTGTATTATGTTTGTTTAAAGTTTTTAAATATGCGTAGCTTCTGGACTTTATTTATTGTTTTCATTGCAAATGGTACTTTCACATTCTCACCGTTATATGGTATCCACGCTTCCGGTCCATAAATCAATACACTAATGAAATGGGATTGAAGTTTTACAAGAAATGATTAAAGATAGCGAAAAAATTTACATTTTACATTTATTTATGATAAGAGGTAGGGAAGTTCTTATAATTACACATTTATCATAAAAGTTAAGTAGTTTGACTCATGCTGTTACATGTACTTAGGTACCTTCATTGTGTTTTTCACCTGCTGTAGAGGCATATGGTATATAGTGTAGACCTTTCTTCCCGTTCCCCCCTGTGAAGTGTGTAGGTGTTGCATAATACTTGCACACTTGCAGCTGTCTAAAACAAAGTTGGGGTTTTGCAGCATATCCAAACACACCCTAAATATTCTTGAAATGAGGCAGGCAAGTATGCCTAAAAGACTTCTATATCTGGTCCTATCTATTGTTATGCTTAGTACATGAATGTTTATTAATTTAATTTGTTCAATATGCTAATGTCATAAAATAGCAACAAACATATCTTAGTATTCCACATATGTCAGTATATTTATGATCATAACCAATTTAGACATCAAACTTTTATGCTACAAAATAGCAGCATATCCATACACAATCTGCATCTTTTGACCTATTTTCTACTTTTCTTTTTAGCAGAAGCATTGTACATGTTTCATGGAGAGGATCAGGCTGAATTGACGGATGAAGCGAATCATGTGAAGCCACTTCGTCAGGTATTCAATCTTTCATTAGGGAGATGTGACCAACAAGAGATGTTATTTAAGCCTTTGTCCAGCAAAAGAAGAGATATTTTCATTTGAGTGTAATTCATCTCTATCAACTTTACAAGCGCTCTCGATCTGTATGTCAGTTGTGGAATGCAGAAAATCGCCAAATTATTTGCAGAATCCAGAACCTCTACTCTCTCTTCAGGAATTTCTTCCATTTCGATTGAATTTTCAAATTGACTCAAAGTCGATATCATGACAGCTGAAGTCACGAAACGTGGATGTCCTTAATGTAAACTCACTACAACAAACAGTATGAACTATTAAATTTAATTTATAAATTGGTTTAAGAATCAATGAATTGCACCACTGCCTTTAATACATGATTTATTACCAAACCAACAGGTAAATGAACAATAACATATATGTGCAGCGGATTTGTTATACCACATTTCATACAAACGGGCTTCACAACAAGGCAATCCCGCGAGAACGCGCGGGCTACCCCACGCGTTAGATCCTAAAAATGGAAAAGTGGGTAAGAAAGGCCACCAATGAGGTAAAGTGACCTACCCTGATACTTTCGAGATGAAAGGCAGGGTTAATTATATGATGATGTTTGGTCCATTTTTCACCCTCAGAGGCTGCTAGTCCACCGATGATACTATCTCTGAGTGGCCCATGTTGTGTCCTTTGAAACTCGCCAGGTCTTGATAATATATCTTTAATTAGTTCTGGGTTCCTGATGAATAACCCTTGGTCTTGGTCCAAACCATATATAAACTTTTTTGCCTGTCACGCCATGACAAATCTAGAAAGCTTAGAATAGAAAATTTTCTTCTTTAATCGCTACTATTACAATAGATTGAGAAAAGTACCCTATTTCTTACATATACGGTGATCAAAAGTCTAAAACAATTAAATGTAAGGGGTTGTTTGGGATATCTTATTAACTGTGTATATATCTATTGTGTTTTGAATTTCCAAGGTGTTTGTGTATGCTTGAGTAACCAATCCCAAGTACCCCTATAGATATCATAAAACTCTAGTCCAAAACAGCATGTAGATAAAATTACCATATTTGTTGAAGATATGATGTTCATAGGTAAAAACATGCTGACTGATATCATGTGAGATTATTGACATAGGCTTTGATCTAGCTTCCTTCGTTAACTTTGCAAGCTCCATGATGTCGCCTATGATCGGTTTGTATGAGTTACCTTTATGTTAGTTTCTTTAGATCAGTTCCCAGCAGGGTGAAGATAATCAATGGGTACCAGATATCACTTGAAATCGTGTTATCACTTTCCAATAGAAACTATTCGACCCTATGCCTGGGTTACACGAATATCTCTATGGGATAAGACCAATTGGTGTTCTTGTTTTAGGCACAAATCAAGAACCTATTCGCTTTCAAGTGTTTATGTTTCGTGTTATACTTCCATGCATATGAGTATCCTATTTATAGGATTGAATCACTCTTAGTCAATGGAATTATAAGAATTAATCGGCCAATTAATCTCCTCATAATGTTCCTCCATCATAGCCATAGTGGTTACAAGACCAAGTTATTATGGTCTTAATTACGAGTTTGAAACTGCCCATAAATAGGTCAAAGTAGTTACAAACTCATTCCAGCAGTACTAACTTATGCCAACAATAGTAACTTGCTCCAGCAGTACTAACTTAGTACTAGCAGTAGTAACTCTACTCCAGCAGTACTAACTTAGTACTAGCAGTAGTAACTTAAACCACTATAAGAGTCAGCGTAATCAGGGACTTAATGGGTGTACACTCCGTACCTCCAAACCCATTTCCAAGTATGATCAAATCACTCAATTGAACTAAATTTCCAACAATCCTCCCCAATTTAGTACAATTCCTTTTTGCATGAAATAAACATAAAACAAAACATGTGCATAAATGAAAATATCTTGAAGATTGAATTCCCATCTTAGTACATCACACGTTCAAATACTCGAGAATCAGGGTGTTCTAAGAATTGAACCCTTCAACCCATTTGAATACCTGAAGATAACATACACACAAGCTTTCAAATACTTAAATGCTCCTGACACTAAATAAGCCATGTGTCCATATCCAATTCACAAATGTTGTAGGAGCCAAAAGTCCAAAGCTCCCTGAAGCGGCAAAACTTTAACATTCACATAGTTGGTTCCTCTTTATTCATGCTCCTGCTTAAACTACTAAGAAGTAAAGACTTCATCCTACTTTTCAACAGGTTCCGAGCACAACCTTTGGATGATTGTAAAACATGTGCTCCAGTCTACTGAATGTTCAGCTTTCCACATTGAATTCAGCTCCCAAGTTTCCTCAGGAGGGAGTTGGGTGTCTTAGCATTCAGTGACTAAGTTGGACCTTAAACCCATCCCTTTAGCAGACTTTAAAACCAAGTCTCTAGCCAAACCCTTCGTCAAGTGATCAGCTAAATTTTGTTGAGATCTAACAAACTCTATAGATACCACCTCATTCATGATAAGCTCACGAATCATGCTATGCCTGACACCTAAGTATCTAGACTTCCCATTGTACATCTGGCTATAAGCCTTAGCCAATGTAGCAACACTATCACAACGGATAGAAATAGGTGATATAGGTTTAGGCCACAATGGAATCTCAAGAAGCAAGTTTTTAAACCATTCAACTTCTTTACCAGAAACTGCTAAAGCCACAAATTCAGATTCCATTGTTGAACTGGTGATGCAAGTTTGCTTCTTGGATGCCCAAGAAATTGCACCTCCACCAAGTAGGAATACCCAGCCACTGGTAGACGAATTGTCTTCAGTGTTACTGATGCAACTTGCATTAATGTATCCTTCTAATACTGAAGGATAACCAGTATATGAGAGACTATAATCCATAGTCTTTTTTAGATACTTCAATACCATCTGAACTACTTGCCAGTGATGAGCACTAGAATTACTAGTATACCTGCTCAGTTTACCCACTACAAAAGCAATATCAGGTCTTGTACAAGTCATGGCATACATCAGGCAACCAATCACCCTAGAATACTCAAGTTGAGATACAACCTTACCAGTATTAGGCATCAGCTTCTCACTTGTATCCATAGGAGTACTCACAGGAGTACAATCAAAGTAATTAAATTTCCTCAACACCTTCTCAATATAATGAGATTGAGAGATAGAAATTCCTTTACTTTCATGTTTAATCCTTATACCAAGGATAACATCAGCCTCCCCCATGTCCTTCATGGAGAACCTTGATGACAAATATTCCTTTGTCAGGTCAACCTGATTTTGGTCAGTGCCAAAGATCAACATGTCATCAACATATAGGCAAATGATGACTCCTTTACCAGATTCATCAAATTTTCTATATACACATTTGTCAGCTTGATTAAGAAGATAACCATTTGACAAAACCACTTCATCAAAATTTTAATGTCATTGCTTAGGTGCCTGTTTTAGTCCATACAGAGACTTAATCAGTTTACACACCTTGTTTTCATTGCCAGACATGATGAAGCCCTGAGGTTGGTTCATATAAACCTCCTCATCTAAGTCACCATTCAAGAAAGCTGTCTTCACATCCATCTGATGAATAATCAGATTGTGAATTGATGCCAAAGCAATCAGCAATCTTATTGTACTGATATGTGCCACAGGGGCATAAGTATCAAAGTAGTCTATCCCTGATTTTTTTAAAGCCCTGAATAACTAGTCTAGCCTTTAACTTTTCAATAGTTCCATCTACCTTCATTTTCTTTTTGAAAATCCATTTGCAACCTAGAGGTTTGCAACTAGGTGGTAGATCAGCCAACACCCAAGTTTTGTTGCCCATCCCATCTCATCATTTATTGCTTCTTTCCAGAAAGCAACATCCTGGGACTTCATTGCTTCATCAAATATTTTGGGATCATCCTCAACAATGAAGCAATAGGAGTATTGGTCAGAGACCTCATCCCTTGTTCCTTCAATTAGATATAATTGAAACTCATGTCCAAATGACTTAGGAGTCCTGACCCTATTGCTCCTTCTGAGCTCAGGTTCAGGTTGATGTACCACAACCTCGTCAGAAACCTCATCAGAGACCTCTGAAACACCAATGTCATTAGTTTCATTTGGAATCCTTTGACTTGGTCTAAGGACTGATGAGAATCTATTCTCATCAAAGATTGCATCCCTTGAATCAATTATTGAGTTAATTGAAACAGACTCATTAGGTTCAATAACATAGAACCTATATACCTTGGAATGCTCAGCATATCCAACAAAGATGCATTCAATGCCTCTTTCACCCAAAGTTTTCTGCTTTGGATCAGGGAGTCTTACAACAGCCCTACAACCCCAAACCCTGACAAAGTTCAGGTTGGGTTTTCTTTTAGTCCAGAGTTCATAAGGGGTAACCTTGTTCCTTTTATTGAGAACCCTATTTAATAAGTAGCAAGCGGTTAACATAGCTTCACCCCAGAACCCTTGACTCAACCCTGAATAGGACAACATGGAATTAACCATCTCCTTTAGTACCCTGTTTTTTCTTTCAGAGATACCATTTTGCTGAAGAGTATATGGAGAAGTCGTTTCATGGATTATACCAACAGACTGAAAATACAGAGTATCCATGTACTTACCTCCCCTATCAGTCCTTAATCTTTTGATTAGGGAACCTTGTTGCAATTCAACTTCAGTTTTAAACACTTTAAATTTATCTAATGCTTCATCCTTAGTATGTAACAAATAAACATAACAAAACCTAGAAGCATCATCAATAAATGTCACAAAGTATTTCTTATTCCCCAAAGAGGGAGTAGCATGTAAATCACATAGGTCATTATGAATCAGCTCCAAAACTTCAGTTTCACGTTTTACACTTTGAAATGGTTTCTTAGTTATTTTGGTCATCATGCAAGTTTTACACTTTTCAGTGTCCATATCAAAGGCTGAAATTAACCCATCCTTAGACATATCTCGCATTCTCTTAAAGTGTACATGGCCAAGTCTAGCATGTCATAGGGTTGAATCATTTAGTTTAGAGGTTGACATAAAGGCTGAATTAGCAATATCATTAACAATATTAAGCCTGAACATTTGATTACACAAATAGCCAAAACCAATAAACACACCATGTTTAGACAAAACAAACTTATCAGATTCAATAACTTGTTTATAACCACAATTATTCAAAATACTACTAGAAACCAAATTCTTTCTAATATTAGGAACACTTTTCCAGAACTAAATCTTAAATCCACACATCCTTTTCCATGCACCAGGGCTGTTGACTCATTTCCCATATGAAGAATAGAACCATCATTCAGTGACTCATAGGTCTTGAACCAGCTTTTATCTTTACACACATGGATTGTTGCTCCAGAGTCAACCCACCACGCAACATCATCATCCTGCACAAAGTATGCCTCAGATATATATGTAACATAATAAATCTGAAAAGACTTATTAAACACTATCTGACCTTTCAGAGGGTTGGTTGAACCAGTCCCTGAACCACTTGTGCCTGATCCATTGGCTTTATTGCCAATTTTAACACCCTTACAATCCTTCCTGAAGTGTCCAGTTTTCCCACACTTCCAACAAGTAGCTTTTGGCTTTTTGTTAATATCAGTTTTGGTGTTATCCTGATGTTTACGTTTGCCCTTGTTGTCACTGTACCTGGTGGAGTTGTTATGCTCCACCATATTGACAACTGATGGACCAGTAGCATTGCTACTGTTTGGCAAGTGATTCCTCAATGCGCAAATGACTGCCCAACTCAACAAAAGTTAATTCCTCCTTCTTATGTTTAAGCATATGCTTGAAATCTTTCCAAGAAGGAGGGAGTTTATCAATGAGACAAGAGACTGAAATAGTCTCATCCATGTTTATTTTGTGTTGTGTGAATCTGTCAAGTATACTAAGAAGTTCATTGTATTGTTCTATGACAGGTCTAGAATCGACCATTTTGTAATTGTTAAAATTACTTACAAGGAACTTCTTACTTGATGCATACTCAGCCATATATTTGGCTTCCAAGGAACCCCATAGTTCTTTACCAGATTCCATATTTTGATAAATGTCAAACAAAGAATCAGACATACCATTAAGGATTAAACCTCTGCAAATGTAGTCGTCATTCTCCCACTTGCTCCTTTTCCTTATGTCTTCCACAGTCGCATCATCCCCATCATCAGGAATAGGAGTGTTCAGGACATACACCATACTCATGCTTGACAACAAGAAGTGCATCTTCTTTTTCCATCTTTTGAAATCGGCACCTTTAAACTTTTCCAATTTGGAAAAGTTAGCAGCCATTTGCCTCATAGCAGCAGCCATTGATTATCACTAAATAGTTTCTATTGATTGTTGGTTTCTTTAGATTAGTTCCCAGCAGAGTGAAGATAATCAATGGGTACCGGATATCACTTGAAATCGTGTTATCACTTTCCAATAGAAACTATTCGACCCTATGCCTGGGTTACACGAATATCTCTATGGGATAAGACCAAGTAGTGTTTTTGTTTTAGGCACAAATCAAGAACCTGTTCGCTTTCAAGTGTTTATGTTTCGTGTTATACTTCCATGCATATGAGTATCCTACTTATTGGATTGAATCACTCTTAGTCAATAGAATTATGAGAATTAATCGGCCAATTAATCTCCTCATAATGTTCCTCCATTATAGCCATAGTGGTTACAAGACCAAGTTATTATGGTCTTAATTACGAGTTTGAAACTGCCCATAACAAACTCATTCCACCAGGACTAACTTATGCCAACAGTAGTAACTTGCTCTAGCAGTACTAACTTAATGCAGCAGTAGTAACATTGCTCCAGAAGTACTAACTTAGTACTAGTAGTAGTAACTTTGCTCCAGCAGTACTAACTTAGTACTAGCAGTAGTAACTTAAACCACTATAAGAGTCAGGGTAATCAGTGACTTAATAGGTGTATACTCCGTACCTCCAAACACATTTTCAAGTATGATCAAATCACTCAATTGAACTAAATTTCCAACACTTTATACCCTTGTTCTCGCAACATCTTCTCTTGCTTCTTCGGCATCAACAATGCCCAGTTTAGTAATTTCCATCCCAACTTCAGAACCACAACTACAGCAATGGTGATCACAAATTTAGTCAATGTTGCTACCATTTTCTTCAAGATGAAATGAGTGTATCATCGCCTGTTGACTCTTATAGAGTCGTGAGGGACTTTGGGGTGTCAATTAAATACTACTAGAGTAGTTGACTCTCAATAATTAGTTACAAAAGTAGCCCCTTGTTTTTAATTAACATCACACCATCTTAATCCAATAGTTCTATTTTTCTTGCACTTTTGCTCCGAAATCTAAAATGATTCATAACGTGATGAAGTCAGGTTCATTATACCAAATCGGCGAAAACATGTAATAAGAAAAATGTGTATTTTGTTTATTAAAAAGTAAAGGCATTTTCATTGTCAAGCATGTTACAGGTCCATTTTTTTATATAAGCGAGACCAGATATATGCCTAGTTGACAATGCATATAACATTTGCCAGCTACAGCATCTTTACAAGTATAATAGTAAATTAACATGAGGATGCAAACTATTACATATTACGTAAAATCAACTTAGCACCGGATTGAGGTGGAAGAGTAAACGATGGGAAAGGAGAATGTTCATAAGATGGAGCAAGCTCAAAGGAGAAGCGTTGCAAAATCTTCCCTATGGCTACTTTTGCTTCTATCATTGCAAAGTTTTGTCCAATGCAAACTCGAGGACCACCAGCAAATGGCACAAAAGAACTTGATCCTTTTAACTTTGTTGCATTCGCAACTCCTTGTGAAAATCTTTCTGGTTTGAATTCAGTTGCATCTTCACCCCATATCTCCTGGTCATGATGGACATGCATTGTAGGTACAATTATATGCACACCTGTTGGTATCACCATGTTTCCTAGCTTTGTCTCCTTTGTAGTAGCTCGTAGCATCATAACTGCTGGTGGATATAGCCTAAGAACCTCGTTTAGTATCATGGTCATAATCTTGAGCTGCTTTAGTCCTTCAAAATGTATATCTCGGCTACCAAAAATATTCATAATCTCTTCTCGTGCTTTTGTTTGCCATTCTTGATGCAAACTTAAACAGACCATAGTCCAGACGATCAAATTTGAAGTTGTTTCAGATCCGGCAGTATAGAATAGTTTGCATTCTTCGATTACATCGTCCATACTCATTCCAACTCTATCTTCTTTAATCTCCTTTAAATTCGATTTGAGCAAAATCCCAAGTAAGTCGTCACTGCTATCTTCTCCCATCTCGATTGCTTTCTTCCTCCTGTCGATTATACCCATTATTAGGTTCTGCAGCTCGTTGCAGTTTGCTTTAAACTTCTTGTTTGCTCTGGTAGGTATAAACCTACATTCAACACGTAACCAACTTAACAACTATATGAGGGTGTTTAGGATTCCTTATTCAAGAGTAGATAAGCACTAAAAAGTAAGTTGGCTGTTATATACTCAATCCTTAACCATATAAGCAGTATAAAATATTACCTTCCTCCAGGAATATGAACTATAAACAACAACTGGAGAATAAGATCGATTTGTTCTTTCTGAATTTTAAATATTTTTTGTCCTTCCTTAAAGCAACTACCGAATGCTGTTCGTGAAATAACATCTCCAGCCAAGTTATCGATAAAGGGCCACACATCAACTTCCACGGAACTAGTTCCATTACTTGACAGTTCCCATTTATTGATCATATCATTACAACTCAAACAGATAGCCGAGAACATACCCTATATACAAACACACGTTACACCAAATAATTAATCCAGCAAAGTTATTAGACTATAAAGATGAAAAACGGGTCAGCTGACCTTGATGTTTTCAGTATGAAAAGCTGGGTTGATTATTTGACGATGTTTCATCCATTTGTGACCCTCAGATGCTAGAAGTCCACCAACGATGCTATCTCGTATTGCGTCAGGGTGTGTCTTTTGGAACTCGTTAGGTCTCAATAATATCTCCTTTATTAGTTCTGGCTCTGTTATGTAAATCCTAGGGATTGGCCCGAACCACATAAATGACCTCTTCCCTGTCAAGCGAATCCATATGCATCATAATGCAATAAATCAGATAAAAAAATCTCATAAATAAAGAAAAAATTACAATATAAAGAAGAAGAAAAAAAAACCTACCATATTTGGTGATTATGTGATCATCAAATGGAAGACAATGTGAAGTGATATCATGGGTGATTGGAATTGGACTTGATTTAGCTTCATTCATCATTGTTACAAACTCTTTCATATCACCTATCAATAGCCTGTATGAATTACCTTTATATCCTTGATTTCTTAACCACTTCTCTAGTCTCTTTGGCTTCAGCCATACCCAATTAAGTACTTCCCAAAACCACTTCCCTATCACAACTATAACAATGGTGATCACCACTTTACCCATAGTTATCACCATCTTCTCACTATAAAAGAGTATATGAAAGATTAATTGCCTATATAGCTAGCATCATCATTATATGTAACGACCGGCGATAGCAATTACAGGTTGACCTTTATAACATCACCGAACTATTTCAAATGTTTGGTAAAATGTTCATTTATTATTTCAAGTTGTCTCTTATTAGGCCAACTTTGATGTATTTAATTATGCGTGTTTTTGTATTTGCACATGTGTCTGGGTTAGGTAAAGGTATCAATGGGAACAATACTAAGTTTAATATGTTAATGTCATTTATCCCCCTTCATGAGATAACTGAACACTTTAAAACACTATAAGCTGTATTATTGCCAGATACCAACACTTTAGGAAAAAAAATTAAATATATTTGGTTGAGGTTAACCAATTAAAAAAAAAAAAAAAAAAAAAAAAAAGAAAAAAAATAAGAGAGAGAGAAAATTACTGCAGAGGACATTCCCATTATCCTCTATCTCAAATTGCCCAAACTTTTTGCATTTATCAAAACTACCCATTGATCCTGCGTATCATCTTACGCAGGATACGCATGATTACGTGGGTTTGATCTAAGCCGTCCAAAAAAAAAAAAAAAAAACCCTATCCCGCGTACAAATATACGCAGGATGCGCATGATACCAAAAAAAAAAAAAAAAGCACCATCTCGCGTACATCTTTACGCAAGATCATCACTTTTACGCAGGATCATCACTTTTAAAAGTTGACTTTTACATTTTAAAACTTTTTAATAATTACAAAAATCACCCTTTAACTTTTTAATAATTACAACTTTTTTATATAACAAACTCTATTCGTCAAATATTTAGTAAATATCTATCGAATTCTTTAATGAAAAAAATATCGTTGCGAAGAGCTCTAAATTACGAACGAAACAAGCCCAATATTAACATGCTTTTGACGTACGCATGATTTTATAAAAAATGTTGAAGTTTGATATAAATATATAAAAAAATGTTAAAGTTTTTATATATATAATTTTTTTTTTATATATATGTATCAAACTTCAACATTTTTTATAAAATCATACGTATGTCAAAAGCATGTTAATATTTGGCTTGTTTTGTTCGTAATTAAGAGCTCTTCACATCGATTTTTTTTTTCATTAAAGAATTCATAGATATTTAATAAATATTTGACGAATAGAGTTTGTTATATAAAAAAGTTGTAATTATTAAAAAGTTAAAGGGTGATTTTTGTAATTATTAAAAAAAATTTAATTTTAAAAGTGAAATTTTTAGAGCTCTTCGCAACGATATTTTTTTCATTAAAGAATTCGATAGATTTTTACTAAATATTTGACGAATAGAGTTTGTTATATAAAAAAGTTGTAATTATTAAAAAGTTAAAGGGTGATTTTTGTAATTATTAAAAAGTTTTAAATTTTAAAAGTGAAATTTATATATATATATATATATATATATATATATATATATATATATATATATAT
Organism: Artemisia tridentata subsp. tridentata; assembly: GCA_021014915.2. NCBI lineage: Eukaryota > Viridiplantae > Streptophyta > Magnoliopsida > Asterales > Asteraceae > Artemisia > Artemisia tridentata. The sequence goes on along the minus strand of CP139509.1, from coordinate 53,967,587 downwards.
ATATATATATATATATATAGTGAGACTTTCTTGCGAGAACCATTTTATCTGCGAGAACTGAGAGAACCACAAAAAACATACATGCACGCTTTCAATAATTGTATTTTTGCACATATGTTCTAAAAACAACATATATGTTTTTAAAAAAAACATAGTTGTTCTAAAAAATTTGATAAGAAATTGGAAATACAACATTTTTCTTTGAAGGTGTGCATGTATGTTCTTATAAGGCGTGCAACGACAATATTGCGGCCGTGTGTAAGGTTTTTGTGAAAAAAGAGGATGAGTTCATGATGATATTGAAGAACATAGGTGGATACTTACGATTATTGATGATTTACATGTATTTTTATTTTATTTTAAAAGGCGTGCATGTATGTTTTTTGTGGTTCTCTCAGTTCTCGCAGATAAAATGGTTCTCGTAAGAAAGTCCCCCTATATATATATATATATATATATATATATATATATATATATATATATATATATATATATATATATATATATATCAAACTTCAACATTTTTTAATAAATCATGCGTACGTCAAAAGCATGTTAATATTAGGCTTGTTTTGTTCGTAATTTAGAGCTCTTCGCAACGATATTTTTTTTATTAAAAAATTCGATAGATAATTAATAAATATTTGACGAATAGAGTTTGTTATATAAAAAAGTTGTAATTATTAAAAAGTTAAAGGGTGATTTTTGTAATTATTAAAATGTTTTAAAATGTAAAAGTCAACTTTTAAAAGTGATGATCCTGCGTAAAAGTGATGATCTTGCGTAAAGATGTACGCGAGATGGTATTTCTTTTTTTTTTTTTTTTTTTTTTTTTTTTTTTTTTTTTGTATCCTGCGCATCCTGCGTATATTTGTACATGGGATAGGTTTTTTTTTTTTTTTTTTGGACGGCTTAGATCGAATTCACGTAATCCTGCGTAAGATGATACGCAGGATCAATGGGTGGTTTTGATAAATGCAAAAAGTTTGGGCAATTTGAGATAGAGGATAATGGGAATGTCCTCTGCAGTAATTTTCTCAAAAAAAAAAACCATATACGCATGTATTTTTATGGCCATTACGCATGTATTTGTTGAGGTATGTCAATAACATCTTTTGGTAAAACAAACCATATATACGCATGTATTTTTATGGCCATTATTGTTCACTTTAGATTCCATAGTTTTGTTATTGTGTTTTGATGGCTTGTTTGTGTGTGACCATGCATTAGAACCGGAAGTTATTTCAAAACTATAATTTTAATCTATTGAATTCGGTGTTTTATTTGGGCAACAAAAATGTGAAAACTCACCCTTGTGTACATTGGTCACAAAAGAGTTATTCAGTCTTATAGACTCACCAAATGGTGGCGACAATTTATAATAGGCAGAATAACAAATGAGTTTACAATGTGTTCATCGGTTTGGTTATCGAGTTGTTTGATTTTATTTTTTTATTTTTTTATTTTTTTATTATTATTTTTTTTTGTTGGTATAACCGAAAATCAATTCCAATGTTTCGTTTGATGTTATTTTGATTCGGTTCGGTTTAGTTTTCGGATTTTGTGGGTCAAACCCCAATTGTGCACACTCTTTGCATACTCACATTTTAACCCATTTCTACATGCAAAGCTTGCAAAAGGAAATTCAGTGGACTAAAGTTATAGATTAAGACATTGTCCAAGGATGAAATTTGTGATTTAGTGATATACATGTATTTAACTAATATGATAAACAGATTATAATATTTAGCCATGTGATCTAGCAACTACATATATTAAAACTTAATCAACAGTTGTAAGTTTAAGGTTAGCCAGCAAGTCAACATGGATAAATATTATTTTGGTCTTCATTTTGTTAGTCAATGTATATCTCAAGCATGAACCATTAATCTTTTTATTTTAGAAAAGCAACAATTATATATTATAAAACCCCCCCCCCCCCCCCCCCCCCCCCAAAAAAAAAAAAAGGACATCCGAACCGAATTAATCAAGCAATTAAGAGGAGGATGAGACCCAAAAAGACAAAACTAATCATGAATCTTTTTCTACTTCAAACTCAAACCACATTTCCACACCCTAAAGCATTTCATGTACAACCCGATAACAAAATGCTAACTATATATCATATGTTACTCAAAATCAAAGCATTTCATGTACAACCCGATAACAAAATGCTAACTATATATCATATGTTACTCAAAATCATATGAGCACCGAACTAAGGCGGAAGTGTGAACAGAGGGAAAGGGGCTTGTAAGATGGAGAAAGGTCGAAAGAAGAGCGTTGCAGAATCTTTGCTATGGCTATTTTTGCTTCAATCATGGCAAAGTTTTTCCCCATGCAGATCCGAGGACCACCAGTGAAAGGCATATAAGAACTCAATCCTCTAACATTAGAGGATTTCTTAGATTTCTCGACAACTTTTTATTTTGACATAATTATAAGTGTGGAAAAACTATTTTTTATAAAAAAATCACAATGTAACTATATTTTACACATTATTAAGTTTTAATAAACTAATAAAATTCTACACACTTTTTAAAAGCATGAAAATAAAAGTGTGTAGATTCCCATATTGGACAATTTTTTTGTAGTGAACCTTTATCAAACCTACAGCCTTTTTTTTTTTTAGAAATGCAACATTTTAAAAAGGATCCAAAAGAAAAACGATATACATTACAAGGCATCCCTCCTCAATTAAATAAGTTAATTAATAGAGGAAAGGACCCAAAAGAAAACAAAAACTAAACATACAATCCAAGAGACTACAAAAACTAAACCTCACACTAGCTATCACAGTAAGGAAATAACAAAGAAGGGGATGGTACATCAGTACATTGAAAAAACTAAAAACTACATGAGAATGATTGTTCCCATAGCAGTAAGGAAACAACAAAAAAGGGGATGGTATATCAGTACATTGAAAAAACTAAAAACTACATGAGAATGATTGTTCCCATAGCAGTAGCAGCCACCAATGAATATATGCAACCAAAACCAAACTTCCACAACTAAAAGCACCATGCTGTAAATATTGACATCCACTGCAGACACGACAAATACCACTTGCAGCCAAAACAAATAGCAATTGTAGACCTGAACTCATAGAACAGAACAAAAGCTGGAAACATCACAGACCCATATGCAGTTGGATCAAACACTTGCAGCAGCCACAACCAATACTAGCAGCTTGTTTGCAGCATATTAACTGAACTAAGTTGTAACACATACATGTTTGCGGCAGACACTGAGACTCAATACCAACTTATATCAGTAGACATATTTTCAGTAGACAATGAAACTCAATCACAGCTTATAAACTTATGGTAGCCGAATCTTAAGAGGTTCCTAAAGCCATTGTTGCCAATCTATCTTTTTATATTTGTTTGATCTTCTCACAATCCATTCGAAGCTTTTAAGTTGAATCTCTTGAACAATTTTATTTGTACTTGAAACTTTTTTACCAAACACACGAGCATTTCGTTCTTTCCAAATGAAGTACCCGGTTGACCATATAACCGCTTGCCAAACGCGAGAGAGGTAGGCGGGCACATTAACATTTCCGTTTGATGAGAAGAATTCATCAATAGAGAAAACATTAACTCCACCCACCTTCCACCAAGAAAAAATCTTTTCTCACACACTCATAGCTAGATCACAAGTGGTCAAGCTATGAGCACAAGTTTCCACGACCATATTGCAACATTGACATAGAACCGAATCCAAGACAATACCTCTTTTGTCGAGCTCCACACGAACCGGAAGTCTTCCTTTTAAAGCCCTCCACACAAATATGTTTACTTTTCTCGGGACCAACTTATTCCAAAGCGTTTCACGACCTCCACTTTCAACTTGTAGAATCTTTTCCTCCACCATTCTTGCTAAAGCATTAACTGTGAACTCACCGTCTTCAACAAGCGACCATCTCCATTTGTCCCTACAATCAATATTAACAACAATATTTTGCAAAACACCTAAAAGATCGTCAAAATCCTTACTAACTCTACCCCTAATACTTCTAAACCAATCCCATTTCCAACACCATGCATCATTAACCCACAACCCCTTATCTAACACACTACTCTCCTTCTTCTTATCTAAATGGTATAACCTTGGAAACCTATCAGAAAGCCTCCGATCATCCACCCAACTATCTAAACAAAATCTAATATCCCTCCCGTTGCCCAATACACCAACACAAGAAGAAGTGAAATCTAATCTCAATCCATCCATTTCCTCCCCAATCTTCAGAATGTCACGCCAAACCCCACAACCTATTACCCCCCCCCCCCCCATAGCTCTAATGTCCCCCAAACCATAACCCATAGCCCCCGCCCTCCGTCCTAAACCTCCACCACCACTTACCTAATAAAGCCACGTTCTTTTGTCCGTAAAGACCCAACATTAAGACCCCCAATCCCATAAGAAGCTAAGACCGAATCCCATTTAACCCAAGAGAGTTTTTTGCCTTCACCCGACCCCCCCCCCCCCCACCCACAAAAGAAACTTTTCCTAATTCTCTCAAGATTTTTAATAACACTCAAAGGCAAGCGGAACATTGAAAAATAATACAATGGCAAAGTACCTAGAACCGATTTTATCAATGTTAGACGTCCCCCAAACGACATCGATTTAGCTTTCCAATCCGATAACCTCTTTTTGAATTTCTCCACCACAGGCCCCCATGCGTTTACCCACCTCGTGTTCTCACCAATTGGTAACCCTAAGTAAGTAAACGGAAATTCCCCGATGCCACACCCCATCCATCTCGCCATGTCCGCCTTTTCTCCCTCGCTAACTCCTATACCATATAACTTGCTTTTGTTATAGTTTACCTTTAACCCCGTTACTTCTTCAAAACATTTGAGAATACAAATAAGAGATTTAGCATTCTCATTATTCCATTCTCCAAAGAAAATAGTGTCGTTCGCGTATTGAAGATGTGAAACCGTGACCTTATTTGCGCCTACTACAACCCCTCTAAAGATGCCTTTCTCCACTGCTTCGGAAACTATAGCATTCAACCCCTCCGCCGCCAATATAAATAAGAAAGGCGAAAGAGGGTCACATTGTCTTACACCCCTCTCTAACCCTAATTCCTCTGATGGGGAGCCATTTACAAGGATGGATATAGACGATGACCTAAGACATATATCCACCCATTTACGCCATTTTTCCCCGAACCCCATGTTTTTCATTATATCTAATAAAAATCTCTAGTTTATACTATCAAATGCCTTCTCGAAGTCGACTTTGAATATTAAACCCTTTTCTTTGTTTTTCTTCAAAAACTCCATAGTTTCGTTTGCTATAAGAACCCTATCAAGAATATATCTCCCTTTTATAAACGCGTTTTGCACTCACAATATCTACAGGCAAAGGTTTTTTAGTTTGCTATTAACACAGGTACGTGCTAATAATACATGTTTTTTCTTGGGAAAATAAAATAAAATTTGAAGATTGAAATGTACAAAAACTTAAACAACACCGACAAGCTGGGTTGATTATTTGACGATGTTTAATCCATTTATGACCTTCAGATTAAAAAAGCCCCTGAATGATAATTTCTCGTAATGCCTCAGGATGTGACCTTTGAAACTCATTGGGCCTTGTTAATAACTCTTTTATTAGTTCCGAGTCCATGAAATCCTTGGGATCGGGACAAATTAAAAACCATATGAATGACCTTTTTCCTGCTGAACAAGACTAAAAGAATATTAAATTTTGAACCAAATGAAGTGTGTGTTTGTTTGTGGTTAGTATCATAAAATGGAGAAGTCTGAATGGATGGGTATGATTACTACGACTTCAAAGTGAAGACAAGCAGTACTTGAAGTTTTTATCCTATTACAGTATAAGAATCTTTATTTATTTTGCTGATAATATATTGGATGTATTATTGTCCAAACACATGCATGCATGTCAATGCGAGTTTTTGGGTTACAACCCGTCAAGTGTAATCTTTATGGATATTAGATCGCAAGTCAAAATCTTGCCTGAAGAAAATGTAATGCAAAATAAAAAATCAACACGAGCACTTTAGATCGATCGAGTCCACTCAAGTCTAAGCTAACGTTGGTTGCAAGCGATCATAAGTAGCTCGCTGAGTGAAGGCAGTAACCTTTTTAGGATGCAAAAGTAAAACTTGTGGCTTATGAGCCTCAGAATCATCGTATAACAACTAACGACGAGATAACACGGTAAGAACCAAGAGTGCAGATCAATTCTACGACTTTTGACATAAATCTAATTTTCAATGTTTGAGGTTCGAGTATTCGACGTACGTAGAATATAAATTAAAAACAACCCCAAAAATCATCCTACCTTCACGCATTATTTAGTTATGTTTAGTGTTCGTGACATTAGAGTTATTATATCAAAATCACAAAACACACACCAATAATTTTATGAAAATTGGAATATGCTCATATATCTGGAATATTATTATGCTTGGTCAATTATTGCCAACAAGGAAACAAATCAAGTGTGCGTTTGATATGCTGCCATGAATCATAATCGGTATCAGTTTCGGTATAAGATGGGTCCCTCACCTATGATAGATTTATATCTCCCCTCTTGAACGCCTATAGAGTATAGATAATATCCATATTTTATTCCCATATAATGTGGGCCCATCATCTTAACCAAACACTTAGGGCCCGTTTGGTTTCGTAAAAGGATTTGGAATTGGATTCGGATTCAGTTTAGAATGAAAGAAAATGAGGTAAGAGAAAAAAATAATATTTTATTAAAATGTTTATTTTAATTGTTGATAAATAATATTTTATTGGTTTTATAATTAATCTTCATGTATGATTTGACTTTAAATAATGTTTTAAAATTAAAATGAATATAGAATGTGAGAGGAAGAAATAAAGGTTTGCTGGAACATCCTACGCCATACCGGCATAGGCCACTCGCCGTGATTGGCTGCGCCACAAAATCTAGTGATATGGTCGTCCGGGTCCGTAGAACCGACATAGAACTTTATATTGGTGGGCATTCTATGCTTCGGCCCTGAGAACTCTATAATTCTTCGAGTAAAAGGACATTTCGACATTTCCTTATATGGTTTAGCTAGGTCGTCCTCAGGTTCCTTTCCAACACCTTCGGTTTCAGTATCCTTAAGGTCTTCTTCGTCAAAGTTGATATGGATCGGTCTGTTCGAGCTTCCTCCTTTCGTGTTGCGCTCTTTGATTAGTGCTTTAAGTGCGGTTACTTGACTTAAGATCTGTTCTTCAAAATTATTAGGATCGCTTTCATCACCGCTCTTTCCACTTCCTTCTGCATGATTAACTGGAGTTTCCCAAGTTGGGCTCGTCATCCTTCGATCCGGGTAGAATGAATAACGGGTCCCACGGATGGCGCCAATTTGTTGAAGTAAAAACCTACAACTCCTTCGGAACTGGAGTCAGATCTTCCGGAAGAGGTCTTGTCGTGGTTCCTACACACAAGAAACACTCATGTTAGGCTCGTCTCGGGTGTTATCCCAGGACCAAGCTCCGACGTGAGAGTAAGAATAGGATAATCCGAAGGGCTAAACAGTGACTAATAGTAAATGCGCATGGTAAAAGTTAGTTGAAAGCAGTAAATGAGCTGGGTATTTATACTACCCAGCCTTGGTACCTGTAATGGCGGCGCCAGATTCCCTGGGGATATGTAGCAGACACAATCCCATAAATCCTGGGGCGGCGGCGTCTAGGCTGCTGTCGCCACTTGTCCAAAGGGTAACGTCACATGTCCTATTGCTAAGAGTCGTATCGGACGAAGGGGTTAGACATTCTGCGACCTTTCTTCCAGAAGGAACCGTGTCGTTCAGACGTCTGGACAAGATAGGTCATTCGGACATATACGTCAACATGTATATTGGTCGCAAAAGAGTTATTCAGTCTTATAGACTCACCAAATGGTGGCGACAATTTATAATAGGCCGAATAACAAATGAGTTTACAATGTGTTAATCGGTTTGGTTATTGAGTTGTTTGTTTGTTTTATTTATTTATTTATTTATTTTATTTTATTCGTATAACCGAAAATCGATTCCAATGTTTGGTTTGATGTTATTTTGATTCGGTTCGGTTTAGTTTTCGGATTTTGTGTGTAAAACCCCAATTGTGCACATTCTTTGCATACTCACATTTTAACCCATTTCTACATGCAAAGCTTGCAAAAGGAAATTCAGTGGACTAAAGTTATAGATTAAAACATTGTCCAAGGATGAAATTTGTGATTTAGTGATATACATGTATTTAACTAATATGATAAACAGATTATAATATTTAGCCATGTGATCTAGCAACTACATATATTAAAACTTCTTAATCAACAGTTGTATGTATTTAACTAATATGATAAACAGATTATAATATTTAGCCATGTGATCTAGCAACTACATATATTAAAACTTCTTAATCAACAGTTGTAAGTTTAAGGTTAGCCAGCAAGTCAAAATGGATAAATATTATTTTGGTCTTCATTTTGTTAGTCAATGTATATCTCAAGCATGAACCATTAATCTTTTTATTTTAGAAAAGCAACAATTATATATTATAAAACACAAAAAAAAAAAAAAAAAAAAAAAAAAAAAAAAAGGGACATCCGAACCGAATTAATCAAGCAATTAAGAGGAGGATGAGACCCAAAAAGACAAAACTAATCATGAATCTTTTTCTACTTCAAACTCAAACCACATTTCCACACCCTAAAGCATTTCATGTACAACCCGATAACAAAATGCTAACTATATATCATATGTTACTCAAAATCATATGAGCACCGAACTGGGGCGGAAGTGTGAACAGAGGGAAAGGGGCTTGTAAGATTGAGAAAGGTCGAAAGAAGAGCGTTGCAGAATCTTTGCTATGGCTGTTTTTGCTTCAATCAAGGCAAAATTTTTCCCCGTGCAGATCCGAGGACCACCGGTTAAAGGCATATAGGAACTCAATCCTCTAACGTTAGAGGATTTCTTAGATTTCTCTACAACTTTTTTTTTGACACAATTATAAGTGTGGAAAAACTATTTTTTTAAAAAAAAATCACAATGCAACTAAATTTTACACATTATTATGTTTTAATAAACGAATAAAATTCTACACACTTTTTAAAAGCATGAAAATAAAAGTGTGTAGATTGCTATATTGGACAAGTTTTTCGTAGTGAACCTTTATCAAACCTACAGCATTTTTTATTTTATTTTTTAGAAAGGCAACATTTCATAAATGATCCAAAAGAAAAACGAGATACATTACAAGGCATCCCTCCTCAATTAAATAAGTTAATTAATAGAGAAAAGGACCCAAAAGAAAACAAAAACTAAACATACAATCCAAGAGACTACAAAAACTAAACCTCACACTAGCTATCACAGTAAGGAAATAACAAAGAAGGGGATGGTACATCAGTACATTGAGAAAACTAAAAACTACATGAGAATGATTGTTCCAATAACAGTAGCAGCCACCAATGAATAGATGCAACCAAAACCAAACTTCCACAACTAAAAGCACCTGCCGATCACACTGCTGTAAATATTGACAACCACTGCAGACACAACAGATACCACTTGCAGCAAAAACAAATAGCACTTGTAGACCTGAACTCATAGAACAGAACAGAAGCTGGAAATATCACAGACCCATATGCAGTTGGATCAAACACTTGCAGCAGCCACAACCAATACTAGCAGCATGTTTGCAGCAGATTAACTGAACTAAGCTGTAACACATGCATGTTTTGTTACACCCGTACCCCGAGGAGGTACCTTTTATGTAAATATATTGCTAGGTAAATATAAATTATTTATTGTAAGTTAAGTAATAACTAATGGGTGGCCAAAATAAGAAGAATAGGAATAGAAGGACTAAGATTGCCAAGAGACCAAACTTGCAACTAACCTTTAATAAATATCTTAGTCATTAGAAAAGTCTGGAAACTTTGGGAGTGTTCTTGGTGTCGACATTAGCTAGGAGAAAAGAGAGGGAAGGCCAATATCATCATCTAGCTCTTTTCTAGTATCAAGAAGTGATCAAAAGGCATAAGAGAAGCTTTAATTGTAATCTTTTCATCTTGTAAGTATCTTTCCCCAAATTATAGAAATTAGGGTTCATGAGTGGATTTGAGTATTATGGTTAGAGGTAGTAAATTAATGATCTTTTTAGTTAGTTAGTTGCTAATTTTAGTTAATGTTGTACTAGGGAGCATTTGTAGAAGCCAAGTCAAGCCAAATAGGAAGCTAGTAGGATTAGAGGTAAGTATATGAGTATAATCCTTGTTAATGTTATGTTGTTAATGTTATGCTTGTGTTAATGTGATTATTATGGAGCCTGTGAATGTATGATAGCTTGGATCCAATGCTAGATGTGTTAATGCTAAATAATTACTTGCCCGGTCAAGGTGAGTAATAATCTCATTTGATGCTCCTTGTTAATGTTATGATTGGTGGTAATCACCAAACTCATGTAAATGTGATGTGGATTATATCTTGTATACTTACTAAGCGTTTTCGCTTACGTTTTAGATGTTAATGGTTTTGTAGGTTCTAGCGGAGGAAGCAAAGGTAAGGATTTAGCGTAGTTGTAGCTTGGAAGTAAGTAGAAGTGTAACTAGAAGCTAGCCTAGAAGATCGGAATTCTTTTGGACCAAACGCTTTTGAAGTTGGAAGCCCCCAAGTGTTCTTTTGTGTCGTGGGTACACTTCATTTTATATGGTCATTTTGTTAGTTCACGGTCATGTCTTGATGTCTAAATTATGGTTTAACTATGTGTGTAAGTCATGAAGTCTCTATGGTACATGTTGTAGTTCTAGACGTTTTAAGGGAGTGTTTGGTAAATAGCCTCCCTCGTTATTTTGGAATGTAAATGGGATATGTACCCTTGGATCAAATTTGGTATGTTAAAATAGGTATGTGGTTCAGGTATGATGGGTAAAAGATGTGTTTTTAATGGTTTGGAGTGCAAACGGGTCATAACGGGTCTTATGCATAACCCGTCCAATTTTGAGGTACTATTTCGGGTGCTCAAACGGGTGATGTTTTTGTATGAAAATAATCTTACGGACATACTAAAGGATTCTGGAAAGTTTCGTCAAGTTTCGAGTCCGGGAGGTCGGGTTTTTGAGCGGGCCTAGCGAAATTGCATATTTGGGACAGTAGGTCTGTCCAGAATTTCTAGTTTTGCAGGGTAGATACGGCGCATCTCCTTTTTGAGATATGGCGTATCAGGTGATACGGCGCATCTCCTTTTGAGATATGGCGTATCAGGTGATACGGCGCATCACCTTTTTGGGATACGGCGCATCTATCCAACTGTCCAGGTTTGGCAGTTTTCTAAAATTCATATCTTTTAAACCGTAAGTCGTCGCGGGTTGTACCACCTATCGTTTTGAAGGTATTTGAGTCTACTTTCATTTAAAATTAGTCTCAAGGTCTAATTATGTATAGAATTTTTGTCAGCATGCGATAGAGTAACAGGGTGTCAGTTTCGGGTGTGAGTTTTTGCGAAAATTTTCACGTTTTTGGTCTAATCGGGCACGGGGCGTTACAACTTGGTATCAGAGCTTCGGTCTAAGAGATTTAGGATTTCACCTTAGGATTTCCTAGACTTAGACCTTGTGTAGATGCGTTTAGAGCTAGTGTTTGTTATTTGTGTATCGTTTGGGTGATTTTAAGGACCCATATGTTGGATATTTTTATGACTACGCCTGGCCACCGTAGTGATAAAAATATGGAACATATGTAAAGTTGAAATCATTTAGATCATACATGGGTGACAAGCTAGGGTGTTAGTATAAAGATAAAATGTCATTCATGCATCGATTAAGTATATGGTTGTGCTTGATATTATGAATTGCTAATTTTCAGTAAGAAGAAATGGAAACTCCTCACCAAAAAGAAGTTGCAAAATCCACGGCTTCCAAGCATGCCGAGTCTTCGACAAAAGATGTGGGTGATAATGATAAGGAGAATGAAAACTCATTTTCCTCCAGTTCCGGAGGACCTAGCTTTAGAGGTTTCACGGGGGAAGAAATGAAAGCCCTAGACCTTATGATGGCAAAAAGAGTGGGTAAGGCTATTAAGAAAGCAATGCCCTACTATGTCCAACAAACAATGCAAAATCTTAAGGAGCTAATGAAGGAAGAGTTTAAGGAGTTTAAGAAAGAATGTGGAGTAGCGAAAGAACCTAGGAGCGACAAAGCTACTTACCGGGACTTCACGGCTTGTGATGTGCCACAGTTTACCGGTGTCCTTGACCCGATTGTTAGTAATAGGTGGGTTACGGCTGTGGAGGGTGCTTTTCGTACTAGTGGTTGTGAAGAAAGGAAGAAGGTTATCTATGCTACTAACTTTCTTCGTGATAGTGCTAAGACTTGGTGGGAAGAAAAGGTGTGTGAGAAAGGTGAACCTTGGGTGGAGACTTGTACGTGGAAGGAATTCAAGGAGTTGTTTAGTGCCGAGTATGCTCCGGTTGAGGAGATTGACAAAATTCGAGAGAAATTCCAATCTCTCACTCAAACTAATGAGACGGTAAATGAGTTGTGGAGGACGTTTAATGATATGGTTCCTTATTGTCCCGAGTATCTTGGGAATGACAAGCTTAAGGTTGACAAGTTCCAAAGAATGATTAAGGATGATATTCGTGATGTGATCTCTCCATTCAAATGTACTACTTTGGAGGACCTCTTGAGTAGAGCACGTGTGAGGGAGGCGGACTTATTGAGGAGGAAGGAGAAGGAAGCTAAGGAAATAAAAAGGAAGCAAGAGTTTGGAGATCGTGATGGAAAGAAAGCCAAGTTTGATCATGGCAAGGAAGATGTGGAAACCAAGACTAAGGTGGCTTGTCCGGAATGTAATAAGTTTCATGTTGGAGAGTGTAGGCGTAATACTCCGGGTTGCTACAAGTGTGGAGCTCTTGACCATAAAAGTAAAGATTGTACCAAGCCGATGATAGTATGCTATGGGTGTAACGAGATAGGGCATAGGTTGAGGGATTGCCCGAAATCGAAGGCGATTGAAGCAAAGCCTTTGAGAACTGTCAAGAATGAGAAAGTGGAAGTTCCGAAACCAATGGCTCGAGTTTATCAAATGAGTGTTGAAGAAGCTAGGTTGGAGTCCGATATTACTTCAGGTATTCATCTTGTAAATTCCGTACCCGCTCAGGTTTTATATGATTCGGGTGCTAGTGTTTCCTTCGTGTCTTATGATTATAGCAGCAACTAACCTCCCCACTAGCTAAACTTCCGATACCTCTAGAAGTCGAAATAGCCGATAGTAAAATCGTTATTGTATCCAATGTATATCGAAGCGTAGGGATAGAGATTGATGATAGTGCCTTTAGGGTTGACTTATTCCTATAATACTAGGATAGTTGATATTATCATTGAAATGTATTGGCTTGACAAATATAATGTGGCCATCCTTGTAGCCATAAGATCATTCGGGTTGTAAATCTTAGCAGTAGTGGGATGATTTGTTATTGTGATAAAAGGAAGGGTGAATTGGGGTTATGTTTCACGATAGAGGCTAGGAGATATTATCACACGGTTGTTATACCTTGTGGCTCACGTAATAGATATGAGACTTGAAAAGAAAAACATTGACGATGTCCGGTTGTAAGTAAATTTTGGGATGATCATTGCCTCTAGTTAAATAGCTATCACGCGAGTATAAATATGCCACTCTAGGAAATGCTTATGGTAGGAGGTGTAGAACACCCGTGTTTGGGAAGAAGTCGGAAGAAGGGAACTGGCAAGCACGGACGTAGTATTAGCGACCATGGAAAAACATTGAGAGGATTCTAGTAAAACTTAGGCGGCACAAGATAGACGGAAAAGTTAAGCCGATAGCCGAAGAAGACCAATCGAAATTGAGGTAGGTGACTTAGTTATGTTAAAAGTTTCCCTGTAGAAAGGCGTTTCAGGTTCAAAAATAAAGAGAAATTAAGTCCACGGTTTATAGGACCATTCCAAAATCTTGGGGAGAGTAGGTGAAGTAGCATAAGTGTTGGAAATTTCTCGGAGAAATGAGAGGTATTCGCAATACCTTTCACGTGTTATACTTAAGAAAGTAATTGGCAGGCGAAACAAGTGTGGTTACCTTAAGCGAGATGAAGGACCAATTACGAAAGCTGCTTGAATTGCGAAGAACTTGCTGAATTGCGAGAAGATGGTGAATTGCGAAATCAGCTCCAATTGCGAGACCAATTGCGAAAAGCAATTGCGAGACCAATTGCGAGAGGCAATTGCGAGACCAATTGCGAGAGGCAATTGCGAGACCAATTGCGAGAGGCAATTGCGAAACCAATTGCGAGAATGACCCAATTCCGAAACCAATTCCGAGATGAATTCCGAAATCAATTTCGAAAGAGCACCTATCACAATCTTATACAAGAATGCGATATTTTCTGATTTGCGAGAAGCATGGGAATTGCGAGAGTCAGTGGCAATTGCGAAACCAATTTCGAATGTCTTGCCAATTTCGAAATTCTTGCCAATTTCGAAACTTTCCAACCACTCTTGACTATTTGTGTCCTTTTCACTGACTTGCCCATGCTAACTGTCAATTTTCCACTAACTTTTACCAACTCAATAACTCACTATCTTATACTAAAATAATCATAAACAAATCTTTTACAAAATTTGTTATGATTCTCGATTAATGAACCAAGAACAAACACAAGTATTTGATCTTCCACACCAAGATAAGAGTGAAAAACGAGTGAACTTTCACAGCCCAAGTCGATATATCACAAAACAAACACAACCTTATCTTCAAAAATTAGTGTTCGATTCTAAGAACAACACCACAAACTGCCACGATTTTTAGAGAGAAAAAACGCAACAGTGGGGTGTTTTAAAAACACAAATCGAACACAATATAGCACTGAACTCGGCTGATGAAGAAGATAAAGAAGAACCGAGTTAAACACAACATAAATCACATATTTTCACCTTAAAAGCACCACGAATCGCCACCCGGTTAGCTCGTGATACCAATTGTAGAAGCCAAGATTCACATACGGGAGGTGGAAGAAACACAATAAACTCGAACTAAAGATTAAACATGATATTCGGTTTATTAACTGTCGAGGTGTGTATGTTTTTCTAGAGAGAAGCTAGAGAAAACACACACACACCTCTTTTGTATTAATGAATCTCCAACCCTCCTAGTATTGACATAGGAGGGTATTTATTACATGATTACAAAGCTAACTTAGCACAAATGTCTAAACTAGTCCTTGTACTTTGAATGCTATTGCAATTCCACATATGACAAAACTTTAAAGCTAACAGACTTTGAAGATGACGAAGCATGCTCAACCATATTTGCCTTGGCAGAATCAGGCGTATAAGCGTTTTCCTGAGCCAGCTTATTGTCCTCTTCAATACGAAGACGAACAGCCAAGTCTTCAACACTCATCTCCTTTCGCTTATGCTTCAGGTAGTTCTTAAATTCTACCCAACTTGGAGGCAACTTTTCAATGATAGCAGCAACTTGAAAAGTTTCACTCAAAGTCATTCCCTCAGCATGAATGTCGTGTAGCAAAACCTGCAGATCCTGAACCTGACTCATCACGTTCTTTGAATCATCCAGCTTGTAATCCAAAAAACGAGCTACCACGAACTTCTTTGTACCAGCATCCTCAGTTTTGTACTTGCGTTCCAATGACTCCCATAATTCTTTGGCAGTCTTGGTCTTGCAGTACACGTTGTACAAAGAGTCCACCAAACCATTCAGAACATAGTTGTGACATAAAAAGTCTGAATGTTTCCATGCTTCCAAGGCTTGAACAGCCTGTTGATTGGCGGATTGACCTTCTGCAGGAGGTTTCACGTGAGGTGGATTCTCTTTTAAGAACCGCGCAAGGTTCAAAGTAGTAAGATAGAAGAACATCTTCTGTTGCCACCTCTTAAAATTCTGCCCATTGAATTTCTCTGGTTTCTCAGCATGATTAGCAACCGTGTTGGTAACTGGCGCACCAGGTACATTCACAGTAGTAGTCACAGGAGGGGTAGTGGTGTTTGTCATCCTGAAAGTTCAAACACAAACAGTTAAACAAACTGTTGTAAATCAGTATCTACTTGCACCGAATCTGATTCAACGAAACTCTATCTTGGTTTCGATGGATCGAGTAAATCAGTTTAATAGAAACTCTATCTTGGTTTCGATGTAAACTGATAAGAACAATTGCTGAAAATAATATCCGTTTAATTAGAACTGATTTCCAAAGAAACTCAACAAGGTTTCGACAGAAAACAGTTTATAAAATCTGTTAATAATTAATCCGATTTTAACAAAGTGTTTTAAATTCGGTTAAACCGAATCTGTTTTAAGATTGTAGGAAACGGTGTACACTTTTTATTAATAAATCAGATTACAAAGAGTAAATAACAGAAAATAAAATTAAACGAAAACAGTAAGGTTGTGCACGAGGCTCGTGTAAACACGATTCCCTTAAAACAGATTCGCCGTCTGTTTCCCAGGGTACAACGTACAAAGCTGTTGCACAGCCGGACCTGACAAAACTTGCCTGAAAGATCGAAAGCAGTTGCGTGTTTCTGATCGACTTGCTGCGGTTTTTCTGTGTATCCAAACCGAATGAGATGTGGTCTGCGGTTTTTCTGTGTATCCAAACCGAATGAGATGTGGTCTGTATTTATATTGAAAAGCTGTCTTGTTTCCCAAAATAGATTGATACAGAATTTGAATTTTCGGAGCTGCATTCGTGTCCGCAGGTCGCGCGGGCTCGCATGAGTTCAGAAGCTTCGAACCCATTTTGGCCCAGAAATCCCAAATCTGCACCCCCCCCCCTGCGCGCGCGTAGGAGTGGGAGCATAGCTCACCTAAAGGAATTTGATAGCAAATATCAAGATTTCTTTATAAACCACTCTCCACTTCCTTCACTAGGCGATGTGGGATAGATTTGTGTTCCATATTTTTGTGTTCCAAGTGCCTCACTTTGAGACACGATATCTCATTCATATCAACTCCAATTTTGACATATTTTAGCTCGTTGCGAAGCTCTCGTCATGGAGAACGCAAAGCTACCAAAAAATATAAGTATATATAACATATACATATATTAAAATAGTGTCCAAAATATGCAAAAATCATTTTGCAAAATCTATTTTTCCTACAATATATACACGTAATTAATTAACTAAATATAAAAGTAATGCGTACATTTTGATTCCTAGCAAGAACAAGGACTCGTGCACTCCAAGAACAAGATAAACCCTAATTAGGGTTTAATGGGGATCGACTTATTCAAGTCGAATATGGCAAGTAACACAAGCTAAAGTAAGCTTGTCATTCGTTCTTGTACACACGTATTACTAGCATCTCAATGTGAAAAGCTAGGTTCTTGATCACGAAACAAACCAAACACTTATGTTGTGAATATAGGATCGATTTTCCCAAGGGTATGGGAAGGGACGATCGGCTAGACACAAGAGGAGGGGAGTAGAGAGAAATTTGGCTTGCTAAGGATTCAAGATTAGGGATTTATGAATACAAGGGATTGTATTTATAGACCCACTAAACTTCCTCTCCAAGTTAGGTTAGGAATTAGTTTCCTAATCCCATACCAAAACCGGCCATAAGGATCCTAGATGGATTCTAGATCCTTCTTGATCCCTAATTTCATCTCTAGTCCTCCTAGTTAATATTTAACGACCATTAAGTGTTTATTTCGTTAAATGAATAATTAAATTATAACTTAATATATATTAATTATTCAGACCATTGAGACTCATACGTAATGTGTGCAATCCCGAAGTCTCGTGTTCGAAACTGGACATACAAATATTAATTTATCTCCCTCCGTCCCACTATAAGTGTCCACAATGGAATATTCAAAGTCTTTGTTTTTCAACTTTGACCGTAAATATTTTTGTTTGTGTTATATAATACTTGATGAAAAGTATACCCAATGAAAACACATCTAAAACTAAATCAATTGATATAACTTTCATCAAGTATTATATAATACAAACAAAAATATTTACGGTCAAAGTTAAAAAACAAAGACTTTGAATAATCCATTGTGGACACTTATAGTGGGACGGAGGGAGTAATTTATATCCACGAACTCTAACAGAAATGAGTGTATCATCGCCTGTTGACTCTTATAGAGTCGTGAGGGACTTTGGGGTGTCAATTAAATACTACTCCCTCCGTCCCAGTCAAAGTGTCATGTTTTACTTTTTTTTGGTCTTTCTTGTTCAACTTTGATCTTAAATACTTTTATGTGCGTTATATAATCCTTGATGCAAAATATATGAATGAATTGGATTTTAAATGTATTTTCATTGGTATAATTGTCATCAAGTATTATATAACACAAATAAAAATATTTAAGGTCAAAGTTGAACAAGAAAGACCAAAAAAAGTAAAACAGGACACTTTGACTGGGACGGAGGGAGTACTAGAGTAGTTGACTTTCAATAATTAGTTACAAAAGTAGCCCCTTGTTTTTAATTAACAGCACACCATCTTAATCCAATAGTTCTATTTTTCTTGCACTTTTGCTCCGAAATCTAAAGTGATTCATAACGTGATGAAGCCAGGTTCATTATACCAAATCGGCGAAAACATGTAATAAGAAAAATGTGTATTTTGTTTATTAAAAAGTAAAGGCATTTTCATTGTCAAGCATGTTACAGGTCCATTTTTTATATAAGCGAGACCAGATATGTGCCTAGTTACGCTTTTCTCAGAAAGGTTTATATGACTGCTTGGATTTCGACAACTGTACACACAAATAACTATAGTAGTTGACCATGCATATAACATTTGCCAGCTACAGCATCTTTACAAGTATAATAGTTAATTAACATGAGGATGCAAACTATTACATATTACGTAAAATCAACTTAGCACCGGATTGAGGTGGAAGAGTAAACGATGGGAAAGGAGAATGTTCATAAGATGGAGCAAGCTCAAAGGAGAAGCGTTGCAAAATCTTCCCTATGGCTACTTTTGCTTCTATCATTGCAAAGTTTTGCCCAATGCAAACTCGAGGACCACCAGCAAATGGCACAAAAGAATTTGATCCTTTTAACTTTGTTGCATTCGCAACTCCTTGTGAAAATCTTTCTGGTTTGAATTCAGTTGCATCTGCACCCCATATCTCCTGGTCATGATGGACATGCATTGTAGGTACAATTATATGCACACCTGTTGGTATCACCATGTTTCCTAGCTTTGTCTCCTTTGTAGTAGCTCGTAGCATCATAACTGCTGGTGGATATAGCCTAAGAACCTCGTTTAGTATCATGGTCATAATCTTGAGCTGCTTTAGTCCTTCAAAATGTATATCTCGGCTACCAAAAATATTCATAATCTCTTCTCGTGCTTTTGTTTGCCATTCTTGATGCAAACTTAAACAGACCATAGTCCAGACGATCAAATTTGAAGTTGTTTCAGATCCGGCAGTATAGAATAGTTTGCATTCTTCGATTACATCGTCCATACTCATTCCAACTCTATCTTCTTTAATCTCCTTTAAATTCGATTTGAGCAAAATCCCAAGTAAGTCGTCACTGCTATCTTCTCCCATCTCGATTGCTTTCTTCCTCCTGTCGATTATACCCATTATTAGGTTCTGCAGCTCGTTGCAGTTTGCTTTAAACTTCTTGTTTGCTCTGGTAGGTATAAACCTACATTCAACACGTAACCAACTTAACAACTATATGAGGGTGTTTAGGATTCCTTATTCAAGAGTAGATAAGCACTAAAAAGTAAGTTGGCTGTTATATACTCAATCCTTAACCATATAAGCAGTATAAAATATTACCTTCCTCCAGGAATATGAACTATAAACAACAACTGGAGAATAAGATCGATTTGTTCTTTCTGAATTTTAAATATTTTTTGTCCTTCCTTAAAGCAACTACCGAATGCTGTTCGTGAAATAACATCTCCAGCCAAGTTATCGATAAAGGGCCACACATCAACTTCCACGGAACTAGTTCCATTACTTGACAGTTCCCATTTATTGATCATATCATTACAACTCAAACAGATAGCCGAGAACATACCCTATATACAAACACACGTTACACCAAATAATTAATCCAGCAAAGTTATTAGACTATAAAGATGAAAAACGGGTCAGCTGACCTTGATGTTTTCAGTATGAAAAGCTGGGTTGATTATTTGACGATGTTTCATCCATTTGTGACCCTCAGATGCTAGAAGTCCACCAACGATGCTATCTCGTATTGCGTCAGGGTGTGTCTTTTGGAACTCGTTAGGTCTCAATAATATCTCCTTTATTAGTTCTGGCTCTGTTATGTAAATCCTAGGGATTGGCCCGAACCACATAAATGACCTCTTCCCTGTCAAGCGAATCCATATGCATCATAATGCAATAAATCAGATAAAAAAATCTCATAAATAAAGAAAAAATTACAATATAAAGAAGAAGAAAAAAAAACCTACCATATTTGGTGATTATGTGATCATCAAATGGAAGACAATGTGAAGTGATATCATGGGTGATTGGAATTGGACTTGATTTAGCTTCATTCATCATTGTTACAAACTCTTTCATATCACCTATCAATAGCCTGTATGAATTACCTTTATATCCTTGATTTCTTAACCACTTCTCTAGTCTCTTTGGCTTCAGCCATACCCAATTAAGTACTTCCCAAAACCACTTCCCTATCACAACTATAACAATGGTGATCACCACTTTACCCATAGTTATCACCATCTTCTCACTATAAAAGAGTATATGAAAGATTAATTGCCTATATAGCTAGCATCATCATTATATGTAACGACCGGCGATAGCAATTACAGGTTGACCTTTATAACATCACCGAACTATTTCAAATGTTTGGTAAAATGTTCATTTATTATTTCAAGTTGTCTCTTATTAGGCCAACTTTGATGTATTTAATTATGCGTGTTTTTGTATTTGCACATGTGTCTGGGTTAGGTAAAGGTATCAATGGGAACAATACTAAGTTTAATATGTTAATGTCATTATCCCCGGCCCCTTCATGAGATAACTGAACACTTTAAAACACTATAAGCTGTGTTATTGCCAGATACCAACACTTTAGGTAAAAAAACAATCAAATTAAATATATTTTGTTGAGGTTTACCAATTATAAGATTTAAAAAAAAAAATATATATATATATATATATATATATATATATATATATATATATATATATATATATATATATATATATATATATATATATATATATATATATATATATATATATATATATGTTTATGATCCAGCTACATAAAATAGTTTGCACTCCTCAATCACATCTTCCATACTCATTCCAACTCCTGCTTCTTCGATCTCTTTCAAATTCGATTTTAGCAAAATTCCAAGCAAGTCATCATAGCTACCTTCTCCTACATCCATTTCTTTCTTCCTCTTATTGATTATACCCTTCATTATAGCTCGAAGCTCATTTCCATTTTCTTTGAACTTTTTGTTTGCTTTTGTAGGTATGAACCTGCATTTCAATGTGAAGTAATTACTTAACCTACAATTACATATGTAATTATCTTTACTAAGAGATCATCATTGTTACCTTCCTCCTGGAAGATAAAGCATTAGTATTTGTTGGGTCGCAAGATCTATTTGTTCCTTCTGAATTCGGAATATTTTTTTTCCTTCCTCAAAACAACTACCAAATGTTGTTCGTGAAATAACATCTCCAGCCAAGTTATCGATAAAAGGCCACACGTCAACTTCCGTTGAACTGGTTGGGGTCGTGAGCAATTTCCATTTGTTGATCATTTCGCTACAACTTAAACAAATCGCCGGGAACATGCTCAGCAACATATATACTAGCCAAATGAATACGCTTCTTGTATTAAAGTTTGAAGATGAACAAAATGATAGTAGTTAAACAGCACTTACCTTGATGTTTTCAAGATGAAAAGCCGGGTTAATTATTTGTCGATGTTTTGTCCATTTGTCACCCTCGGATACTAGTAGCCAACCGACAATGCTCTCACGTAGTGGCCGGCTCAGGGTGTGGTTTTTCAAAGTCGTTAGGCCTTGATAATATCTCCTTTGTTAGTTCTGCGTCCATGCTGTACATCCTTGGGATTCGCCCGAACCACATATAGGACTTCCTTCCTGTACCAAACACAAGTCTACAAATTTAGGATCCAATATCAATACCGAAGTGTTGACACTTCAGTTCATTGATCCAGGTTTTAGACTCTTAAAACTTGTTAAGGTTAAATTTTCTAACCCAAATCAGCAATTAAACAATACAAACAGACTTTATTAAAAGAGGTTTAGCCTTCTAGCAATCTTTCTGATGTCATATGTCACCATTTTATAGTAAGAAGAAAATGGTCCACTTTTTTACATTCTAGTGATCTTGAGACAACACATGTGTCATTTTTCCTTTGTTAAAGCAAACATGACAGATATTTTTCCATTGTTAAAGCAAACAAACAAATCGCGTAAAATCAAATTAAATTAAGAAGACCACATAAAGAAAAATGCCATATTTCAAGTGATCTTGATGACATGGTAATCAAAGGACAGGGCATGTGGAGTGATATCGTGTGAGATTAACAAAGGTTTTAATCTAGCTTCCTTCATCATTTTTGCAAACTCTTGTAAATCACTAGTTACCAATTTATATGAATTACCTTTACACCCTTCATTTCTCAGTCACTTCTCTATGGGCGTGTGTTGAGGGATAGAAATAGAAGAAATGGAATTGGATTAAATTTCATTGTTTCGCAGGGAGAAATAAAAAAGTAGAGAATTGAAGAAAATTTGGTGGAGAAATAGAGAAAAATGGGTAGTGTAGTTTGATTAGCCTCATTTCGATCATTATGGTTTGTTTCTTTTCTCTTTTTTGGAGAAATGAGTGGGAGCTAAAAGAACTTGGATCTCCTCGGAAAGGGCCCCCTCACCGTAGATCATGACTTAGATATATTCCTAGTTTCGAATAATAAGATGACTCACTAATGTGGTCATGGAGGTATGTCAATAACATCTTTTGGTAAAACAAACCATATATACACGCATGTATTTTTATGGCCATTATTGTTCACTTTAGATTCCATAGTTTTGTTATTGTGCTTTGATGGCTTGTTTGTGTGTGACCATGCATTAGAACCGGAAGTTATTTCAAAACTATAATTTTAATCTATTGAATTCGGTGTTTTATTTGGGCAACAAAAATGTGAAAACTCACCCTTGTGTACATTGGTCACAAAAGAGTTATTCAGTCTTGTAGACTCACCAAATGGTGTCGACAATTTATAATAGGCCGAATAACAAATGAGTTTACAATGTGTTAATCGGTTTGGTTATTGAGTTGTTTGGTTTTTTTTTTTTTTTTTTTTTTGGTATAACCGAAAATCGATTCCAATGTTTGGTTTGTGTTATTTTGATTCGGTTCGGTTTAGTTTTCGGATTTTGTGGGTCAAACCCCAATTGTGCACACTCTTTGCATACTCACATTTTAACCCATTTCTACATGCAAAGCTTGCAAAAGGAAATTCAGTGGACTAAAGTTATAGATTAAGACATTGTCCAAGGATGAAATTTGTGATTTAGTGATATACATGTATTTAACTAATACGATAAACAGATTATAATATTTAGCCATGTGATCTAACAACTACATATATTAAAACTTCTTAATCAACAGTTGTAAGTTTAAGGTTAGCCAGCAAGTCAACATGGATAAATATTATTTTGGTCTTCATTTTGTTAGTCTTTGCAGGTTGGCGGCAGCCGCGTTGCGGCTGAGAATTTTTTTCTAACATATTCTAAATTGTAACCCGTTTGTTTGAGATGTGTCTCCGAGGCCTAGTGAAAAAAAGCGCTTCTTTTTTATTTAAACTTTTTTGTGTATGTAAAGCTAAGACAAATTTTAAACTTATTTGATAGATTAAGGATTCATTTTGAAACTTCTTTTATTTAGAAACTATATATATATATATATATATATATATATATATATATATATATATATATATATATATATATATATATATATATATATATATATATATATATATATATATATATTAAATTAAACATTTTTTATAAAATCGTATGTATGTCAAAAGCATATCAATATTGGGCTCGTTTTGTACGTTATCGAGAGACCTTTTTGCTGGTATTTTTTGGCTATGTTTGGTAAAAGTAGCTGTGAGCAGTAGCAGTGAGCTGTGAGCTGTAGCCACAGCTCACTGCTCACCGCTCATAGCTTTTTAAAGAAGCATTGGAAAAATGAGCTTTCCTAAAAAATAGCAAAGCCCACCCCTCTTTTGCCAAACGAACACTAAAAATCAAAAAACTCATTGCTCACCGCTCATCGCCTCAAAAGGCTCCAAAAAGCTCTGCGCCAAACATAACCTTTGTATTCAAGAAATCACGAGATATCTGCTAGATACTTGGTAAATAAAGTTTGTTGTATAAAAAAGTCGTAAATAATAAGAAGTTCAAAGGTGTGATTTGTAAATATTTTTTTCTTACTTGTTATTGGGCCTGCTTCTATGCGCAGGTTTTTTGGATTTTTTATTCGAATGATTAAAAAACCTTTGTTTATTACTCTTGTCGCTGACAAAATATTTGTTTAATGAAAGTGAAGGCCAACTTTGGGCCGTTGGTGGGCTGCGTAAACGGACCAGTGGAAAATTAATATTTTATTCGGTCGGTATTTTTTTATTAGGCACCGACCATGTGCTTTAATATATATAGTGAATGTATATCTCAAGCATGAACCATTAATCTTTTTATTTTAGAAAAGCAACAATTATATATTATAAAACCCAAAAAAAAAAGAAAAAAAAAAAGGACGTCCCAACCGAATTAATCAAGCAATTAAGAGGAGGATGGGACCCAAAAGACAAAACTAACCATGAATCTTTTTCTACTTCAAACTCAAACCACATTTCCACACCCTAAAAGCATTTCATGTACAACCCGATAACAAAATGCTAACTATATATCATATGTCACTCCCATATCTACAGGCAAAGGTTTTTTAGTTTGCTATTAACACAGGTACGTGCTAATAATACATGTTTTTTCTTGGGAAAATAAAATAAAATTTGAAGATTGAAATGTACAAAAACTTAAACAACACCGACAAGCTGGGTTGATTATTTGACGATGTTTAATCCATTTATGACCTTCAGATTAAAAAAGCCCGTGAATGATAATTTCTCGTAATGCCTCAGGATGTGACCTCTGAAACTCATTGGGCCTTGATAATAACTCTTTTATTAGTTCCGAGTCCATGAAATCCTTGGGATCGGGACAAATTAAAAACCATATGAATGACCTTTTTCCTGCTGAACAAGACTAAAAGAATATTAAATTTTGAACCAAATGAAGTGTGTGTTTGTTTGTGGTTAGTATCATAAAATGGAGAAGTCTGAATGGATGGGTATGACTACGACTTCAAAGTGAAGACAAGCAGTACTTGAAGTTTTTATCCTATTACAGTATAAGAATCTTTATTTATTTTGCTGATAATATATTGGATGTATTATTGTCCAAACATATGCATGCATGTCAATGCGAGTTTTTGGGTTACAACCCGTCAAGTGTAATCTTTATGGATATTAGATCGCAAGTCAAAATCTTGCCTGAAGAAACTGTAATGCAAAATAAAAAATCAACACGAGCACTTTAGATCGATCGAGTCCACTCAAGTCTAAGCTAACGTTGGTTGCAAGCGATCATAAGTAGCTCGCTGAGTGAAGGCAGTAACCTTTTTAGGATGCAAAAGTAAAACGTGTGGCTTATGAGCCTCACAATCATCGTATAACAACTAACGACGAGATAACACGGTAAGAACCAAGAGTGCAGATCAATTCTACGACTTTTGACATAAATCTAATTTTCAATGTTTGAGGTTCGAGTATTCGACGTACGTAGAATATAAATTAAAAACAACCCCAAAAATCATCCTACCTTCACGCATTATTTAGTTATGTTTAGTGTTCGTGACATTAGAGTTATTATATCAAAATCACAAAACACACACCAATAATTTTATGAAAATTGGAATATGCTCATATATCTGGAATATTGTTATGCTTGGTCAATTATTGCCAACAAGGAAACAAATCAACTATTGTTTGCTCCCCCGTTTTGGGAATAAATAAACAACCATTTCTTTATGAAAAATATCTTACGTAATATACTTGCTAGATTAACGATTTATTAAAGCACATACTTCTAAGTTAGTAACACGCTAGAATTGAATTGTCCATGTAAACATTTAATTTTCAAGACTCAAGAGCATCATGTATGCCAAAAAAGATCATCAACTATGTTATAAGTGAGTATCAAACTTGTGTTTTAATGATAACCTTTGTTGTATAATAAGCTCTCAAACCAAATAGTTGTAGATTCAAGTTATGCTTAGAACATGTGAGATTGTTTGTGGTTATTTAATGTGAATGGATAAACACATAAACATTGTATCCTTTGAAAGATATTTTAACGTCGAATACAAATAATTGGATATATATGTTTATGAAATTGCAAGAGACGTGTCATAATATTTGTGGAGTAGCATTAATTGAGTTTGTGTGCGAAGAAGGAAAAAAGTGTCAAGTGTGATCGGTTTATAAAAGTGGTCGGTGTGTAAATCCTGACCATGCATCCAATTTTTATTTAGTACGGAGTATTAAAATGGATTGGACTCCAAACCTACTCTAAAATGGACACTTTAACCAAACAAAATAACACTCTTTTAAAATGTGCCAATTTCATGTACAAAGTATTTAAATAAAGTGGACTTATAGTAGATAAAATATATATGTTAGATTGTTACTTTTAATATATAAAATAAGACTATAAAAACAAAGCTATTATGAAAGTATCATGTTCATACTATCGGTATGTTAAAAGTTTTTTTGTGTTTGCATTGATCATTCTAATTTTGTTAAAATCTGATATAAAAAGTATTAACATCAAGAAACACCTTTGGGAGGTCGAGGTTGATCGAAATACAACATGATTCTAAAGAGAGAAAGTAGAAAGAGAAAGGTGAAAGAAAAAGTGTTTTATTATAAAGAATAAATGAATAAAGCTACACTATTTTCTCACACCTTTCATGGAGAGTCATGAGGGGTATTTATAGGCCTTTTACAACACTAGTTTTCCCCGAGTACACTATTAGTCCCTACGGGTGCAACGATATTACGTATCTATTGCAATTCACGTGTGAGACGTTATCTTCACAAAATAGCGATGCTAACAATCTCCCTCCAAAATATCGTCACACGTGAATGGTTACAATGAGACCTATAAGTACATAATCAAAATTAAATAACAATAACCAAAGTTAGATAACAAGATTTACAATATTGTTGAAGCGCAGAGTCTCTATAAACAAGATACTGAGGATGACTTGGAGCTCCTTCTTCTGATGATATCGGCTTTGATCTTTTTCAGCTCTGAACTCCTTATGCATCATCCTTGAAGTTCATTCTTCCGAATACTTCGGTATCTGATCTTTGTCCACTAAAGGCACTGATCCTTGGAGCTCTGAACTTCGGGTGCTGTAATGATCTAGTTAGGTTATTACTCCCTCCTAACTAGTGAGCCTTTTACTTTTATCTGCTCCCTCCCAAACTGACAACCCTTCTATTAATTCTCTTTAGTCTTCTGATCACACAACACAGCGGATAAAGTAGACACTAGACAGTAGCACATTGGTTGTATGGTCGGGTAGCAGCATAACAACATAACTCACATAGTATTGCATCCAAGTTGCTAAATAATCCCCGATGTACACATTATTGGTACCTCTTCGGTTCCTGATTAAGCATAGTTCCCTCAATCAACCAAATTACAGAAGACGAAACACTACTTCTTACTTCATGTACTTCTCCCTCCTGATGGTTGCGAGTTATCGGAATCATCATAATATTGTGTACATGCCGTAAAATCAACTTTACTAGAAGCAATATTAAGGCCATAACCTGTTTAAGCACATTTTCCTTGAGAATATGTCGAAAAAATATGACTCTCTTGTTCTACAATCTCATCTCTTCTCTTCAACCTATAAGCGACCTCTTCAAAATCCAACCAGCTAGTAAATAACCACTGAATGGAGACAACCCAATATAACCGATCTGAGAATGAAGTAAACACCCCTTAGATATGTGAGTTAATCTTGTACGAAAGTGTGACTAAGAACCTATACTGAGCACTACAACGTAACTCCTTAAAGCATAGGTAGTGCCATATACCCAAACCAATCAAACAGTATATGAGAAATCCACCTCTTGGACTATCCAAAACTTCATGTGACATTGAGTACTACTACATAACTCCTTAAATTGATAGCTAATGTGAGCAATAAGAACCGACTTATGCGTTTGTAGATCACACATTTAGCTAGATGTCTAAGTCTTAATCACTACCAATGAATGCCCAAACAAGTATCTCTGAAAGTCGTGCATTCATCCAACCTCTAAACTTTGAGATAAATAAGTACACATGCATGTGAAATGAACTTTAAACCCAAATAAGCAATATCGTACAAAAACTCCGTAGTCACAAAAATCTGATACTAGCCGTTGTCATTTGATTGTGATTCTTGATCAGGATCATTTAAGCTATACGTAGTTTGTTTTGAAGTGGGATAAATTGGTATTGAGATAATGAAACGATGAAACGAATCATGTTTGATAAGTGTACTCGAATCATGTTCTATTAAGTGTAGGCCAATAATATCCGATGTGATTTTGGTGTGATGGGTGAGTTTGTTATATGCCAGAATTCTTTAGATATCCCCTGTTTCGGTTCATTAGGGTTCGAAAACTAGGGTTTTGTATGTTAGATATTCGGCGAAACCTTAAAAACTCAGAAGAATTTCACTCCTTGATGCTCGATAAATACTCTAGAAATTCTGAAACATCACTCCATACTCGGAAAATTTTCCTTACTCGGAGAAGGTCCTTACTCGAAGAATGTCCTTACTCGAAGAATGTCCTTACTCGAAGAATGTCCTTACTCGAAGGATTTTCTTACTCGAAGAATCTCCTTACTCGAAGGATCTCCTTACTCGAAGGATGTCCTTACTCGAAGGATCTCCTTACTCGAAGGATGTTCTTACTCGAAGGATTTCCTTACTCGGAGAAGTTCTGATTTCCTAACTCGGAAAGTATACACAGAACTTGAAGTTTCCTTACTCGGTACCTTACTCGAAGAACTTCAACCTTACTCGGAGAAATTCAACACTTACTCAAAGAAATTCAACTCCTACTCGGAAATCTTCAAATCCTTACTCGAAGAACCTCATCCTAACTCGGAGAAATGCAACCTTACTCAAAGAAATTCATACCTAACTCGAAGAAATACGCACGTTTTCCGGAAAAACACCAAAAATCACATTTTTTTCACCACAAAACACCACGATTCACCCCTGGTTAGCTCTGATACAACTTGTTAACATCAAGAAACACATTCGGGAGGTCGAGGTTGATCGAAATACAACATATTTCTAGAGAGAGAAAGATGAAGAAAAGTGTTTATTAAAATGAATAAATGAAATGAAGCAACACTATTTTCCCACACCACTCATGGAGAGTCATGAGGGGTATTTATAGGCCTTTTACAGCACTAGTTTTCCCCATGTACACTATTAGTCCATGCGGGTGCAACTATATTACGTATCTAGTCCAATTCACGTGTGAGACGTTATGTTCACAAAATAGCGAAGCTAACAAAAAGTAATTATCTGAATAAACGAAATACAAAAGTCTGATGTATTATAGTAACTTTTACGGTCCATGAACACTATTCTTGTTTATTTTGTTAGATTCAACCTTTGGGTCGAACTTTGTCAAATATCAGAAATATGCCTGTACACAATACACATAATTGTTGAGATGTAAGTTTTTTTTTGTGCAATGCTGAATTTTTATATTAATCTACAAACTGTTTTTACAATATAAAGATATTTGAAACTGATTCGGACATCGCCCAAATCAGATTCTATACAGCACAAACATTCTATCCGATATCTTATACTACTACACAAATATCATACATCTCAATTCACTACCAAACAGGGCAATACAGAGTAACTTCATCTCAGCTACTCATCAGGAACTGAATTCACCATTAAGATGCACCAACCATCTAGCTACATTTCGATCACTCCTTCCTATCAAGATCACTCAACCTGCCACCACAGTGATCAAAATAGGATAGGAGGATGGCTTAACTAGGTACCCATTCACTCAATCTAGTCAAGGGCTATACCAAG
Source organism: Artemisia tridentata subsp. tridentata (assembly GCA_021014915.2). Classification (NCBI taxonomy): domain Eukaryota; kingdom Viridiplantae; phylum Streptophyta; class Magnoliopsida; order Asterales; family Asteraceae; genus Artemisia; species Artemisia tridentata. The sequence continues at coordinate 53,937,336 of CP139509.1, read as the reverse complement.
TTTCATACATTTCCATCTCTACAAAATGGCTTCAGAAACTTGGGAATTGAGGGAGAACCAACCTTTCCTCCTATGGCAGTGTATAACATGGACCAAGTATATTCATCTTTAACTCCTCACTATTCCATGTTTCATACACTGCCCTCCCACTCACTTATCCTTCATAGTTGGCAACCTACTTTATGAATCAAATCAACCCTTCAAAGATGTAGTCCAATTAGAGTTACAATTCCTAACAAAAGCCACTTGTAACTCACATTGTAGTACATGGTGAAAAGCTAACTGACCCAAGATACAAAGCCTTCAACTATAGTGAGCTACATAATACCAGACATCTTAAACCATTGTCTGCTGAATTTTGCTTAAATGAAAGGAGTATAGTAGCCTCCTTTAAAATTTCTGATCCAAACAGGATTGATCAGCTCATGCAGACAACTACATTATGACCATGCTACCACTCATACTCAGGCAAACATATCCACAAAGCTGTCCAAAACAGAAATTTGAACATGATAAAATTAAAGATTTATTTTTATTAAATGTTAAATCATATTTGGATTTATTTTATTGCATTTGAACATGATAAAATTAGATTTTTATTTAGCGAAAATTACTGGTCTACCCCTGCAGAAGACGTTGTCTCTCATTATACCCCAAATTTTAGCCGTTTTCCTATATGCCCCAACATCCCCCCTAATTTTTTACGCGACATACATGAGATACACGTGTCACTTTCTTACCAATTATGGAACGCAAAAGAAAAAAAAAAAAATTAAAACATGTCGCGTACCAATTTAAGCGACATGTATATATGCTAGAAAAAATTTAAGCGACATGTCCTATGTGTAAATTGAAAGAATTTAAAAGAAAAATTAAAAACTTACAAAAAACACCCTTTAACTTTTTGATAATTACAACTTTTTTATATAACAAACTTTATTTGTCAAATATTTAGCAAATATATATCAAATTTGTTAATGAAAAAAATATCGTTACGAAGAGCTCTGAATTACGAACAAAACGAGCCCAATATTGATATGCTTTTAACATACGTACGATTTTATAAAATTTCGAAATACCATTTATAGGTTTAGAAAATTATACCGGCAGGTCCATCTCACGCCCCTGACGTTGGTTTTGAGAACCGGGTAACATATTCATTATCTAAAATAAATAACGATTATTATTGTGTACTAGAATCGTACGATATTCATATTTCATAGAATCTTATAAAGTTATATTTCATAGAATCGTACGATATTCATATTTCATAGAATCTTATAAACTTTTAAAACATACGCTTAAAGCACAAGGGACAAAGACGTACAATTCTATGAAATATGAATATCGTTGGGAAATATAAACGTAAATATTCATAAATTAAAAACGGTATAATTTTCTAAACCTATAAACGGTATTTCGAAATTTTATAAAATCGTACGTATGTTAAAAGCATATCAATATTGGGCTCGTTTTGTTCGTAATTCAGAGCTCTTCGTAACGATATTTTTTTCATTAACAAATTTGATATATATTTGCTAAATATTTGACAAATAAAGTTTGTTATATAAAAAAGTTGTAATTATCAAAAAGTTAAAGGGTATTTTTTGTAAGTTTTTAATTTTTCTTTTAAATTCTTTCAATTTACACATAGGACATGTCGCTTAAATTTTTTCTAGCATATATACATGTCGCTTAAATTGGTACGCGACATGTTTTAATTTTTTTTTTTTTTTTCTTTTGCGTTCCATAATTGGTAAGAAAGTGACACGTGTATCTCATGTATGTCGCGTAAAAAATTAGGGGGGATGTTGGGGCATATAAGAAAACGGCTAAAATTTGGGGTATAATGAGAGACAACGTCTTCTGCAGGGGTAGACCAGTAATTTTCGCTTTTATTTACGTAGTCCAATCAGTTGACTGCAATAATGAGCACGTGGGAAAATGCCAGCAAATTTCTTTTGTTATTTGGATTTATTAAGGATGCAATAAAAATCCGATATGTCTGCGATGTTTCCTTTTGTGTGATTCTGTCGGAAAGGTGAAAGTACGTAATTTTATTACTATATTCAATTCACGAAAATGACAAATGGGCCTATCTAAGGGTGAGTTTATCCACACCCTCTCTAGGGAGGGTATCCAATCATTGAATGCATTGCTGGCTTGTACGATATGCATCGAGAGTTGTACGGTTTGACCAAACCCTCCCTCATGTGACAACATAGGGAGGGTATGTATAACACATCCCCTAACTAAAAAGGCCTAAAAAGTGACCTAATGCATAAATGACTTGTACAGTTACTAACTGTACAAGTCATTTATGCATTAGGTCACTTTTTAGACCCTTTAATTAGGTCCTTATATCAAAGCTCATTCATATATTGTTTACAAGTTATGAATTACTATTACAATCAAAAATTATACGGTATATATATAGAAAATGAAATTCTATTATTCATTTAAAGAAAAAAGCTTCTACTACGTATGTTATATGATGATGTCTAACATGGAGTACTATGATACGGGGATATAAATGAATTGATCGTTCATTAAACATTTTATCAATTGTTTGATAAAAAAAATTGTTTATGTTCAATTATTTATTAGCTTTTTTTTTAATTTTTTTTAGGTGAATGAATGTAAATAAGATTTTATACTTTCTAGATTAAATGAACGAATATAAATAAATGTTTCATTCGTTCGTTTACATTCGTAAACGTTCGGTTTATTACCATTAATTTGCTTATTTGATTATTGTATTTTTTCTTAACATGTACTTTATGTAAGATAGGTTTTCTTAAATCAACGATAAGAAAAATTAGAATTTCATGCATAGTTTGAATATTTTACTTTCAGAGCCCGTTTGGTTTGTACGTGCGATTAAAATCGGATTTGAATTTGGATTTTGATTTGGTTTGATAGAAATGAGGAGAGAGAAAATTATTTATTTAATTTTAAAAATACATTTACTTTATTAAAAAATGTAATAAACTATATTATTTAAGTATAAAAAGTACCAAGAAAGAAAAAGAGTTCAAAAATACATGGTTGATAAATTTTTTGTCATATCAAAGGGGTTTTGGTCAAACCGTACAACCCGCGATACACACCGTACAAACCGACGATGCGTTCAATGATTGGAAACCATCCCTCTGGGAGGGTCCAAATAACTTGCCCCTTTTCTGAAATAAAATAGAGTACTTTCACAGTGATTCTTCTGACATTTTGTCATGACACCCACCGAGTGAGTGGAGAATGGATCTTTGGGATCAGACCATTACTTAATTCATAAATATGTATACCAAACAATTTATTTAGGAAAGAAAAAATTACACGTTTGGTCTCTGTGGTTTGCTCAGATTTAATGTTTTGTCCCTATGACATTTTAATTACATCAGAGATACCTATTTTTTAAAGCTTGCACTCATTTAGTCCCTATTTTGGATGGGCCATTAGTTTGACCGTTAAGTGTTTAAATATTTTTTGTAACGTTAGTCCTCATTTTCTAAAATGAATTAAAAAGGGCAGCATGGCTCGAACTCGGGTCTTGTTGCCCAAAAATCAACACCCCAACCACTGGACTAAGCATCCAGTGGTCTAATTATATCAAAATAAATTTTATTTAACATTTTTTTTTGCTCAAACTCGTTTTTATCCGTTTTCGTTTGTTTTTATACGTTTTCGTCCGTTTTTTTTACGTTTTTATACGTTTTTGTCCCTTTTTTTTAACCTTTTGTCCGTTTTTTATGTTCTCAACTGTTTTTCTACGTTTTCGCCCGTTTTTTTTATGTTTTGTCCCTTTTTTTACGTTCTCGTCCGTTTTCGTACGTTTTTGTACATTTTTTCCCTTTTTTTACATTTTTGTTTGTTTTTTACGTTCTCGTCCGTTTTTTTACGTTTTCGTCCATTTTTTTATGTTTTTGTCCCTTTTTTTACGTTCACGTCCGTTTTTTTACGTTTTCGTCTGTTTTTTTATGTTTTCGTCCGTTTTTATACGCTTTCGTCCGTTTTTTTACATTTTCGTCCGTTTTTATAAGTTTTCAACCATTTGTATCTGATTTTTTACGTTTTCGTCCGTTTTTTACGTTTTCGTCCGTTTTTTACCTTTTCACTGTTCTTTACGTTTTCTTCCCTTTCTATACGTTTTCGTATATTTTTTTAGTTTTTGTTCGTTTTTATAGGTTTTGTCCATTTTTGTTCGTTTTTATACGTAAAAAAATGAACAAAAATGTATAATCTAAGCGTTTAAGAACGAAAACGTTAAAAAACAGATGAAAACATATAAAAACCAAAGAAAATGTACAACTACGGACAAAAACATAAAAAACAGACGAAAACGTTTAAAAATAGACGAAAACGTATAAAAACGGACGAAAACATAAAAACCGGACAAAAACGTATAAAACAAACGAAAACGTAAAAAAAATGACAAAAACGTATAAAACGTACGAAAACGTAAAAAAATGGATGAAAACGTAAAAAACGAACAAGAACGTAAAAAATGGAAAAAACGTAAAAATAACTACGAAATCGTAAAAAAACAGACAAGAACGTAAAAAATGGAGAAAAACGTAAAAAACGGACAAGAATGTAAAAATGGACAAAACGTAAAAAAAGGACGAAAACGTAAAAAACGGACAAGAACGTAAAAAATTGACCAAAACATAAAAAAACGGACGAAAACGTAAAAAAACGGACTAGAACGTAAAATAACGGACAAAAACATAAAAAACGGACGAAAACGTAAAAAAAGGGACGAGAACGTAAAAAATGGACGAAAACGTAAAAAAACGGACGGGAACGTAAAAAATGAACAAAAATGAAATAAAACGGATGAAAACGTACGAAAACGTAAAAAAACCGGACGAAAACGTAAAAAAACATACGAAAACGGATAAAAACGAGTTTGAGCCAAAAAAAGGTTAAATAGAATTTATTTTGATATAATTACACCACTGGACGCTTAGTCTAGTGGTTGGGGCGTTGTTTTTTGGCAACAAGACCCGAGTTCGAGCCATGCTGGCATTTTTAATTCATTTTAGAAAATGAGGACTAACTGTGCAAAAAATATTAACGGAGGGACTAACGGGAAAATATTATTTAAACACTTAACGGTCAAACTAACGGCCCATCGAAAATAGGGACTAAATGAGTGCAAGGTTTCAAAAATAGGTATCTCTAGTGTAATTAAATTGACTTAGAGACTAAACATGAAATCTGAGCAAACCACAGGGACCAAACGTGTAATTTTTCATTAGGAAATGAATGATTCTAAACCTCCTAATAACCGCATACCAAACGGGTCCTTAGTTTTTCAGTTCATTTATGTTAGTCCACATTCGTTTTATGTCTTAATGAACTAACGAAAACGAACAAAAGTAACCATTTTTTACGAACATACATAAACAAAATAAATTTGTTCGTATTAATGTTCGTGTCTGTTCATTTGTTTGTGTCCGTCTATTTATTCGATTAAACTTAAATGAACGAATACGAACATGAATCTTTTTTGTTCGTTCCTTTACACCCTAGTTGCAACTTATGAAGCAAGTTTTCACGAGCAATAAATTTTGATCATTAACAAGTTTAGTTTTTTCTTGGTTCAATTATTGAGGAATGCAAAGGGAATGCAAAGCAATGCATTCCCTTTCCCTCCAAATTGTTGGGTAATGCCCCATTACCCACTACCGGGTAATGGGCCATTGCATTCCCCTACACCAACCATCATCAATCATTATATTCCCATTCCCCACCCCTCCTATCCCCCAACCAAGCGGCCCCAGTTTTTTCTTGTTATAACCTGTGTCTACCCAACGTTATTAGAAAACTATTGATCATAAATAATAAGTTTGTGAAAATCATAAACTGTTTTGGTTTTTATATATATAATATATATATATTATATATATATATATATATATGTCACACCCCCAAACACCTGACTTGCAGCGGAATGGAATACCTGGGGCGCGACTGCCATAGCATCACAGTTACAGCTATATTGAACGACCTAAAGTGTTGTTTTAAAAGTACATCGTTTGATTTCATAAAGCATTCAGAGTTTACAAAAGATAGGTCCCAAAAGATGATTCAAGTTTGCGGAAATAAGTTTGTTACAAACCAAACGATATTTTAAAGTGCATATAAATACAAGTGAGACGCGTCGTCACCGCGACTCTATGATATGTCCACATGCAGGCCATGATGCGAATGCCTTAATTACCTGAAAATACATTGCTAAAACGGTCAACAATAATGTTGGTGAGAATCATAGGTTTATGTAAATGTTTTGTATGATATCCACAAGTATAAAGTTAAGTGTGACGATGCCGCCATGTAAATAAGATAATACAATTGCTATAAGCTCATGACCCCGAAGCTAGACTAATAATGTATGCCCCAACTGAGTGTTTTGCCAGACACTCTATTATGATTCAAATGATATGCGTTTGTAGACTTAGTTGGAGCTACCAACCCGAACGGAGGAGTCACCCTCAATAGATCTATTCACTCACCATAGCTTAATGTCAATTAACGGTTCATGATAAAAATAAAAGGGGACTTTAACTTGGCACTGCGGTAACTTAAGCAATGTAAATGAATTTAATGTACTTGGGCTCGTAATAAAATGATGTGCAATGTATTCTCCCCCGTAGGTTTGAAATGAAATATTAACTTGAAAAACGGGGCTATGAAAACTCACCTGATGCAATGGTTATGATGACAAAAGTGGATACACTGAAATGAGGAGCGATCTCTAACCGCAACCTAATATGAATGATATGATCTAATGTAAGTCATGAAATGATGTTACACATGCAAATACGTATGTTACCGATACCACTCGTGAAATTTGGAAATAATATTTATCGTCGAAAAATATTTTTGTTGACGTCTTGTTAAGTCATAAAACACTTTACGCGTATATATGTTGTAACGACATTCTACGATCGTCATTTGGCGATTTATCAAAAAATAGAGTTTTCCGTCGTAAATTAAAATTCTTCAACAACTTGTAAAAATGACTAAGTAGCCTTGCAAAGCTAGTCGCAAAACAACGTACATTGAACGTTAGGAAATAAGCTCAACGGTTTTAGAAAGCTTGTAACAATATCTTAAATTCGTAACACCGAAATTTTGTCCATACGAGTCCCGATCACAAAGAAAAATAATAGTTAAGCTAGATAGTCGGGCTAAATTTACTGTTTTTGTGTAGTTTTCGGGTATATTAGAAAGGTCGTATTTTACTCGTTACAAGTCCGGTTGACGAACGGCTGGTCAATTTGGAAAATAAGCCGGGAGTACTTGATTTTACCTCAAGGTGTTAATGTCTCAAACTGACTCGATTAATGAGAAAACGGCTCCAAACTTGGTCATTTGCAAAGACAGTTTTAAATAAATATTTAAGTAAAAGCTGATGAAAAATGTGTTGTGAACGTCGGGTTTCAAACGTTTGTATCTCGGTCGTTATAAGCTCGTTTTCTACGTTCTTTATGTCTTCGGCTTCATATTACAGCGAACTAATAGATTTTTGATATGTCGGCTCGTCTAGTTCGCTTTCAACGCCTCATTTTAACTATTGAAAATCGTGTGACAGCTTGTTATTTTTCAGAAAATAGTTTTCGTCGTTAAACTTGAAATTAACGTATCTTTCTCGTCGTAAGCTCGTTTTTACTCATTCCAGCGACCATGGCTTCGTTTTTGAGTGTATTTTCTAAATATGTAAACCAAAATAACCCATGATCTACTGAAATTTCCAGATTTTGCAAAAATGGACAGACCCTTATTTATATCTTGTTAAAACCATTTTTACTAGTTCAAGACTTATACAAACCCCTTCCAATCAACACCAAAGCTATTCTAAACCTACCATACACCTTCTTAGGGTGTCATGGGTTCCTAATCTTCACCAAAAATGATAGTTTAAATGAGATCACTAGTTACTAGTTTTTAAGTCCATAAAATCAAGAAATCATATAAAGTGGTATGAAAACATATGTATACTTGCATGCTTAGTACTAGAAATTGAAATAGAGTAAATATGAACATTGTAGGAGTAGAAAAATTATTTAGAAACTTACTTGAGTGATGAAGAGGTTTTTGAGGTTAATAACTTAATTACTCCAAGGTTTTTATTTCAAAACCCTAACTAGTAGCACTAATAGATCTTGAAAACACTTTGTCTTGTAAAAATTTATGGATTCTTCTTCTTCTTCTTAGTTTGGCCGAACCACAAAGACCATGGAGAGGATGAGAGGATTTTCTTGCTAGTTTATTTTGTTACTTGAAGTATTATGTGATGTGTGTTGAAATATAGACTGGTTATAGATTTATTTTGTCAAAGTCAAAGAGTTAATAATGGCTAGGGGGCAATGGGGCGTGATTTAGGGGATGGGGAATATGGGGGGGGGGGGGGGATGGAGTGAAGGAGTGTAAGAGTTAACTTGGAATTTTAGGTGTATTAAGATAGATTTAGCTAGGATATCTTGTGTTATCGGGTATTGAGTTAGCTAGAAATAAATTTTAAAGGAACAAAATAAAGTATAACGAAGTTGTAAAAATTATACAATCACATTTCTCGCAAGCATCGGATGTCCAAATAGTTATCGTGTTGAAATTTCGTAAACCGTCGTAATTATAAGCTTTTAACGGTATATATAGTAAATAATTTCAAAACACCGGGTAAACTAATAATATAATTTTTATATCACTGTAATGAGTGTGAAAATATGTTAGGATCATAGTCGGGAGTGTCGGGTATATTGTTCGAAATAAATGATCGGGTGATAGCGTTTATTTAATAAATAAACATACATGAATTGAAATTATGCAACCCGTGAATGAACTAAGATGAATATGACGTTACTGATGATATGTAGACTAACCCTAGTCTATATGACGGCTATGTTTGGCGCAGAGCTTTTTGAAGCTTTTTGGGGCAATGAGCGGTGAGAATGAGCTTTTTTATTTTTGATGTTCGTTTGGTAAGGAAGCAATGAGTTGTAGCAATTTTTTAGGAAAGCTTTTTTCCCAATGCTTCCTTTTGAAGCTGTAGATATTTACAAGAGCTGTGGATATTTATAGCTATGTTACCAAATGTTTTTATTTAAAAAACAGCTACTGCTCACGGCTATTGCTTACAGCTACTGCTCACAGCTACTGCTCACTACTACTGCTACTTTTACCAAAACACAGTCGATGTGTCCTCAGTGATGTTCCATGAATACGCAGCTAAACCCTTACGGTTACGCGAATTTGGATACCCGTAAACCTAGTTTACAAAATGATGAATGATGACCATGAATAATGATTTCTCTCCGGGAATGAATAGTGTTTCATGAATAGTAAATTTTTTGATAACGTTTCAAAGTCGCAAACTGACTTCAAAAATGATGAATAGTGAAATGATGAATAGTAATCCATGAATAGTAAATTTCAAAGTTTGGAAAATGACCTGAAATTACGATTTGTCACATGATAAAATAGAGCCACAGGTGGAAGTCAGTACCAGGGAAGTAAGGCCCAAGCAATCCCGCTGCAACACTCAATGCCATTTCAGTACACCTAATCTATTGACAGGTGTAATCGGCCATTAATCTTTACCTAATTCCTCCAAAAGCTCGATACCATAATCACTTAGAAAAATAAGCATCCAATAAAATCAATTAAAAAAATATAAAATTTCAAAACCAAACTTTAAACTCACTACACCCGATGTGCGAACTCCTAAGCCGACTACCATTTGGAGATCCAACTCTCCTTTTGAATTGATCAATACAGTTTTAGGAATTAGGTTCGAGGTTGCACAAATTTGGTTAAGGAAAAATGAGAGAATCCCAAATTGTTTTCGGCCTATAAATCTTCAAAATTACAGCCACATACCTTCACAATCATTCAAGTGAATTTTGAATGAATTGATCTTCTTCCTTGTCACTTTTTTTCGGATCAATTTAGAACTTTAATTAAAACCTAATTCTTTTCCCCAAATTGAAACAATAATAATAAAATTCGTACCGATCTTGATTTTGATTTTTAAGTTCATTTTAATGAAAACAAAAATAACGATGATTTTGGTTGCACGATTGTTTTGTTTATGTCGATCGATTGTTTTTTTATAAGGGTTATTAGAAGGAATTGAAGTTAGGGAATGAGGAAAGTGTGGGTGTATGTTTTGTTTTTTTTCATGATTTAAATACGGTTGATGTACCGAAAGTTATATAACATTTCAAATTTGGTCCTTGTTGTTTATAAAATCAGCCCCGCTTTTTAGAAGTTTTTTTTTTATCACATTTTTGACACATGTATTTTTTGGTTTTTTTCCTGCTACGCAAATTTTTTTTTTTTAATTTTGACCAAAATCGATTTTAATTTTGACTTTCAATTAATCAATCACATCGCACGATTTTGCCTACGTGGCAAAATCAAGCTTTTCTATTGGTCCAATTTATTTTACAATAAGAAGGGTTTTAGAAAAGCACTTCAAAATGATGTAATTCTTTAATATTATATAAAAGATGGAGTATAAAAATGGCACAACTTTATGGGGCAGTATATAAGGACCTCCTTGTAGGGCGGGTATCCAATGATTGCAAACTTCGGGCGGTTGTACTATGTGCTTCGCGGTTTGTACATATAGCCCATAGGGAGGGTATGTATAACATGCCCCCAACTTTATTTAAAGGGCTATACTTTACAAACCCTCCCTACCTAGTTGTACTTTTTGTCTTTTGTTGTCTGTACCTTTTCTTTTTTTCTTTTTTCTTGTCTTCTACTAAAAGCAGTTTCACACAATCAGTTTTGACAAAGTTTTTTTTTTTTTTTTTTTTTTTTTTTTTTTTTTTTTTTTTTTTTTTTTTTTGTCTATTGTCCATAGTTTCACAAGGAGGGTCAGTAAAAAAAGTCACGAGAGTGTTATGTATAGTGTATTTCACTGTTTGAAGAATCTTTATTTGAGTTATAAAAATGATCAATGCAAAGTTACATTCACATAAACAGTTTCACTTAAAAGTTACAATCACAAAAATTTCATATAACCAGTTATAAAGATAGTGCTAGAATATCAAAAAAGCTGAGTTTACGATGAAAACATCACCGTTTTACACGAATGAGGTATATTTTTACGCTATTACTTTCAAAAATGAGTAACGTTTATAAAAAAATGATAAATCGAGGTGGCTCAGATTATTATTTTTAATCATATGGCTGCAAAGTGTTTTCCGTCCATTCGGTCATGCCATGCCAATCGACAAGTTTTTTTTTTTTTTTTTTTTTTTTTTTTTTTTTTTTTTTTTTTTTTTTATCATCAAACTGCTAGCAAATCATAAAAGATCAAAAAGATCAAAAGATCAAAAACTGCTTAAACCACCACATAAGCAGTTTCACATAAAAGATAAAAAAGATCAAAAACTGCTTAAACCACCACATAAGCAGTTTCACGTAAAAGATCAAAAAGATCAAAAACTGCTTAAACCACTAAATAAGCAGTTTCACATAAAAGATCAAAAACTGCTTAAACCACCACATAAGCAGTTTCACATAAAAGATAAAAAAATATTAAAAACTGCTTAAACCACCACATAAACAGTTTCACGTACTACCACATAAGCAGTTTCACATAAAAGATTAAAAAAATGTTTAAACCACCACATAAGCAGTTTAAACCACCACATAAGCAGTTTCACATAAAGATCAAAAAGATCAAAAACTGCTTAAACCACCACATAAGCAGTTTCACATAAGCAAGAACACAAAGAAACCACCATCAGAACCAAGAACACACAGAACCACCATGTTTTTTACCATGGATCTAAACCACCATCAATTATGTGAAACTGCTTTTATGAAACCACCATCAGTTTCAACCATATCTAAACCACCAAGATATAGAGGGGGGGGGGGGTTAGAATAACTCGACCCTTATTTTAACACAAATCTAACCAATAAATAATTTGTTTGTTAAGAATACATTTCTTATAATTTTCTTAACATGTAACAGCCAGGAACAGAAGACTATGGGTGTGGATACTTTATGTGAAAGTATGCTTTTTAAAACAAGCACTTTAGTTAAGCCTCTTCTTCAACGCAGTGCTCAAACTGCGTAGCTAAAGATAATAAGATTGACAAGCTTGAAACAAGAAACAAGATGTTAGTGTCTCAAAACAAGATGTTGATGACAAGAATAAAGACGCTCGAGGCATCACTGGAATTGGCAAGAAATTCTGAGGATCACGCATGTCAGTCGGGTGCAATGCTCCATGAGCTTTTAGATGACATAAATAATCTTCACATGTAGTAGGTGTTGTTGTTTTTAAATAATGTGTTAATATTGTTGTTTAATTGAATAATAACAGTTGTTTTTGTAGTTGTTTAATGTGTTAATGTTAATGTATTATTGTTGTTGTTTAATTAAATAGAAACATATTAGACAAATACAAATAACATAACATGAAAAACATAACAAATAAACACAAAATAAAATTTAAGAAAAAAAAAAAAAGAAAAAAAAGAAAAGACAAGAAAAGGACAAAAAAAAAAAAAAAAGTACAACCTCCCACTAAGGAATGTTCCCTTTGTATTCCTAGTGGGGTTTGAATAACTCGACCCTTATTTAAAACTGAATGGTAGCCAAGCATCTGATTTGCTTTATAAACCTTTATTAAGTCGTGGTTCATCTATCACCATATATAATGCTTCGCTTTTAAGTTTTGCATTAGTGGTTTTCAGTATTAAAATCACCATGTGTTGCGGCATTGTGCAATTTTTCATGATTGTTAAATCATTAGTTTATACTTGACAAATACGAAGGAATACAAACTTTTAACATCTTATAGAAATCATCATTTATGAAATTAATTTTAATAATCTTTTAATTGGTGTGAAGTTTCTACTTTTAGTCATCTTTGTTAGATTTATTTGTATAATTGGATCATCGTTAGATGTTTCTGTAAAAAATAAATAAATTAAATTTGTTTATGTTAAAGCACGCATATATATATATATATGTATTTCACTATTTTATAAGGCATACGACACTGAACTTAAAAAGAGGCTTTACGAGGATGATTGATATAATTTTGGTGATGTACAATCACATACCATTAGTAATGCATTTGAAGCAACACACGCATACACTAGCCATCAAGTTTTTGTTTTCTTTTTCTTTTTGCCAAGTTATTCTAAAACAAAAATCTATTATCTTTGGATCTCTTAAATTCGTAACTGCTTTGATAAAAAAAATCTACACACAGCCATAACACATACACTTTATAACTTCAACTCATTTTACTAAACATATGCAAAGTCTAACAAAACTTGTAGCAATTATTTATATTATATAAGCATTTGATACTTTAATAAACAAAGCAAAAAATAACCAAAAGTTAAATGCTTCTTTATTAGCATTTTGAATAAGAGCATCTAAACAATATACAAATTACAAAAATTAAACATTTCCAAAACTGTCTCCCGGTAAATATATGACAATCAACATCGTGCATCTCCAACGAAAGACCTCTTGGCCCAGCGGTATGTGAGTGACACATAACCTAGAGGTTGTTAGTTCAAGTCTCATTGAAAACATGTGAGATATGTGGTGTATGTTATAAAAATTTGCCTTTCTAAAAAAACACATCCTACATCTCTATATCCACTAAAAACCACACGTTATTCTTGTTGGTGTACAAAAGCTAAACACTCGTAACCTATGAAACATTATATTTTAAACACTAAAAGCTATTAAAATGTCCGTAAAATGTCGACATATAAACAAAGCAAGTTGCATTTACTAACACACAAGTAGCGGTAGGTATGGATAAAACAAAATAAAAACAAGTTGACAAGTGACACAAACTCCCCACCTACATATATTTTCTGGGTTGTGTTAACTGAACGGGCTCTAGCCCTTTTAGCAGCAGTAGGCTGTTTTTTGGGTCCCATCTACAAGCACCCACGCGCCCCCTTATTTGAATTCATTATTTCTTTATATAGTCCCATCTATTGATTTGGTTGCTTACTTTTGTTTTGTTTTTTTTTTGTTTTTTTTGTTTTTTTTTTTCGTGTGCTAAAAAGATTATAAGGTATACCAATAAAAAAAGTTGTACCTCTTTTTTTTACGAACTGAAATTACTCGGTTTGAATTCATTATTTTTGTTTTGTACTTTTTTTTTACGAGATGTTAAAAAAAAAGTCGTAAAAGTTATAAAAAATAAAAAAAGTTGTAAAAGTTATAAAAAATAAAAAATAAAAAAATACATTGTCATAACAAAAAAATTAATTTCGAAATAAAAAAAATATTTTTCTAAAAAAAATAAAAAAAAATTATTTTTCTAAAAAAAATTATTTTAGAAAAAATAAATGGAAAAAAAATTTTAATTTCGAAATAAAAAAAATATTTTTCCAAAAAAAATTAATTTCGAAATAAAAAAAATATTTTTCTAAAAAAAGTTTATTTTTCTAAAAAAATACATGTAGTAGGTGTTGTTTTTAAATAATGTGTTAATGTTCTTGTTTAATTGAATAATTAAATAAAAACACATTAGACGTTAACTATATAAACGTAACAAATAAACACAAAAAAAACATTACACAAAATACATTAAACAAAATAAAATACATTACACAAAATATTTATTTAACTATATAACGTCTAATGTGTTTTTATTTAATTAACAACAACAACAATAGCACGTTAGAATTGACCAGCTTGAAGCAAGAAACAAGCTGTTGATGACAAGAATAAAGACGCTGGAGATGGAGTTAGAATTGGCAAGGAATCCTGAGGATCACGCTTGTCAGTCGAGTGCAAGGCTTCATGATCTTTTAAATGAAATGAATAATCTTCATATGTAGTAGAAGTTGTTATTTTTAAATAATGTGTTAATGTTGTTGTTTAATTGAATAATAACAGTTGTTGTTGTTAACCGCTGTTAATTAAATAAAAACAAATTAGACGTTAATATTCAATTAAACAATACACAAAACATTATACAAAACATTAACATTAACATTAAAACACAAAAAAAAAAAAAAAAAAAAAAAAAAAAAAAAAAAAAAAAAAAAAACGACAAAACAATAAAATAATGCAAAAAGTACACCCTAAAAAATTAGACCCCGTTGGAATAAAATTGTAGGGGCCGTCTGTATAACCCCACCCATGACGGATTTTCTTTAGACTAGGTACTATGATAACCAACCCTACTATTTTTACTATTTTTACATAAGTGTCACATCATCATTCAACACATCACCAAACTTATCATCAAACAGGTGCAAAAGTCACCACCAAACCCAATTTTTAAAAAATTTAATTAAAAACTAAATTAAACTTTCATTCCTAATTAAAAACATTACATTAAGAATTTAAAACATCATACATATTAAAAAAAAACAAAAAAAAAAAAAAAAAAAAAAAAAAAAAAAAAAAAAAAAAAAAAAAAAACCTTAAATTAAACTTCACGGGAAAGGTGTTCGACTAAACAGGCACAAAGGTTTTGATGTGCATCTGTCGATTTGATTTGTTTGATAGCTTGTAGCGTTTGTTCCCGAGTTCGTACAAGATCGTCTTCACGATGTGCTTCCTCAGGATGCCAGTCGGGAGATATCGCCTTCCCTTTGTGTGTTTCGAATCATGTTATGTAATATGATGCATGTATGCATCATATTCCTTATTTTATCAATAAACATATGTTGTGCGGAATTGGCTAATATAGCCAATTTTTTCTTGAGAACACCAAACGCTCGTTGCACGTCTTTCCTTGTCTCTTCATGAGTTCGCTTATACCGTATTCGCTTGTGGTCATCGTCGTTTGGATGCGAAATCGGCTTAACAAGTGTCACCCATTCCGGATATATCTCATCAACAAGATAATAAAACAAAATCTCTCGTGCTTTTCCATCTTTGAGATCGTTGAATATACGAGATTGATGTATAACTAATACCTTATAGGACCTTTAGCCCAATAAACTAAGGTCCACACGCTCTGACCAGGCCCAACAGAGGCCACAACTCACCATAATACACCTGGGAAACGAACTCCCAGGTCAGGCTCGAACGCCTGCCTTACACGCTCAGGCAACGACAATACTGGGAACCCTCCCTAGGACCGTTGCAACCGTCAGACACGTGTCACTACCTCATTTGTTTAGAGGTAGTGCTGCAAACGTGCATAGATCATTCCATGCATTTAGCGAGACCAAGGGAAACACGTCGCGTGCCATTTCTGTCTCACCCGTTGGATGTCCACCACGTGTACCATCCTGGAAACATTGATGGACTCCCAGGGTGGCACGAAACCCTAGGGTCATCCTTAAAAATAGAAGGTTCATTTAAACGAGTGAACCAACCTACACTCTCACAGTGAATTCTCACATTCATACCAGCTACTCCGAGAGTGTTATCCCTGCTCGTGACTCCGGTCACACCTTGGGGTCCTTACCGAACGTGCGAAACCAAACCGGATAGCCTCCTCACTCCTCAATACATACCTTATGTAAATAATAACGTTGATGTCGTTGTTCGCCCCAAAAACACCAAAGAAAGCACGCCATATCCATAAGCCTTGTGACGCAACAATTTCCAAGAAAATGAATGGATTCAATTCATGATCACGTATACAATATTGCCCGTGATATGCATTTGGACAACCAAACCACTCTCAATCCATATAGTCAAGACTTCCTAACATTCTCGGAAACCCGTTCTTTTCTTTGTGAAACCGCTAATGTTTTTCCACATTAGTGTAACTAGGTTTTTGGAAATATTCTGCTCTATATATTTCCACAACCGAGTTACAAAATTACTCAATAGAATCATGGGAAGTTGTTGCACCCATTTGCAAATATTCATCTAGGGAGTTACGAAAAGTGTTGTATGTCAATTGACGAACTATGGATGTGCACTTCATCAATGCCGAAATGGCTTCTCTTCCGGTACAATCAATATTATTATGAAAGAACTCACAATGATTAGTTACATCTTCAACTATGTTTGCGAATAGTTCTCGACTCATTCGAAACGTCTTACAGAATGTATATGCGTCGTACATCAGATGCTCACTAAAATAAGCGGCGATTAAACGATCATGAGCACCATAATGATATCAACTTACGATGTTTCTCGTACCTTACGGAATTTCACCTTTTCGTTTATTCTTAATAAACAATGCCACACTTTTTAAAGATGACAAGTTCATGCTATTAACTTCTTCTTCTGATGATGAATCTATGAAGATGAATGATTCGGGGTCCATTTGGAAAATTAGAAATGATAGTTATTTTGTTTTAGTTGTGTGGATATTGAGAAAGATGATGTTTGAAGTTGTGTATAAAAATTATGGGGGTATTGGTGTATGTATAGGTAAATAAAATGATAAAATTTAATATATTGTTTTTTGAAAACCCAAATATAAACGTTGGAGGAGCCATTTTTGATCATTTCTTCTTTTTTTTCCTTGGAACTCATTCGGTGGCTGAGACCATAAAAAGGAACAAAAATACTACCACCGTGCGTGATGGCGGTACCTTCTCTATGGGAATCGTGCGTGGTGGAGGCCACCACCACCTAGTGGTGGTTCACCGTACCAACCATATATTCATTTCCTTATAAATTCACCGACATCCACTTCTTTCTTTCTTTCTTTTACTCTCTCTTATCACTTTCTATCTCTTACATCACCACTATCCAACCAATTACCGTCACCGTCACCGTCAAATCTTCAATTGAACATAAAATTCCAAAAACACTAATTCAATATGACAGTAGAGGTTGGTTTGTATTATTGGTTTTAGGGTTTCAGTAAAGATGTTGATTTGATTTTGAAAAAATTGAAGTTTTTGAGATTGAGGAATGATGCAGCAAAATACAAGAAAAAAGGTTGGATTTTTTTAAGGTCAATTTTGTGTTAATTTAAATAGTTGGTTTATGATTTGGGTGAAAATTTGAGCTGCAATTGCATTAATATAATTGGGTTTTCAAAATAT
The DNA here is from genome assembly GCA_021014915.2 of Artemisia tridentata subsp. tridentata. Classification (NCBI taxonomy): domain Eukaryota; kingdom Viridiplantae; phylum Streptophyta; class Magnoliopsida; order Asterales; family Asteraceae; genus Artemisia; species Artemisia tridentata. Next base: position 53,919,360 of record CP139509.1, on the reverse strand, counting down.
TTGAAATTTTATATGAAAGTGAGATAATTAAGATTCATGTTTAGTTAGTTGTATTGCATATCTATTCCGCTTTACTTGCTTGCATAATGTTGTATGCCAATCAAAATGTTGTGTATATCAATTCTCTTTGATAAACTTGACTTCTTCACTGGTAAAAGATTAAACAATCTTATAAACAAAGCTAAACAATAAAAATACAAAACATCATCTTGGATAATATAAGTTTGGCTAGAAGTATCATCCGCATAAAAGAATATTCCTCTACTTAGAGCAGATGCAATGGTTAACGTAGGGGTGTGTTAAACCTGCGTTAACCATTGCAAGGTTGTGCGTTAACGCAGTGTTAAAGGGTTGCGTTAACTCTTTAACGCTGCGTTAAGGGCTGTATTTGTAAAAATTAAAAAAAAAAAAAAAAAAAAAAAAAAAAAAAAAAAACAACTTCACTCCCCCCCCCCCCCCCCCCCCCCCCCCCCCAAAATAACGTCCCATATAGCCGTTGAATTCAAAAAAAAAAAAAAAAAAAAAAAAAATCACTTCACTCCCCTTCCAATTTGACCGTTATCATCAAACGGCTATATTAAAAAAAAAAAAAAAAAAAAAAAAAAAAAAAAAAAAAAAAAAAAACCATTTTCACTCCCCTATAAATACCCAATTAACACAACATTTTTTTTCACACTTCCACAAATCAATCTAATACATCATATACTTCCATCTTCAAACTTTCACAAAAAAAAAAAAAAAAAAAAAAAAAAAAAAAAGCTCCGGATCTAACCCAAACGACGATGATAGTTTCATGAATCTCCTAAACACCGGGTGGAATAACCCAAACACCGGGTCATCTTCAAACCCGAACGCACCATCACCCAACAACCCAATCCCTAACCCACTTGGCTTGTCGAGCCAAGAACTTTACTTACAGCATCAATGAATGCTATATTGGGAACAACAACAACAACAACAACAAAACCTAAACACCAATTTCTCTAATCTTAAATTCACACAACAATCACAACAATCTCAAACGGAAACCCATGATGTTCCCGAGACACCTACGTCTCCTCCAAAGCCATACAAACGGGGTGGCAAACGAAAGGCAAAAAAATGAAAGACCCCGAACCATTGGAGGAGGATGAAGAAAATACCGACTTCATCAAACGTTGGAACCAACACGAGAAAAAATTGCTTGCCATGTGTTATGTGGCCGCGACCGAGGATGCACAAGTGGGGCGTTCACAAGCGAAAGATACATTTTGGCAACGAGTGAAAAATGAGTTTAATAGACTCAATTTTCAAAAGCGAAACAAGGATATGATTCAAGGAAAATGGAAAACATTGAACCGTGATTGCACAAAGTTCAACGCCTATTACAAACGTTCCCAACGCCAACAAAAAAGTAGGGAAAGTGACATGGATATCCTTAAACGAGCCAAACAAATGTATCGGGACGAGCAAAGAACCGCTCCGTTTAACAACGAGGAGGCTTGGGAGGTTTTGCGGGCTCATATGAAATGGGACGTGCCGGAAGGGGTTGATTTAACCGGCAATGTCCCAAGCGAAACAAACGAGGCGTTGTTTGGTCGTGATGAACACCCACGTCCTATGGGAACAAAGCGTGCTTCAAAGAAAGCTAGATCCGAGAGCACGACAAGTATGAGGGAGCGAGAACCGGAGGAACGAGCTCGTCTAGCCAATTCGGGGAGGCTATGACATCCGAGTATCGTTTGAAACGGAAAACCGCCCAAGCAGCGTATCTGGCGGCCCAAATAAAAGATGAGACGATAACAAGATTGGAGGAAATGAAATTTTTGATGATGGACACTACCGGGAAGGATCCAAACGTTGTTTGTTGGATCAATGACGAAAAAGATCGAATCATTAAAAAATATAACCTCCAACCTCGTCACTAGATTTAGTATCGCGTTTTTTTTTATGTTGTAGTTTGGTTATTCTTGTGTTTTTTTATTTTTTTTTTAGTTATTATTATTATTTTTTTTAATTTCGTTATTATTATTATTTTTTTTTTATTATTTTGTTGTAACTTTTTTTTTATTAACTATGTAATGTAATATTCGTATGTTTTTAATGAATGTTATGTTTTTAATAAATGAAGTATTATTATAAGTTTAGGGGTTGAGTTTGAAAATATTTGAGTTAAAGTTGAGTTAAGGTGAGTTAAGGTGAATTATGATAGTGGATGTTTTTTTAAGTTAAAGGTGAAAATGTTAAAGCTGATGTGGCACTGACGTGACAGTGTGTTAAAGTTTAACTTTACGTTATTGTTGCATCTACTCTTAGAGATAAACCACAAAATCTATATAATAAGATGAAAGTAATATTCTTTCATGAATAAAAACCTTCGATTTTAAATTACTTAAAAAGTTTGTTGATTACCATTTTGCTAGACATTTTGCTAGACATAGGTCAAGTCTGACCAAACTTGAATTAGTTGTTTGTATTATGTAAGTGTTTGGTAACCGGAATTGTTTTTCAACTTTCTCGTTATGTTTGCAATGGATTTGCCGTAAAGAAAAGTGTTTTCATTCTCCTTTCCCCAAGGTGCACCTTCCGGTCTAAACGCTTAAACAAAATACAAATAAAATAAAGATATGACAAGCAATATCCAACCTTTTTATCACTTCACATGAGCTATATGATGCTGTTGTCGGTGCACAAAAGCTAAAACTCGTAGCCTAATAAACGTTAATTTTAAACGCTCATAAAAACTCGTTGTCAAGCCTTAGTCGACATATAAACAAAGCAAGTTGCATTTAACACATGGATATAAAACAAAATAAAAACAAGTTGCATTTACTAATACACAAGTAGAAGTAGGTATGTGGATAAAACAAAATAGGGATTTGCTAACAACAACGTCATGAGTGTTGTTTAAGCTTAACTTAATTAACAATGTTTTCAAATATAAACTCACTTAATATTAATATATACCTTATTAAAATTTATTTATCTTAATTATATGTGTTCAAATCATATATTTATAGAAATGATGAGTTCATATTTGAAAACATTATTATTTAAAGTAAGCTTAAACAAAACACTTCTTATTAGCAAATCCTGACAACATAATAAAACAAGTTGATGTATATTCATTTCTTTCTGTATAAAATCACTTCTTTCTGTATTTGTTTTACTCTCATCTCATCACTTTCTCTCTCTTACGTTACCGGCGTCCAACCTAGGGCTGTTCAAAAAGCTCGCGGCTCGTGGCTTGCTCGAAACTCGCTCGAAAAAAGCTCGAAAAAAGCTCGCTCGAAATCGGCTCGTTTATAAACGAGTCGAGTCGAGCCGGCTCGGTTTGTAAACAAGCTGAGCCCGAGCCAACGTCGGCTTGGCTCGTGGCTCGCTCGTTAGCTCGCTCGTTTGGCTCGTATATAATATTATATATATAATATATATATATATATATATATATATATATATATATATATATATATATATATTATATATATATATATATATATATATATATATATATATATATATATATATATATATATATATATATATATATATAACTAAACTTTAGTTATATATAATATAATATATACAACTAGATGAAAGAGTAATTCAAGTTTTTAGAAATGCTATTTTGTTAACTTCTAGATGAAAGAAACTCAAGTCTGTTATTTTGTTAATTACTTTGATGGCCATATTGCAGAACTTGCAGAACTAATTTTTATTAGAATTGAATTAGTATTTGATATTTTGACCTGGATTAAAATCGTGTAGCTTATTTTTTGTTTTTTTATGTTAAAGTATATCCCATTCAATGAAAACGAGCGGGCTCGACGAGCCACAAGCTGGCTCGAGTATTTGACGAGCCGAGCCCGAGCTCAACTTTTCGGCTCGTATAAATAAACGAGCCGAGCCGGCTCGGCTCGATTTTTAAACGAGCCGAGCCCAAGCCTACCCTGGCTCGGCTCAGCTCGGCTCGTTTACAGCCCTAGTCCAACCAAACACCGTCACCATCAGATCTTCAATTGAACATAAAATTGCTCAGTACTTAAACCCTAATTCAATCTAACAGTAGAGGTTGATTTGAATTATGGAGTTTAGGGTTTGAGTAATGATGTTGATTTGGTTTTGAGAAAATTGAAGTTTTTGTGAGATTGAGGAATGATGCAACAAGATACAAGAAAAAAGGTTGGATCTTTTTTTAGGTTATTTTTGTGTTGATTTAAATAGTTGGTTTTTGATTTGGGTGAAAATTTGAGCTAGAATTGCATTACTCCGTAATATAATAAGATTTAAGATCATTTGAGGACCAAACTTTTTTTACATACCAAGGGACTAATCTCCACCCTCCATCTTTATTTGATCTAATGGATGAGATTAATCCCAACAATTTAAAAAACCCACTTTCATCCTTTTTTTTCAAATATTAATATCTTTCAAACCGTTAATCGTTAAGCGAAAAAAAATATGCCGTTACGACGAGCATTTAATTATCTTTCTATAGATAGGCAATTTGATATATTTTCGACAATTTTTTTTTTTCATTTTTTTACGTTTTTTTTCGTGGCCGAAAAAATCATATATGATATATCATATATGATATTACATATCATATATGATATTATATGTAATATCATATATGATATATCATATATATCATATATGATATGTAATATCATATATGATTTTTTCGGCTACGAAAAAAAACGTGAAAAAAATGAATTTTTTTTTTTGTCGAAAGTATATCAAAATGCCCGTCTATAGAAAGATAATTAAATGCTTGTCGCGATGGTGTAATTATTTTCGCTTAACGATTAACGGTTTAAGAGATATTTAAATTATAAAAATGGGTGAAATATTAAATGCTTTTAATCTCAACCATTGATTTCTTTTTAGATGGATGGTGGGGATGAGTCCCTTGGTATGTGAGGAATGTTTGGTTTCTAAAATAACTCGACTCTAATATAATTGGGTTTTTTAAAAGTTTGACTTTTTATATGAAAGTGAGATAATTAAGATTCTGTTATAATTAGAGTACAATAATGAACACAATAATGAGAGGAGGGAGAATTCTTATTAAGTGGTAATCAAGATTACAAGTGAATTGTATATATATGGTAGATGAATACATCTCAAACCCTAAAGCCCACTAAAGATAAATCATGAATAGACACATAAGCCCATAAGCCCATAAGTAATATTTTACAACACTCCTCCTTGGATATTCATCATTTATTATACGCCATAGACTGCCTCATTAAAAACCTAATCAAGAAAAACCCAGTGGAATAAAAACTTGATGAAGGGAAAAAGAGTGCAGTGCGCATAATACTCCTCCTCAAATTAATGTATATCTTTCAAGTGTCGAAGGCCGATCTTTCGAACCAGTTGCTCAAAAACTTTTGTCAGCCGAGACTTTGTGAATAAATCTGCCAAGTTATCACTTGATCGAATTTGACGAACATCAATAACTCCATCCTTTTGTAGATCATTTGTAAATAAAAACTTCGGAGAAATGTGCTTTGTTTTGTCTCCTTTGATATACCCTTCCTTGGTTTGAGCTATACACGCCGCATTTTCTTTATACAATAAAGTTGGATTTCCTTTGATAGACTTGAGACCGCATTCTTCTTGGATGTATTGAATCATCGATCTTAACCAAACACATTCTTCTTGGATGGTTTGATGATGTAGCAATTAAAAAGATATGGATATCCATTCCATACTTATTTATAACACTTCCCCTTGGATGTCCATTTGAAGATTATGCCTCGTTAAAACCTTACTAGATAAAAACCCAGTGGGACAAAAATCTAGTGAAGGGAAAAGAGTACATAATTTCTTCATACGCTTAGGAATGTTGCCTCATCAAAAACCTTACCAGGAAAATCCAGTGGGGACAAAACCATGGTCAAGGGAAAAAGAGTACAACGCGTATTTCCTTCCCCTGATGATCACATCACTTGAGCGTCGTTGTTGGCGCAACACAATATCATAAACCAACTTCATTAACATCAGCGTAGCAAGTGTCTTAATAGAATAATATTTCTGGTTCTAGCATGAACAAATGCTCTACACTTGTTATTCGCATATCCATAAGGATTAAATATACGTCATACATATCATTCAAGTACATTCGTGTACTTTATACATTACCAACAAATTTAAAGTAAATGGTATACTATATCATGTATGACACTTTTAAGTAGATATTGTGATCATATCTTTAAAAGTTAAAAGGGGTATTTTTAACGTCATGTGACCTTCATAAATATGAGCGTCATATATCCATATAAAGATATTTATCATATTTATTTACCTTTCATGATGTTTAAGGATTTCATCCTTAAAATGTTCAATTTGTAAAATAAGACAAATTGTGTCTTTTATTTCAAATTAAGTTTCTAAGCATTCAATCGCCTTCATAAACTCTCAAGGAGTTTCATTTGGCATACCATAGTCAAGTCCATGTATCTTTATAAAATTTCCTGGGCAAACATAATCATTTCATGTCCCATTTTAACAAATATTGACTAAGGGCGATTGTAACAATTATGCTCATATTCCTTGATCTCATACAATGATTTATTTGGCTTGATCAAGTTGTATACTCAAGAATTTTTCTTGTATGCTTCAAGCATTTTAAATAACGAGACATGCTTCGTGCATTTTATATCCTTTTAGGAATCTCAACATCAAATGAGCACTTACTCATATTCTTATAGATGCATATCAATATTTCTCATATTGCCAGACTTATATAATATCAAAATACTTATTGGATCCACCACATGAGATCATGTCTCATTATTATTTTCACGTCTTTGCGAAAATGTAAATTCAGCACATTAATTTCGCTTTCTTACAAAGACAAATATTTATCCAATAAGTTTACACATTCATGTTTCATGTGTATGGACTTCAAGTCTCACATGTCTCATCACAAGAGACTCCAATCTTTCACTAGTTACTTGCGTATTTACATTTTGGCTAATCATTTTACAATTTGCGATTCTCGCAGAATTATTTTCAAGATCCTCACTGTTATTATAGCGGTATTTTATTTATAAATTCATTATCTTGCGCACCATTAGATACAGTAATACTATCGACGTCGATTCAATTCTTTTCGATTCCACATTTACTAGACATTATATTTATTGAGATCTCATAGTTTTAAATGTACACGAGGTTCTTTTAGAATCCTCTTTGTCTAGTGTCTCAGTACGAGACTATTATGGGGTCTTTATTACCTCGATATAACCATCTTAACTTCGTGCTCCATTCATATATCATTCGAGGATTTATATTTGGAATTGATTGTTCTATCACGCAATAGGCGTGCCATAGAATCACTAACAATCATTGGTTGTCCAATTGGGACACAAATATAAGTTGGAGCATTAGCAGCGTATAAAAGATCTGGTTATTCTGTTTAGGTCACCAAATATGTCTGGCATTTTCTAGATCATAAAAATGAATTACACTTTGAACTTCAAGTTCATATCCATTAGTGTTGTGAGGATCAACATTTACATTATTTATAATTCATTCAAAATTCTTGCTGCTTATTATCTTCCCCTGAATGAATTATCATTCTCAATATCTCATATTTTGCGTTGTGGTGGATTCACTATAAGTCGCATAATTGCATGACTTTTAGCTGGGAGATAGATGGTTCGTGACCGAAAAACCATTAAATGGGAAGGAATCATTATAAATTTTTGTGTGATGCAAATTCATGTTCTATCATTTAAATAACATGCCCCATAAACCATTAATTTTGCTCTCACAATTATTGGCTTTGTAATAAATTGAAAAACGTTCATAAATGCTTCAACAAAGCATTTCGCTTACCAACATGAGCTACAAGTGTTCAACACTTGTTCCAATAATTACCAAATACTTGAAATTTCTAACCACCATTTCCAAAGATATGATATGGAAAACGTGCTCGCATTCTTATAAGCGGAGCCGCTAATCACGCTAATTCATGTTGCGTCTTTCATGATCATTTTGACGATGCATCGATTTTAAAATCAAAATGATCTAAATGGCACTTGTATAGGCCTATATATATCTCTTTTGGATATTTTCCAAAACTCTAAGGGAATGAGCCCTTACTTTAATTTGGTGGTAATATTTGAAGTATTAACTTCTATTGAGAGCAATAAAGACAATGAAAAAATCATTGAAGAAACTCATGGTTCTTTTGTATATTCGCATCATCATTGACTCGGGATGGTCCAACTGGTCATGCCTCATAATAATATGATTTTGGCACATAAACTTATGTTATGGCTTGTCGAGGAAGATGCAAGAGAATATAATGCATCATTAATATGAAATTTCATTCGTCGTAACAAGTTTATATTTTCTTTTACGGAGCAAAATTGTGTTTGCATAGATTCTTACATCTATAAATATAGTGTGTAATATATTTGACACACTTGTATTTTTCATACACCACATTGCATTTTACATGAATCACATTTTCGTTTGCCCCTTTCTTATTTTGCCACTACTAGTGGTTTGTCAATTTCATATTACTTTGACCATATCCTTTACTATGATAAATGATCTTTAGACATTTATCATTATATTTTCACATTCACTTGAGGGAATGGAGATTACACCGATCATTTTATCACATTCACTTGAGTGAATGGAACAAATTTATTGAACGGGTTTATGGTGTTTGTTCAAATACTCATTGCTTGTATCAAAGCATCGTTCTCGATATATGATCATATCGAGGCATCAACCATCTCATCGCATATTTTCTTATCATTTAGATTTAATATTGAATATCGCGAAAATTGTGCTCGCGAACACTTTTCATGTTTTACAACACGAAGTGCATCAATTATAGCGCGCACTTACAAGAATTTCTTTCACTTGATGGTCAAATAATTCTTTCTTTAACATAATGAGATTATGTTATTTGATTCTCTTGAGAGAATAATAACTGAACTTGAGGTTCATTAAAAGAGATACAATAACTTGAGGTTATTGTATTTTTAATTTATTCATTGTAATAAAACTTGAGGTTTTATTATGAATAAATATAATCATAACATGAGAGGTTATGATATTGATTCATGAAAGAATCATATTAGAACTTGAGGTTCTAATATTATTTTTTTCAACCATTATATGATGGCTATGTTGTTTTGATTCACTCTTTGTAGTCACGATAAAACATCTATTGTTCTTGTAAATTACATGAGAGTTTGAAAAAATTAACAATAGAGTATAACAATAGATACATGATCTAGATTACGAAACATAGTGTTTCACACAATATGACAATTAGAAAATATGAAGATAATGTTGATAGCACATAAAGCAGAACTCATGTAAGTTAGTATAATAATAAAAAACGTACATCGACTGTTTCACACAATAGGACAATTAGAAAATTGTACATGGCAAAATCCATAAAAGATCTTATTTTTATTGTTTTAAGACTAGTTATTTTGACAAATACGATATTCATGAAAACATACTGTAACAATTAATGTTTATGTGGGTTCAAAAGCACATATACAATACCACATGCAAACTACATATAATTTATTCATTGTATTTTTAATTTATTCATTGTAATAAAAACTTGAGGTTATATTGAACAAGTTGCTAAAACAGATAATATTGCAATTAAAGTTGTACTCATGTTAATATAATTACTCCGTATTATTTATAAATAAATTGTACGTTGTTAAAAACATAAACAGAATGCAGCAAATTAAAAAAATAACAATAGTAAAACTCATAACTTGAGGTTATGATTTTTTTTTTTTTTTTTTTTTTTTTTCAGTCATAACATGAGGTTATGATTTTTTTTTCAGTCATAACATGAGGTTATGATTTTTTTTTTTCAATCATAACATGAGGTTATGATTTTTTTTTCAGTCATAACATGAGGTTATGATTTTTTTTTTCAGTCATAACATGAGGTTATGATTTTTTTTTCAGTCATAACATGAGGTTATGATTTTTTTTTATTTATTTATTTATTTTTTTCATATTGATTCTTGAAAGAACCGTATTAGAACTTTGCGGTTCTAACTTTTTTTTTTTTCATATTGATTCTTGAAAGAATCATATTAGAACTTTGATGTTCTAACTTTTTTTTCATATTGATTCTTGAAAGAATCATATTAGAACTTTGAGGTTCTAACTTTTTTTTTCTTCATATTGATATGAAAAAAAGAAGAAAAAGATACATATAAAACAAGTTTTGCAATCATTACGTAAGATATAAAAAAAAGATACATATAAAAAAAAGATACATTACGTAAGATATATGAATACCAGAACAAAAGTTTTTGCAATCATTATCAAATAAATATGAATACGAGTAGCAGTACAAGAAATATGTCAATATATATATATAAAGAGTTAATATGTCAATAAAAAGAATTCGTGGCATACCTCAGGGAAGGGGATGAGAAAAAAAATAACTTTTAGAGTGTGCTGATAACGTGTTATAATTAGAGTACAATAATGAACACAATAATAAGAGGAGAGAGAATTCTTATTAAGTGGTAATCAAGATTACAAGTGAATTGTATATATATGGTAGATGAATACATCTCAAACCCTAAAGCCCACTAAAGATAAATCATGAATAGACACATAAGCCCATAAGCCCATAAGTAATATTTTACAACAGATTCATGTTTAGTTAGTTGGTTTTATGATCAATATGCAAAAACTCATAGTTAACCGCTAAATGGAAGAAGTCATATTAATTGATTTATGACACGCCAAATCATGTGTTAATTAGTTGTATTACACATTTATTCCTTTCACGTGTTTATCTCTTTCGCGTTTGATACATTTGGTTTCCTTTCACCTGAGGCGGTGAAACTATTCAACAGAGTCCAACGAGTTATGAACAGTAATGTTATGACACATAGATCCACGAATATAATTTTCAAAATAGTTAATTTTGCAATCCAAAAAAATAAGTGGCGCAGCTTCTTGCTCGCTTACCTATAAATTCTATTTTGATGAAATATAAAATGGAATCAATTCTGCTTTACTTGCTTGTATAATGTTGTATACCAATGAAAATGGTCATGTATATCAACTCTCTTTGATAAATGTAACTTCTTCACCTAGGATAAGATTGAACAATCTTATAAACAAAGCTAAAACGGTAAAAAAAACAAAACACCATATTGGATTGTATAAGTTTGGCTGCAAGTATCATCCACACAAAAGAATATTCCTTCTACTTAGACGACAAACCACAAAACCTATATAATCAGATGAAAGTAATATTCTTTCATGAATAAAAACCTTCGATTTTAAATTGCTTAATGGTGGAGGGTGTGGTAGAAGATTTTCCTTTGCCACATCAACTCTACATCAACTTTTTCTCTCTCTTATATATTTTCCTTCAACTTTTCTTCAACCATTGCGTCATCTTCTCTCTTCCACTATTTTTTTATTTAATTTCTATAATTTAAAATACGCCTAAAAAACAAATACACACTCATAACACAATAAATAATACTTTATCTCTCTTAAAAATTCCCTCTCTCTCTCCACAAAAGCAAAAAAAAAGTAAAAAAAAACAAGAGTGAGTGACAGATATATATTTGGGTTGCGTGTATTTTAATTCGGGACTCAAGTCCCGTGAGGCAAAAAAAAATTATCTTCCCGCAATAGACTGTGTGGTTTTCATTGAGGTCCCGCAAAATATTCTTTCTTTGCCGCTTGTTTCTCCCGCCCGCGCCTTACACACTAAAAAGTTTGTTGATTACCATTTTGCTAAACATAGGTCACCTCTGACAAAACTTGTAGTAGTTGTTTGTATTATATAAGCGTTTGGTAACTACATTAAAAAAAAAAGTATAAATTGACATAAAAGCTAAAAACTTGTTTTATTAGTGTTTGGAAATAGTCTTAACCTAAAAGATTAAACAAAATTTCGACAATCAACATCCTAGCTTTTCATATCACTTGACAAGAGCTATAGACTATTGTTGTCGGTGCACGCAGTGGCGAAGCTAGAACATTTTCAGTGGGGGTCGGGATCTAAATTTTTTTTTCCTAACGCTATTTCGGGGGGTCGAAATCGAATATACCGAAATTTTTCTACACGAAAACTATATACCCCATACATCGCAAAAAAGATTTCGAAAGGTCCCCCCCTATGTAGCTGCGCCCCTGGGTGCACGAAAGCTAAACACTCGTAAACGTTAATTTTAAACGCTCATAAAAACTCGTTGTCAAACACGGCTTCGGTCGACATATAAACAAAAATAAAAACAAGTTTCATTTAGTAACACACAAGTAGAAGTAAAGGTATGTGGATAAAACCAAATAATAAACACAACTTGACACCCAAACTCCCCACCTACATATATATATATTCATTTCTTTCTCTATAAATTCACCCAAACACACCCACATTCACTTCTTTCTGTCTTTCATTTACTCTCTCTCATCACTTTCTCTCTCTTACGTCATCACTCACCGCCCAACCATCAGCTAACCACCGCCACCGTCAGATCTTGAATTGAAGATAAAGCTGCACAACTCACTACTTGAATACACTAAACCCTGATTTGGAATCTGGGGTTTGGGGTTTGAGTAAAGTGGGTTGTGATGAGATGTTGATTTGATTTTTGAGAAAATTGAAGTTTTTGTGAAATTGGTTTGAGTGAAGATGCAGCAAGATACAAGGAAAAAGGTTGGATCTTGTTCTGTTTTTTTGAGCTTAATTTTGGTTTTTGTAATTTGGGTGTAAAAAATCGACCTGGAATTTATTGGGTTTTAGGTTTTATAAAAAAAAGTTTGAGTTTTTATATAAAAATGAGTTAATTTGTGGATCAAGATTTAAGGGTTTTAATTCTTGTGTAACAAGTGATTGCTTATTGGTTGGAATTTGAATGTGTATATGAAAATTGTGTTAATACTTTAGTTATAGCTTTATTATTGTAATTTGATTCAAAATTTGATATGATGAACTGCATTATGATTGTGGTTAGGTTTTAGATTTTATACAAGTTTGAATTTTTATATAAAAATGTGTTAATTTGTTGATCAAGATTCAAGATTCATGTTATGAGGTCAATTTTGTCAATTCAACCTCATGGGATACTATGATTGGATTATTAGTGTTGAATTTGATTGTTAGTTTTGTGATTTTTGAGAAAATTGAAGTTTTTGTGAAATTGGTTTGAGTGAAGATGCAGCAAGATACAAGAAAAAAGGTTGGATCTTGTTCTGTTTTTTTGAGCTTAATTTTGGTTTTTGTAATTTGGGTGTAAAAAGTCGACCTGGAATTTATTGGGTTTTATTTTTTATAAAAAAAAGTTTGAGTTTTTATATAAAAATGAGTTAATTTGTGGATCAAGATTTGAGGGTTTTAATTCTTGTGTAACTAGTGATAGTTTATTCGTTGGAATTTTATATGAAAGTTGTGTTAATTTGTGGATCAAGATTGGTGCTCATTAGTTTAATACTTTAGTTATAGCGTTATTATTGTAATTTGATATGATTGACTGCATTATGATTGTGGTTAGGTTTTAGATTTTATACAAGTTTGAATTTGTATATAAAAGTGAGTTAATTTGTGGATCAAGATTCATGTTATGAGTAGTTTAGTTATTGCTGTATAAGGTCAATTTAGCATCATGGAATTTTATGCTTTGGTTGCTAGTTAATTCTGATTGTTAGTTTTGTGATTTGGGTTTAAAGTTTGCAACTTGATTAAAAAATTGCATTAGGATTGTGAATTTGTGATTAGCTTGTTAGTCTTGTTATTCATTTTTGAATTTTATTTGAACTTTGGAACAAAATGATATAATAAGTAATTTATCTATCGACATGTGAGTTGAATTGATAGGTTTGTGATTTTAAAATCATGAGATGGTATATAATTGCTTTTAATCCGAAAGTTTGAGGTGAAACTGCTTTAAGATTGGCTTTTAGATGCCTTACTTATAGGTCGAGGGAATTGATTCTTGTCTAACAAATGAATTTCTTAATAGTTAAAATTGAGTGTATTTTGAAATGACGGGAGGGGAAAAAATTAAAATGTGGAAGTTATGCTGTGTGTTATAGGTCAATTTTGTAATTTAAACATCACGTGATGCTATAATCGTCAGTTGATTGAACTGCTTTGTGATTTGGGTTTAGATTCCTAACTTGTTGGTCAAGGCCTTTGATTGTTACCTAACATGCAATGTCTTGGCGTATGAAATTTGAATTTTATCTGCAAATGTTCTAATTGGAAAATGTAGTTCGGTGCAGTTTTATTAATGATGCAAGAGTTATGATTTGTAAGCTAATCGGTTGCGTGAGAAGGGTTCCTTATTTTATATAGTATACTAGTATAGTAGTATGGTATCCTGGTTTCGTGTGTTTAAAGAATTTGGTGAAAAGAATGGTATTTGACGACAATATTAAGATCTTTCCTTTAGAGCATTCTGTAAAACTAGATGCATCTTTTTGGTCTTGTACTCTTCAATGGCTTACCCGATTGTTTATGTGTTTTTATTTACATTACCATGAGCATTTGATATGTTGTTCGTAGCACTTGCTAATACTTAATTACTTCGCAACACTCATAATTTGGAATAGGGATTGAGACTATAGAAAATAAGGTTTCCAGTTAGCATGTTATTAGGGTTGAGTTGTGTAGAATTGATGTGCATTTTGTATTCAAAATTTATGCTTATCGTCAGATGTCAGTTTTTGCTGTTATTGAATTAGTTAAGTGTGAATTTTGTGATTTAATGTTGCAATGATTATATTTCAGAATCCGAAAGAGGTTGAATTCTTCACCGAGTATGGCGACTCAAATCGATACAAAATCTTGGAGATCATAGGGAAGGGAAGTTATGGAGTAGTTTGTTCCGCTATTGACTCACACAACGGGGAAAAGGTTGCTATCAAGAAAATTACCGACATTTTCGAACATGCATCAGATGCCATTCGTATATTACGTGAAATTAAGTTACTAAGGCTTTTAAGACATCCTGATATCGTTGAAATTAAGCGGATCATGTTGCCACCATCTAGACGGGCCTTTAAAGATATTTATGTAGTATTTGAACTTATGGAGTCTGATCTTCACCAAGTCATAAAGGCCAATGACGACTTGACTCATGAGCACCATCGTTTCTTCCTATATCAAATGCTAAGAGCATTGAAATATATGCATACAGGTAAACAACGAGGCACTAGTTAGATCGATGTTTAGTGAACTTACATCGTCTTTTGGAATATATCTGATTATGAATTTCTATGGTTTCAGCGAATGTGTACCATCGAGATCTTAAACCAAAGAATATATTAGCAAATGCAAATTGCAAGCTTAAGATATGCGACTTTGGGCTAGCAAGGGTTGCTTTTAACGATGCTCCTGCAGCAGTTATGTGGACGGTAAGTTAAATGTAGTATATTTTTTTGGTTTTTTATCAGCCAATCTTTGAAAATGCTCACTAGAACGTAATCTTTTCTTTTGATTCTTTTATTTTAATGCAGGATTATGTTGCAACAAGATGGTACAGGGCACCAGAGCTATGTGGATCTTTTTCTTCAAAGGTACAGGCCGTCAATACTGTTTCTTGTCTCGTTTTCTAGTATGTATAAAAGTAGGATAGTTGTATGGTAAATGAAGCTCACAATAGCTAGCTCATAGATCCTTATGTCGAGCATATTTGTTTTTTTCAGAGATTTATGCTGCTGCATGGCCAAAGCATGGTTCTTGAGAATTGAGATATGTCAGTGCTATGTGCCTAAGAGTTTGAGTATAAGATTATTTGTGCGTGCAATATTCTATGATAATGTAATTTTGTGTTCTTTGAGTCGATTCTCAACACTGTTAGGTTTTTAGAATAAAAAACCGCCCTTAGATGCTGCCATGTTTACATTCTTTTACCTTTTTTTTGTTGGTCAAAGGTGTTGGTTAGTATCTTTAATAATCATTTTGTAACTTGTCGATTGCAGTATACTCCTGCTATTGATATATGGAGCATCGGCTGCATCTTTGCTGAAGTGCTGACCGGGAAACCACTTTTCCCCGGTAAAAGTGTCGTTCATCAGTTGGAACTTATCACCGACCTTCTTGGGACACCATCGCCAGACACTATTTCAGGAGTATGATACATGACTTCTTTATTGCTATTCATATGCTCATTTTTTCTATGTTTGATTATTTTTAGCGTATTAAACAAGTGCTCATTTCTACCTGATACAGGTTCGTAATGATAAAGCAAGAAAATACTTGATGGATATGCGTAAAAAGCAACCTGTTCCATTTTCACAAAAGTTTGTGAACGTCGACCCGTTAGCACTCAGGTTACTGCAGAGGATGTTATCGTTTGATCCAAAGGATCGGCCAAGTTCAGAAGAGGTGTGAATTACTCTTTTAAGTTTTCCCCAACCCACTCCTTGTAGCTGTAGTAAGCTTATTTATGTTTTAGTTTTTGAGGCTTTATCATCTTTTTTCTTTCTTTCTTTTTCAGGCTTTAGCAGATCCTTACTTCAAGGGATTGGCGAAGCTCGAGAGGGAGCCTTCTTGTCAGTCGATCTCGAAGTTCGAGTTTGAGTTCGAGAGGCGTAGGGTGACAAAGGAGGACATCCGGGAACTAATATTTCGGGAGATTCTTGAATACCATCCTCAACTTTTAAAAGATTATATGGCCGGGAACGAAAACACCAACTTTCAGTATCCTAGGTTCTTATTATCATCATCTTTGCTCTTTGTCTCACATTTTTTTCTCTGGAGCTAACACATATTGCTATTTTGCAGTGCCATTGGTCAATTCCGTAGGCAGTTCGCGTATTTGGAGGAAAATGGTGGGAAAGGTGGGCCTGCTATACCCCCTGAGCGTAAGCATGCTTCCCTTCCAAGGTAAGAGCGTTATGAATTTGTTAGTATTTTTGAAAGGATGATTGAGTTGGAAACTAATGACCTAATTGATTCTGTAATGTGGAATTATCAAAAATCTAATATCTAATGGTAATACAACGCTAGCTCGGTGTTTCAATTTTCTCTTGTTTAAAATTCTGGTGTTTCCATTCAGGTCGTCGATCAATTCAAGTATGATTGCCTCTAGACCTCAACAGACTGTAGTTACAGTTGATAATAGACGAGTGATAGATAATACAATTAGTAGTGGCAGAGTAACAGATGCATCTGGAAACGTTTACCAAGCTGCTGCTGCTACTCGACCAACCCCCAGAATGCCCACAGGTACATCATCAGTCATTTCTCTTTAACAAATTTATACTTTACACATATTACTAACACTTATTTATTATTATTTTTTTTTTGTTGATAATTTTGAAGTTAAACAAGGAAGAGTTATAGGTCCAGTTCTCCCTTACGAAGAGGTGTATGATCCAAGGGTGTTAGTGAAAAATACAGTAGCCCCTCCACAATATGTATATATGACAAACAACGGTGGAGATCAAGGGACATTTAACGGCATAGAACCTGTTAGGGATCCGTCTTCAATGGCCCCACACCCACAAATGCACCAGCAAACGGGTGCAGCAAAATTGGCAGGGGGTATAGTAATTGACCTTAATAGTAACCCGTATTACACCCAACCACATGCGCATGTGCATCAACATGGTATGTCAAGTCAACAGCCTAACGACCGGATAGCAATAGATGCTAAGATCATGCAGGCTCAAACTCAGTTTGGTCATGCATCGGCTGCGGCTCATACAGTTGTTCAGATTGGACTATCTTAATAGGGTGTTTTATTTGACCCCATACGTTTTTTAATGTTTATGTAGGGTCTAAGTAAGTCCTAGTTCATGTAAATTCAAACTATGTTTATTTAGTTATTCTTCACAATCAACAATTCTAAAATGGCTTCTGTTCTTTTCTCACTGTACATAAGAGGACCGCTGACTGAATCATGATAAAAAAGTGGTGTAACAAAGTAAAACAAATTGATAAGATCTTGTGGCCCCAAAATTCAACACTATGCAACACACCAAGTCAAATTTTTTGACCCAAAAGAAGTGGAATGCTTGTTAGAATCTTTCACTTATCCTTTTGTAAACATCATGTGCATTCTTTGATCCATGTTTTTTTGTCTTTGATTCTTGTTCTTATTCGAAAAGATCGAAGTCTTGGTTTCTTTTACTTTTATTTCATGTTCATTAGATTAGGATGGTTGCATACTTGTGTATGCTGTTCATGTGAGCATTATCGCACGTTTAAACTTTGAAGGGGGAACTTATGTGAGAGCATAAACTATATTTTCTTATTCATAAGTTATTTAGTTAGTTATGGTTACCTTTTATACATATGTTAGGCGCACGGCAATTTTTTTAGCAAAAATGACGAGCATGACAACTATTTCGACCAAAAAGTGACGGGGGCTCATGTACCTCAATGCTAAATGCGATTTGGATCGTATAACCACATGCAATACAGCTATATTTGAAAGCTTTGTGTTGATAACTTTAATCAGATGTTTTTGGTTGTGACGCCGATGTTACGTTTAGAAACTGAACTGGTGAACTTGTACAAATCTCCCAAATGGCAATTTCTTTGGAAAGTTGAATTCTTCTTAAAATAGTAAGAATACGATATATAAACAAAATGACAACTAGAATTCTTATATTTTTATACAAATTCTCTTCAGATAGAAATTGTTGTATTCAACTTAAAAGAATGTATAATTCACTCCATAATAACTATGACCAAAACAAGCATGGGTTTCTTAAACTAGACATAGAAAGCATAAAAGAGGGTAAAGAATTCCCCTTTTTATGGTTCCTAATTCACATGCATGGAGTGGAGTAGAAGTCAGGACTTCTATTTTATTGTAGATCTCAATTCACCTTGGTGTTTGATAACCACTACTAGCCTACTAGGACTTTCTCTTTTCTTGACGATTTTCAGATAGTGTAAAAATGTAGGTTTAAAATTTATGGTTTTCCAAGTTAACCAAAACCACTTTGAATATATATATCTCAGTCAAACCGTATACATTTAAGTTAAGGCTCATCCTCTCGAGTAACCTTAACAGGGCAAAATATCATCCGTCTAATTATATTACACATGAGAATGTAGGGGAGAGCAACAAAACCGAAAAACCAAACCAAAAGCTAAAAAACCGAAAAAACCGCTCAAAAATAACCAAACCAATTATAAAACCGATGGTGCGGTTTTGGTTTTTAAAAAAACCAAAATTTTTGGTTCGGTTTTTGGTTTAATATGAAAACCCAAACCGAAAAAACCGAACCGCCCCATACTAATATTAATAAAACTAATAATATACATTTTGGTTTTGATACAAGTTATCACCAAAGTCCAAAAACTAAAAGACACGTGTATTAGATATTCCTAACATGTGTTTATTTAGACACAACAATAAATTCGTAAAGTTAGTTTTCTTTATTTCATATATGTTCACACATCTTATCTTTATATACATGTTATGAAATCTTATTATTTTTCGGCAAAATATTCAACTTACTTTCTAGGATTTCTTGATTTAGGTTGGGGGTGTTCAAAAAATATCCGTATTCGGATATCCGAAAAATTGATTAGAATTTACTAAAAAGATTGGGTTTTATGAAATGTCAGTTTTAGAGCTCATATAACGCTCTGTTCTCGAGTTTAAATTTTAAAGAATGGAAGGGGGTGGAATGGGAAAGGCAAAGTAAGGGATGACATTGTGAAGAAAGTGGTTATTGCACTTTGTGTTCTCGAGTTTTTATTTTAAGTAGAAAGGAAAGAACATGGATAATAACAAAATTACAAATTTACCCTTGAAAAGTCAGCCAAATTTGGATCAGTTAAAAAATTCGCTCCAAGATCCAAGTATGAATGATAGCTTTTGCAGATAATTAAATCCAAGTACGATAAATAATACAGCCGGCAGGTTACCTAAGAACAACGATGTTAAATGAAGAGGGAATTCGGGGCTTCTAGACGGATCTGATGCAACAAATATCAAAGGAGGGTTGGTTGGAGGGTACTACGACGCTGGTGACAATACTAAGTTCAATTTCCCTATGTCATTCGCAATGACAATGTTGAGTTGGAGTGTGATTGAGTACGAGCACAAGTACAAGTCTATCAAGGAGTACGATCACACTCGAGAACTTATCAAATGGGGAACTGATTACTTGCTTCGTACTTTCAACTCCTCTGCTTCCACAATTGACCACATCTATGGCCAAGTATGTCAGAACATGTTTATTTATGAAAATTCACAAAAACAGTCAAATTATAATCAATTTCCAATAACATGTGATAAAATGCGTTTATATTGATATTCTAATATGTGAATGAATAGTGGTGTTATATGTTAATAAATTGGTTTGCATTAGCTATCAATGATTTGCTAAACATGAGGATATAATAGTAATTTAACAAAGGCTCATGTTGTTAGTTATTCACTTCCCCTCCTGATCCTCCCAATTTTGGACGGAACACATATACACACAAAAGCCCATCCCTTCCCTCCCTCCCACCTTCCCGTCCCCTACCTTTCCATCTTAAAAAAACTCAAGAACGCCCCTTTTTTTATTTCCCTTCCCATCCCCTTCCATTACTTTAAAAAAAAAAAAAACTCGAGAACAGAACGTAAAAGTTTTCCAAAAATTATAGATATTCGGATATATAAAACCGTTATCCGAAATTTCGGATATCCGAATTGAAAAAAACTTAGCTAAAATAATGGCGCTATAACATAAAATCGTAATCGAAAATTTTGGATATCCAAAAACTGAAAAACAGAAAAACCGAAAACCGAACCGCAAAAAACCAAAAACCGAAAAAAACCAAACCAAACTTTTGGTGCGGATTTTGGTTTTAAAAAACATAAAACCGAACTTTTGGATCGGGGTTTGGTTTTAGCCAAAAACCATCCCAAACCGCCCCATGCTCATCTCTATGAGAATGTAACTTTGTAAAACAACAAACATCCACTTTAATTATAATGGTCATTCGTGAAACAAGAAATATTGGCTTCAAACTTATGTAAAAATTTAGCATACTTTATCCAATATTAGCTTTAATATTTAGTTACATAATTAAACAACATCAATCACTATGATAATAATGTTTCTATTATACCAACTTTATCAAACACATTATTAATTTACAAAATTCAAATAATACTTCTACATGATACTTTAGGCAAACTCGTATTATATTGCAATTGCTATTATTATACAAAGAGTAAGTTAAGTTTTGCATTCTTTAATTGAGTATTATGATGTAATGGATAACAACAACATTTACTAAATAAACAATACGGGCCCCTTTCTCAATCATAAATTATTGCAAATAACGTAACGTCTTGATGTTCCATTTTCAATAGAGCCGTTATATCTCCCCTCACAATTCCTCTATAAAATCACCCACAAATTAAACTAGCTCATAATCAAATCATCATTTCATAATAACAACTTAAACAACATGGCTGCTAAAGTATTTGCTTATCTTTTGCTACTTCTTTCAGGTATACTTATAACTAATTAACTTCCTTTTATCTATCTGAAAAGGCATCGTTGTTTTGCCATTGTGCAAACAATAATGTGTATTCAAACTTTTTACGTGTGACAATGTCTACTTGAATTTGAATCTTGATTCTTTTTATCGTCTTGGATATTTT
Source organism: Artemisia tridentata subsp. tridentata (assembly GCA_021014915.2). NCBI lineage: Eukaryota > Viridiplantae > Streptophyta > Magnoliopsida > Asterales > Asteraceae > Artemisia > Artemisia tridentata. The sequence continues at coordinate 53,897,767 of CP139509.1, read as the reverse complement.
GCAGTTGGGGTTTTAAGGGAAGTTCATGGAGAGGTATTGCACAATCTTTCTTATTTTACTCAATGATATTTGGTTATATCGCTTAAGAGGTTCTTAAGACCGATAAAGCTTAGAATTTTTGGTTATTTTGTGTGTTATAGAAAACATGGTGTGTGGCAAAACCATCATCGAGCCAAGCGATGTTGCAAGCAAATGTGAACTATGCATGCTCGGAAGTCGATTGTAAGATCTTGCAGAAAGGCAGTGCATGTTATTCTCCGGAAAATCTCATTAACCATGCTTCCATAGCCATGAATATATATTATCAATGCAAAGGAAGAAACACATGGAATTGTCATTTTGGTGAATCTGGTTTAATTACTCTCACTGACCCAAGTAAGTGATCGATCAACTATCTTAGAAATCTTGAACCAACCCATTATAAAATTTGAAGCTAAGTTTTATTGTTTCAGTAGTATATTAGTTGTTCACTAAAGATTTGCAGCAAATTTTTAGATGTTTATTGCCTTATTCGTATGCTAATCAACCCGTAAAAGACGCAAAACTATGGTTATTGTTGTATTATTGGCATAATTGTCAACCTTTATTTTATTCCAAATTTTCGCTAATGTGCAGGTTATGGAGGTTGCCAGTATGCGTAGATGATTGAGAAGAATTAGATCAAGATGATGTCTTCCTTTTAATCAGAAACACTACTATATTTGAGCATTGTTTTCTAAGGGTTTTTGCTTGATATATATAGTTTTGTACTTGGAATTGTTTTCAAAATTTATAATTGAAAATTGTTGTATATTTTGGGTTGTTTATTTTGATGTTTATTAGATTACATTTTAATATCTCTTAGGCCACTCACTTCACTTATTTAAGGGTGAGTATGGGGCGGTTTTGGGATAAAACCAAACCCCGAACCGAAAATTCGGTTTTAAGTTTTTTAAAAACAAACCCCGCACCAAATTTGAGTTGATGGTTTTATCTTAGACCAATTATTTTAGCTAAGTTCTTTAAATTCGGATATCCGAAATTTTGGATAACAATTTTATATATCCTAATATCCAAATATTTACTCGTATAATTTTCGGAAAACTTTTATATGAGTTCAAAAACTGACATTTTATAAAACCCAACCTTTTAATAAATTTTGATCAATTTTTCGGATATCCGAATACACATATTTGATTGAACATCCAAAACCTAAATCAAGAAATCCTAGAATGTAAGTTGCATAGTTTGTCATAAAATAATAAGATTACATACCATGTATATAAAGATGAGATGTGCGTATATATATGAATTAAAGAAAACTAACTTTACGAATTTATTATAGTATTAGTTAAATAAACACTGTTACGAATATCTAACATCTTAGTTTTTGGACTTTGGTGATTACTTGTATAAAAAATAACACGTATACATTTTTTATTAGTTTTATGAATATTACAACAATATTCATAAAACTAATAAAAAATGTATACGTATACATTTTTTATTAGTTTTATGAATATTAGTATGTGGCGGTTCGGTTTTTTTCGGTTTGGGTTTTCATATAAAACCAAAAACCAAACCAAAACTTTCGGTTTTAAGGCCAAATTGCATATATATCCCTTCCAAAATGAATAATTGCATATATATCATTTGTACAAGTTTTTAATGCACATAGTACAATGGTTTTTATGCATGCTTTGAATATATATGCAATTTTGCATTTTCGGAATGATATATATGCAAAAGCCCCTTTTTTTTTAAAACCAAAACCGCACCACCGGTTTTAGATTTGGTTCGGTGTTTTTGGGGCGGTTTTTTTGCGGTTTTTTTTCGGTTTTATGGGTTTTGGTTCGGTTTTTCGGTTTTCTTGCTCTCCCCTACTTATTCTAAGTAGTGACTTTATTGAAATTTTAGTTAAGAAAATATTGTTAACTTCAATCATCATCTTTTTAATGAATTTTGCTAAACCTAGTACTATGTTTAAGAAACTAACAAAATTTATTTGAATCACTATGTAGTGAGTGAGGTGATTATTAGGAAAATACACATTTTAATGCTGCAGCTATGTTGCAAATTTGGCTAGTGATTATTTCTTAAGTTTTCATACCAAATAAAATAAAATAAAATAAATCACACTTAACTTCTGGTCTTTAGCCAAGACTAAGTTTCGACATTCAGTTTTCATTAAAATATGTTAGTGTCGTTTTCGTCACACTGTCTTGTTACAGGTTAATTTTAAATAACGTTAAAGTTATTGACTAAGTGTTGAAATTATTGAGTATTCCCTACGCAAAGATACTACTATACTAATATTCAAGATAGTAACGGCTATTAAAATTTTTCCATGCCCTTCGTTATCTTACTTAACTGACCCGATCTAAAAACCCTTCGTTCGTAAAACTTTTCAAGTAAAAGAAAAGGAAAATGAAAATGCTAGGGAGGTATTCAAACGCCTTACATGTTGTGCGCATTTATTGCTAGTGTTGTAATAATTTTTTATTTATTTCTTTTATTTATTTTTTTTTATTTTTATGACTCTCTTTTATCTTGACCACGAGAGCACCCGGCTTTCTCACAAAGTTACGAGGTTATTTACCGAGTCCTCACAAGCGTGCTCAATGGCGGAACTTGGACATTTGTTGTATCGAAGTTTAAAAGGATAATTGTCTAAAACTGTATCCAACTTAACACTTTTTCTTTTTTTGTATACTCAAGTTTTACATTATTATTATTATTATTATTATTATTATTATTATTATATTATTATTATTATTTATTTATTTATTTATTTTTATTATTATTATAAACATCACTTTATTAGAAACACGAAGGATTTATAAGAAGTTAGTAAGGAGCCGAGATACTAACTGGGCCCCCACTCCTCTAGCTATAGAAAAGTTAATCCTACTAAAAATATGAGCAGCAACACGTGTTCCAATGTCTTGAGTCATCGAGAACTTTCGAATACGCTTCAATAAGGTCACTGCATCCTTCTCAAGTTCTCCAAAAGAAGAGAAAGAGAAGGGGAGGAACCCATATCCAATACTTGCGCACTTAGCCTCATACTTGACGCGTTTACATTGTGCAGCTTCAATCACCACACGACCCGGCACAAAATCAACCATACCAGTTTGCGTCAGGGGCGATGATCCAGTCAAATCAACACATACATCAAGTCTACCATCCCACGAGTAGAGCAACACATCAGCAAGACGTAAAGATTTGTCCCTTTCATCACAAAGTCCAATGTCAACCTCTTTACGAACCGAAACTCCGGATCGAGAACATATGTCAACAAGAACATCACGTACCACGTTATGCCGATGTTTAATACCAATAATGCCAGCACAAGATACGGCATGGTCCCCATAAAGATCCCCAGTAAAGACCCTGGAACAAGCGGAGCACGACATCTGAACAGAGAATAGGGGGACACCAAGCCGATAACATAACACGCACCGATAGGTCCTAGCGTTCATAGTTTGTCCCAACCTAGATATCGGAACTACCCTAAGCCAGTCCGAAGTGTAGTCCTCCATTTGCGATTTCCATAAAGCCATCTGTCGAGTAAATAAAGAAAATGTAGATTTGGCAGTTCGGGTAACACGTGTGAAATATATATCTGCCAGTTTCTTCATGAGTTTGTGGGCAGCGATCTCACATGGATTACTCAAAAGGTCAATCTCCATTTTCGCATTAAAAGCACACAAGGCATCATCAAAGGAAGGCCCAGGGGTTACGATACCAGAATGTCGAAGCAACTTAGTCTGCAAGCTAGCAGATTGAAGTCTAGACGCAAGAAATGCATAGTTCAAGACATCACCTGCAGAGTATACACCAAGCCCCCCGAACGCAAAGGGTAATGTAGCAAGTCTCCATTGCCAATCACCAAAACCAGGACCAGAAGCAGTGACAATACGCTCTAGAGTAGAGCGAAGAGCCCCATCAAAAGAAATCTGAGCACGATCAAAGACCCGGGGAGAGCAAGTGCGCATAGCAAAATATAATTTGGAAATACCAGCACAATCACGAAGGAGCAATAACTCACACTGAGGGTCATTAAGCTTAGCGGTAGCACCCATAAGCTCAATGGTTTTTGCAACTCTTCTCATAACAAGCTCACTACTAAAATCAAAGTCCACACTAGCGGGCCCACCCAGTAATTTAACACCATGCAAAGGTCGGGCAATATTAGGTGGGAAAACACCCCCAAGCCTGCTTCTGGGATCTTCCTTAGGCAAAAAAACCTCAGTTTTATCAACATTGAGGTGCAAACCATAACGAGGTCCATCCAACATGATAAGCTCTAAAACCTCCCCCACAACCAAAGTATCTCCAATAATAGTGCCATCATCCAGGTACCAAGCATGAAGGGAAAGGCTAAAGGAGTCTCTAATCTTACATACCAAAGGATGTAAAACTAAAGAAAAAAGCAAAGGTCCAAGTGGGTCACCTTGTTGTACGCCTTGATGTGACCATAACGTGTGTTCCCCATAATATAGTCTAGCTGGGTTGGAATAACAAAATTCCACCCAACGTGAAATAGCAGGACAACCAAGACGAACCTCATGTAGCATAACCTCACGATCCACCAAGTTGAAGGCGTTTTTGAAATCTACCAACAACATCGAAAGACCCACATCATCTCCACGCTCTTCAATCAGCCGATTCACGGCATGAAGAATAGCCTCCCCTCCTCCAGATACCCCAACACCAAACTGTAGATCATTTAAATAACCGTCTAAAGAATGGCCAATCATAGCGGCAGAAACCTTGGAAACTAAGCGCCTCCAAACGGTCCCCACAGCAATAGGACGAATACCACCACCCGGCTTGACTAGCGGTGTGAGAGGAGCACTAGCAATATACTCACTCAACGCCCTGGGGCATTTACCATCAAGAAAAAGGTTCACCACTTGGGTGATAGAAGCGATCAACTCATCAGAAATAGCCACAGCAGCACCACTAAAACAATCCAAAAGGTGTTGGGCACGCAAACCATCCCGACCACAAGACGTACCACGAGGGAAACTCTTAATCATGTCAAGAACCACAGTAGAAGATGCAATGAGGGGATGATGATCAATAGGTAAAAGAGGCAAAGAAGGAGCAGCTTTGAAAGGGTGCTTAACCTTTAAGTCCTCAAGAGTTGCATCATTATAAGGTGCAACGCCAGAAGAAGAAAGAAGGTTTTAATAGCAGACCTACACTCTTGATTACTCCTCGGGCAGAAGGTTTTAAGGATACAAGTAGGCAAGACCAATAAACTAACCCAGCAAGAAATGTCATCAGGCGTGCAAATCACCTTATCAAGAGCTCCTTTCAATACCCGAGAAAACCCTAAGCGACACTTGGGAGGGATGGATTTAACGGTGCGCAACCCCTTAGACAACAAAGTGTCAAGAAGAGGCAAATCAAAACCAACATGCTCGTCCAGAACCAAATCTTCAACATGGACAGAAGAAGGAATATGTGGTTTGGTGAGACCATACAACACGAACCTAACAACACCATCACCACAATCAGGGGGTGGCACAAATTCAGAACCATGACGACACTTAGCCCGGAGAGTATGCGTTTTGAAACAAACACCGCATAGCCAAAGTCCCATACGCTTAAGAGTAACCTCAGCCCTCTCAAAAACAACCAAATCAGAAACAAGAGAGTGTTTAGTGATAGCTTGAGCCTCACCATTACAATGTCTATCACGAAGATGTGTGATCAACGAAGTCTTGGTAAGGCCATTTCCACTACCATCGTGACACCCACTTAACCCCGCGAAGGGACAATGGAATCTCACAATAGTCATAGGAAGGATATCCAACACACAAACCAACTCCTATTCACCACAACAATGCTAAGAACTGTTTACAAAAGAAAGAACCACCACTGCTGCAAGTAACAAAAACAAACTGTACAACAACAACCGAAACCTACAACCTTAGTATCTCAGAATTGTGTTACCACAACATACCACATTAGTACCTCATAACCATAATACCACAGTACCATAGAATCCAGGACCACGGCAGAACGATGTGCAACAACAATATTAACATACCACATTATTCACGAAACTGATATACCGAGCCACAGAACCACAGAATACCAGAATACCACAGGGATGCCGAGCCAGAACAGCAGAATATCATAGAACCGAGTCAGAATATTATTATTATTATTATTATTATTTTTATTTATTATTTTTATTTATTTATTTTTTAATAAACCAAAATTTATTATTAAACATAATAAATTTTACATAAAGTTGGATGGGAGTCTAGACACAAGTTGTGCTCCCACTCCTTTCTGGATACAAAAGCTGACTCTATGAAAGATAAAAACACCACTTCCAACATTATTAGAGTGACTAATGGCGATGGACTTAATACGCGAAAGTGTGTCCAACGCCTCTGTATCGAATTCCCCGAATGTGGAAAAAGCAAAGGGTATGAACTTGTATCCATTATCCTCGCATTTAGATGCATACTTTCTTTTTTTCTTCTCCACAGCATTGTATAAGGCTACCCCAGGAGCCCATGAAGTCGCCCCAATACCAGCAAATGGAGAGATGCCAGTCACATCCAAGCATGCATCTTTACCTTGAAGCCAATTAGGTAGTAACAAGTCTGCAGGTCGTAGCTCCTTCCCATCCTCCGAAAGGAACCCCATAGGAGCCTCCTTACGCACCATGATCCCAACCTTAGAACATATATCCACAAGAATATCACGCACTAGATTATGCCAGAACTTCACACCCACTTCGCTGGAGCAGTGGACCGCATGATCCCCCCATACATCCATACGATGCACATTACAACTCGGGCAAATGCTACCTTCAGAGAACATAGGTACGGTAAGCCTATAACACAACACAGATCGGAATTGGCGATGGTTCATCCTTTGCCCCAAGCCGTCAATAGGGATGGTTAAAAGAAAATCCTGCGCATGTGGGCCACGTATAGAGCTGAGAACAGCAACCTGTCTTGGACTTAGCGAGTACTTAGAAACAAGGTCTTTCTCAATGACACCAAAGTAATACTTTGCCAAGGTTTTCATCATTTGGGGGGCAGAAGCATCATTGGTTACAGCGAGAGCGTCTATGTTACAAGTATTGTTAAAAGTATCAAGAGCATGCTGAAAGGAAGGTCCATAGGGGAGATTACCAGATTTAGCCAGTATCTTGTCTTGTAGATCACTCGTTTGCAAACGAGAGGCAAGAAAAGCATACTGGATGATGTCACCCGCTGAAAACACACCGAGGCCACCCAACTTGATTGGAAAAGTGGCGAGCCGCCACTGCCAATCACCAAATCCCGGCCCTGAGGCGGTAACAATCTTCTCCAAGGAAGTACGTAAAGATTGATCAAACTGAACCTGAGCTTCCTGTAAAACCAAAGGGGAGCATGTCCTCAAAGAATATGATAATTTTGCAACCCCAGCACAACTGCTAAGAAGAAGAAGTTCACATTGGGGATCCTGAAGTTTGTGGATTGCCTCCATCAGGGCAGTGGTTTTAGAGACCCTTTTCAAAGCCAAATCCCGACAAAAATTAGCATCCAAACTGACTGAACCGCCAAGAAGTTTGACACCCTTAATCGGGCGAGAGATATTTATAGGAAAAACACCCTCGACCCTACTTCGAGGATCCTCCACAGGCCAAAAGAGTTCAGTTTTATCAACATTCAAAAACAAGCCACGAGCTGGACCGTCCGTCCTGATGATGTCAAGTGCCTTGGCAACCATAAGGGTATCTCCAATAGTAGTACCGTCGTCAAGATACCAAGCCTGAAGGGTAAGCTTATAAGACTGATTAATAGACTGAACCATAGGGTGCAAAGCTAGGGCAAACAACAAAGGACCTAACGGATCCCCTTGTTGGACCCCTTGACAAGACCAAAGGGTAGAGTCATCATAATAAAGCCTAGCAGGACGGGCATAACAAAACTCAACCCAATGAGCAATGGACGGGCAGCGCGCCCTGACTTCCTGGAGTAATACACTCCTATCAACAAGATTGAAAGCATTCTTAAAATCCACCAAAAGCATAGAAAGCCCAACCTCGTTACCCTCAGACTCAACGAGCCTATTCACAGAATGGAGAACAGCCTCACAGCCACCAGGAACACCAACACCAAATTGAAAGTCCTGTAAATAAGAATTCAAAGAGTTACCAATAGAAGAAGAAGCCACCTTGGAAACAAGCCTTCTCCAAACAGTGCCAACAGCTATAGGGCGTATACCACCACCAACAGGCTTGAGTAGAGGAGTCAAAGGGGCACTAGCTATATACTCTCCCAATAGAATAGGGCACTTTCCACTAAGAAACAAGTTGACAACGCCGGTAATAGAACCTAGCAAATCATCAGCAATAGCGGAAGCAGCCCCTCCCAAAATATCCATTAAATGTTGTGCTCTAAGCCCATGTCATAAAAGTTTTTTTGTGTAATGTATTCCTCCCAGGCTGCGGCTTGGGTTTGCTAAGATTTTTCGCAGCGCTCTAGATATGGTCCTTGCTTGTCCGGGGGATTTATCGGCGTGGGTGCAACTCCTTATATTGCCATGTTGTGTTCTGACTACTTACGTGCCAACTAACAGAGCTCATCGTAGATCGGGGGAGAGAGAACGGTGCCAGTTTGATTGTATTTCTCGGGCTATTCTTAGATGGAGGGATTCCGCAGATAGGGTTGCGTTGGTGATGGATCGTTTGGCTGGAGTAACTCCATCCTTTAGTGGGGTGAAGAAAACCAAAGACCATGATGGAGCTAACCTTGTCCAATGTAAACGTAAACTGGGAGATGGGCACTTCACTGCAGCAATTACACAAAAAATGGCACCGTTCTCTCTCCCCCGATCTACGATGAGCTTTGTTAGTTGGCACGTAAGTAGTCAGAACACAACATGGCAATATAAGGAGTTGCACCCACGCCGATAAATCCCCCGGACAAGCAAGGACCATATCTAGAGCGCTGCGAAAAATCTTAGCAAACCCAAGCCACAGCCTGGGAGGGATACATTACACAAAAAAACTTTTTATGACATGGGCTTAGAGCACAGCGAAAAATATTATTATTTTATTTTTATTTTTTTGATTGTAAGCATCAAAACTTTTTTTGGGTAAAGGGTTGTTATACCCGATAAAGATATTACACAAAAAAATATTGAAGTTCAAATGAAATATAGCTGAAATGCTACATTAACATCAAGCAAAATGCTTGATATACAAATCAAATAATGTTTATGACATGCCATAAACATTTACAGCTAAGACATCCTACAATCAAGCATCAAACCCTACCAATAAAGTTCGATGTATCATCATAGACTTCATGTACGTCTTCTACATCATCATCATTCTCGATCATTCCTTCCTCTTTAGAAAGAAGGTCAAAAGAATTTTTGGAGAAGAAACTAACTTTAGAGATTGATGTATCATTCTTATCATCATTTGCGCTCCCACTTCCAGGTGTATTACACGTGCGCCTCATATGCTATGAATGCAACGTAGCCCCATCTTTATTACCACCAATGGATATGCTAGGCTTCTTTGTAGAAGTATTAACCTTTGGAGCATACTGAATAGTAGACTTACCACCCACATGTGTGCCCATTTTCGAACCAACTTTACCTTTCTTATGCTTAGTCTTCTTTCGTTTGTTGACAACCTCTTTGAATCCATCATTAGGCTCTTCAACAGTAGCATCAACCGGAGTAATATTCCTAGGGCAATCATCAATGGTATGACCAAAAATCCTGCATGCGTGGCACCGTGGAGGTCTCCATTCATACTCAACACGAATAGTCTCCTTAGAAAAACCATAACCATTAAGCAAAGGTATAGCAACAATGGTACTATTTTTCAAGTCACACATTTATGTAACTGGGTCAAACAAATAGGTCAACCATGGTCAACGGCGATCAACGGCGGTCAATGGTGGTCAAACTTTCCGGAAACCCATAAATCTTGTCGGAAGTACCCAAAACTCGCTGTAAACTTATTTTGATCACTTAAAGTAACTGTTTAAGTCTATTACAAGTTGTTTTTTAGAAATCACCTTGCCGGAAATACCTAAAACTCACCGGAAATACACAAAACTTGCCGGAAATAACTAAAATTTGTCAGTAATGCCAATCCGATTAATCACCGATTAATCTCGCCTAGACCGATTACAAGCTACAAGGTGGTCGACCACCCGACTACCGATTCGCGATTTTTGCAACCACCTTTAATTTTGCTAAATTGAATAAGTTAAATAGTATACTCATATTACCATAATTACTAAGATTACAATAATCCAATATAGCATTATTCTATTCATATTACTATTACTATAATCTAATATGGTAGTACTATTATTGTATTACAATAGAGTATATATCTTATTACTATACATACATGTTATAAATACGAGGTTCTAGGTTCTTATTGTATTGTACATCTTTGGATTTTTAAATTCACAATAATGGAAAAAAGCTTTGTTTGTTTTTTCTTCTTCTGCATGTTAACTACAAATTTCATGATTGGTATGGCTGGCTTCACTAAAGAAGAATGCCCCGAGTGTGGTAAGACATTTGTTTTCTTCAATTATCACAAAGATCGTATTAAAAAACCAACAAGGTCGCTAATTTCATTTGTTTGTTATTGTATCTAACATTTTGTATTGTTTTTGTTGCGCAGCAGGCAAAGGTGACGATTTCCGTTCTTATGTTCTTAGTTCTCAGCCAAATTGTTCAAAGGAGTCTTGTGAAGAATCGTGCGAAAAGACAAAACCTCCGAATACAACATTAGTATGTGTAAAGTGTGAAGTCAATTTGTGTGATTGTTGTGCTTTGCCTTCTCAAAAAGACTAATTTGATGTAGCTCGTAATATAAAGAGCTTATTTAAATATCCAAATGAATGTTAATGGCTATATTGCCAATATACGCCGTTTTTTTTTTTTTGTTAATGTAGACTGGATATGATCTAACAAAAGGGACCAATATGATTTAATAAAGTAAATGGTAGAAAGGAAAAACATTGACAAATAGTACCCTCCCAAAAATACAAACCGCACACCCTCTAATTTATGCATTTTTTTTATTTTTTTATATTTTTATAATTTTGTTTATATAAAAAAAAACTATAAACCTGAAAATGCGGAACAGAAAATATAAAGTTTAATAAGTCAAACGCTTAAAACTGTCAGAAATACGGAACGAAAACTGACAAAAAAACTGTGATATACTGTAAACAAAAGGGGAACAAAGGGAATAAAGGACAAAATGCCCCCTGATTTGACATCATAGGGGGTGTTTGTATAGTAGAAAAAGATCATGCCCTACAACTCAGATCAAAAGCCCCGAACAACGCATAGGAAGAGCTCAATTGGTGCATTAAATCACGGTTTTCCATAAGCTAAGAGAACTAGAATACATAACACCCTTTTTAGCCACCTTATCAGTATCAAAGTTCCCCGATGCGATGATATCAGAAATAAGTGATACTTATAATGAATCAATATCACACTAGTTGGCAAGATTAAGACAACTGATATTATATATATGTGTGTGTGATTTTAAACACATTTTTTTAACATTTTCTTTTGAATTTTTTTAATAGATACCTTCTTTATTTAGGGCCTGTTTGGTAGTAGCTTTTTGGGAAGCTGTTAGCTTTTTATTACAAAAATAATCTCCTCAAAAATAAATAGCTCCGTTTGGATACATTAACTTCAAGCTTTTATTTCAAACAAATAGCTCCTAAATGAAAAGCTGATTCATGAAGCTTTTTAAATATCTTGGAGCTGTTAAAACATTATGTTGGGTCAAGAATTTGACCCAAGTACCCTGACAAGATTTGAACATAAAATAGCCTAACTCACTGATAAAATAGTGGGTTACTCACTGATAAAGAAATCAGCGAGTGTTGTAAAAAGTTCGTTGTTGAAGAAACACTTTACTTACTGATACGGTGTCAGTGAGTAAAGTATACGAGCTACAAACAACACCAGTATCACTGAGAATTGACAAATGTCTCAGTGACCCTGAAGATGCTATCTCTACATGCAGACTGATAAATATGGGCGCGAACTTCTACAAGAAAAGATAGAAGTCAGACAAAGACAAAAGAGGAAGAAGAAGAGGGACCACTTGGTGGATGACAACTCACACCAAGTGGATGACAACTCATAACAAGTGGATGTCTACTCATACCTACCCCACATGTCTTAGTCTAGTTACCTGTGTATATATTATCTGTGTTGTAATAGAGATAGTATGCATTCCTAAACAAACAAAATAATACACAATGTATTAGTTGATAGGAACATCCTCTCATTGAATCATCAAGCATAGCTTGGATCAATGAGAGTCTATTTGTCACCCAAATGGGATACCATACCGAAAGTATCCCCTTTAAGAAGTTGAAGATGTTATCATGTAATCTAATAGGTTTTGAGTAATCTTGTAACAATTTATTCACTATCAATGAATCTGTTCTTGTTTTACTCAAATTTCATGGACCAACAAGTGGTACCAGAGCCTAAGGTTCATTCTTATGAGCCATATCCATGTATAACTGCTGATAACATTCTTCAAAAATTAATAAATGTGATCTTCAAAAACTGCTACTGATATAGCAATTTTTGAGAGGGAGAAACACATTTATTGGTGACTGACAAACACCAATCCCCTCCCTGAACCCCACAAAACCCCCACCCACCACACAAATCTTATCCGACACAAATAAGATTAACCTCTACCACATAAAAAAACCTTATCCTCACCCAACTTTAAAAACAAATCCATCACACACAAAAATCCCAGATCCGGATCTACACAAACCCACATCTCAAAATAATAAAAAAAAAAACCAGATCGACACTATCAATCTAAGACACAAAACCCACACAACACAAAAATGACCACTCATAAAATCCAGTCACAACCCACCAACAAATCCATTCTCACGATAAAAGAAAAAAAACTCTCAAATCAAAAAAAAAAAACCAATAGATCTATCATCAAAAAAAGGAACTCTCTATAAAAAAACAAAACCAAATCGATCTACAATAAAATCATGAATCACAGATTCTACAGAAAATTGTAAATCGATACACACATAAAAACACACATCGAACCCAGGTAAGAAACTGACTCAGATTCGGGGTCGAGTCAAGATGATGATAAGCTATCCAAAAAAAGGGTAGGTAGATGCGAAGAAATGGGTTTGAATCGAATTTGTGGTTTAGTGTTGGTAAAAGATGAGTAGATGTTAGAAGATGATAGGGATATAAGAGTTGATTTGAGGGTTAAGATTGATATTCGGATAATAAAAGGTGAAGGTTGAAAATGGGTTGTCTGTTGGACTGATAAGAAAATCAGTTGAACTCATTCTATTTTGCAAAAAGCTGATTATAACAATCAGTGAATGCAAAGTAGTTTAAACACAAAGTCAGCTATTCTTGTTGTAACCTGATAAGATGATATAAATCAGGGTGTGTTTCGGGTCAGAATGTTGTGACTCAGGGAGTGTGTTGGGAAGCTAAGGCTATCACAGCCGTGGGTAAACCAGAGTGGGAAGAGCTAAACGAGTCCCTGATGAAGAAAAAATGGTGTCAGTGGTTGTGAAGGATCCGGTGGTATGGGACACTGAGTCAAAGACTCAGGATGTGTTAATTAGTTGAGCAGGTCACTGAGTCAAAGACTCTGGATGTGTTAAGGTGGTTTTCGGATTGAGCTATTGTTTCGGACCGAGCTATTGCACGTCTGAAAGAGAATGTGTCTTTCAGGGAATGTTATTTGTTCAGGGTGTGACAAAGATCAGGATGTGAAGGAAGGTCAGGTAGACTGAATGTTGTGTCAGGGAGTCATTTGTTCAGAGTGTGACTCAGGAAGTGAGTGAATCAGGGAGTGGATTGTTTATTCAGGGTCCTGGTATAATTCAGGCCAATGAATGGTGTCACTGATAAGCTTCAGGGAAGTGATGGAAAATAGGTTGGGCTATTTTTTTTAGAATCAGTGGGTTCTAAAAAGCTCAATCTAGACTGAAAAATGGCAAAAATCAGTTTTAGGGAAAGTAGCTGAGTTACAAAAATGGGCTGCTATCAGGGAGTAACAAAAGGAGAGGGTGGACACTGATGGGTAGACACTGATACAGTGGATAAAACACAACCTGAACCTTTGGTAAATTGAACCAAGTCCCTGAACTAGTGACTAAATCCCAAGTCACTGAACTCCCAAACTGAACCCAAGTTTCCTGAACCCCCAGGTCACTGAACCCCCAGGAACCTGAACCCTCTCAGTGAGACAAACAATGAACCAGTCAAAGTGAACCCTCAGGACCCATGAACCCTGAACCCAGTCACTGAACCGGTCATTCAACTCACTGAACATCAGGAACTAAACCCAAGTCTCCTGAACCCCTAGACATCAGGAACTAAACCCAAGTCTCCTGAACCCTTAAACCTCAGGAACTAAACCCAAGTCCCTGAACCCTTGAACCTGAACCTCAGGAACTAAACCCAAGTCCCTGAACCCTTGAACCTCAGGAACTAAACCCAAGTCCCTGAACAAGCAGGTTTGAACCCAGGCTATTTGTATATTCAAATAGGGGGAGATTGTTGGGTCAAGAATTTGACCCAAGTACCCTGACAAGATTTGAACATAAAATAGCCTAACTCACTGATAAAATAGTGGGTTACTCACTGATAAAGAAATCAGTGAGTGTTGTAAAAAGTTCGTTGTTGAAGAAACACTTTACTTACTGATACGGTGTCAGTGAGTAAAGTATACGAGCTACAAACAACACCAGTATCACTGAGAATTGACAAATGTCTCAGTGACCCTGAAGATGCTATCTCTACAAGCAGACTGATAAATATGGGCGCGAACTTCTACAAGAAAAGATAGAAGTCAGACAAAGACAAAAGAGGAAGAAGAAGAGGGACCACTTGGTGGATGACAACTCACAACAAGTGGATGTCTACTCATACCTACCCCACATGTCTTAGTCTAGTTACCTGTGTATATATTGTCTGTGTTGTAATAGAGATAATATGCATTCCTAAACAAACAAAATAATACACAATGTATTAGTTGATAGGAACATCCTCTCATTGAATCATCAAGCATAGCTTGGATCAATGAGAGTCTATTTGTCACCCAAAGGGGATACCATACCGAAAGTATCCCCTTTAAGAAGTTGAAGATGTTATCATGTAATCTAATAGGTTTTGAGTAATCTTGTAACAATTTATTCACTATCAATGAATCTGTTCTTGTTTTACTCAAATTTCATGGACCAACACATTAAATTACTGATATACCCTCTAAATATTTGTTAACAATTATAAATATGTCATTTTATGTACATCTTATCATTACATTTAACAGCTAACTTATCAAACACTTTTATTGAAAAAAATATAGAGCTTGTATCTCATGTTAACAGCTTTGCAGTTTACATCTTACAGTTAGCTTACAGTATACAGCTTACAGCTAGTTTTGCTAAACATACCCTTAAATCCCTCTATCTTCGGAATTAAAAAATATGTTTTTTTTCAGCATACATGTTTAAAAAAAAAAAAAAAAAAAAAAAAAAGAGTGCATATGTGTTTTCTAAATAATGTCAAATTTGAAAGTCTTTATAGTGTATAGTTATAATACCCGTGCACGCACGGGGTTTTTTCTAAAATTTTTAATAATGTTTTTTATCTATTTAAAATTAAATAGGTTATTTTTTGTTTTTGTTTTAATTACGGTTCTTAATTTTAATTTTTTATTTATGTTTGACGAACGTGGTAAGGGCCCATATAGTTTTGCATAAACATGGTCATGTTTGTGTACAAAATTTAGTTTCTGCATGTTGTTTTTGTATTTGATAATTTAAATCAACTCATAGTCTAATCTTATGCTAAAATATTAAAAATTTATAGTTTTTAGTACACATAGCTAACTTATTTAAATTAGCTTATTTATAAGATAAAGTAATTTGATTAAAGTTATTACATCCACAAAATTATAAAGAAAGAAGTTGCTTCTTCTCATTGAGCTCCAAAAGAAATATTATTAATTAGCTAATTCCGGTTCATGGGTCACAAGCTTTATATCTTCATTTACAATAAGCAAAAAAGTAATACTATATACTTTTTGATAGTGTCTACCATAATCCATTGAGCTCTCCTTTCAGATACATTTCATACTTTGCAGCTTTGTCTCACATTTTTAAAATCTCCTCAAACATTCTAGCACTTTACTTTTAAAATTTTAGGTTTGCTGCAATTATCTCCAGCTCAGTTTTGATGAATTTTTATTCACTTTTTGCCTACTCATACCAATTTATGTCCGCTACCCATTCAGTTTGAATGTTGCAAGCATATGTATCTTATCACATAAAATACCAACATTAAAAATAAAATAAGAAGATCAAACATTCAGCTGCAAGCCTTGCATTCCTTGCCGCACCTCATTAGCAGCAGCTCTGGCGGCAACATCCACGTAATGCTTTCACGATTTCCAGGCTGATTGTTCTGAAAGGAAAAATTCTTTAACTGATCTCACTATGTCACATATATATTATTTTTTATTGTAGTTGTTAGTTTTAAAAAAACTACTAAAGATCTAACTTATTTTTTTTGAGAAAAAAAAAAAAAAAAAAAAAAAAAAAAAAAAAAAAAAAAAAAAAAAAAGAAAAAAAGAAGAAGATCTAACTTCTAATAAGCCATTTTCAATCAACCAATTAGGCTTCTAATGTAACTGTTAATGCATTAGCAATATGAAATAACACCACTTAAAAATAACTTACCACAGATTCATTGGCTTCTCCAACAGACCTGTCCCTCTAATTCCCATATGAAAATAAAGCAAATGTGACCTTTGACACATAGGCAGTTAGAGCAAATAGACAACTAAGCGCAAAGTTGTAGCTACATGAACCATTATAAAGATGAAGCTGTAGCATGCTCGTGATGTGGTCATGCTGTGTTTTGTGGGTGCCATATGTTTTATTATGCGTGTGTTGATTGATCTTTTTTGTTTACCATTAAACACCCTTTATCTTTACAACCCTCACCTCTACCTCGAAAATCCTCATAACCTAATCCAATGAAAGTTACTAACAGACAGTCAGGTTCAAGAAGCAAACAAAAGAGAACATCTGTTATTGAAACACAATTTAAGAAGATTAGAAATGTCTAAAGAAACATACCGTTGATTAATTAAAGAGCTGAGATTGTGTGATTTTAATAGGAACATAACTTGGATCCATGGCTTGAAGTACACATGAATAAAAAAAATACACCCTACAATCGACTTAGGGTCTTTCGATTTGATCTATTGTTGTTTGTTTATTTGTTGTAGGTTTTTCTTTTGTTTGTGTGTAGAGGGATTTTACATACCTAAGATTAGGATTGCATCGCGCAACCTTGTGGCCATACGTACGCCAACGATATCCATCATCCAATATATCAACCTCACTGGTCTTTCGACAACCACATGGTATGTTTCTTGGCCAACTAACCCCCAAGGACCATCCAAAGTGTCTTTCCAACCAACTTGCGTAGCCCAAAAAGAGTTGATAACACCTATTGAATACGTAATAAGTATAATAACCAATCTAAATGTTCTACTATTTTATTTTTGTGTACACGCAAAACTCATATCATAGTTATATACTCTTGAGTGAAATATGAGCTAACAGGTGCTCATAGTCATAATTAATTTCAAAAACAAAGATACATAGCA
Organism: Artemisia tridentata subsp. tridentata; assembly: GCA_021014915.2. Taxonomy (NCBI): domain Eukaryota; kingdom Viridiplantae; phylum Streptophyta; class Magnoliopsida; order Asterales; family Asteraceae; genus Artemisia; species Artemisia tridentata. The sequence goes on along the minus strand of CP139509.1, from coordinate 53,880,063 downwards.
TAAGATTCTTCAAGCTTGTACAATTAAAGATAAAGGGAGTGTTTGGCATTGCAATTTTAAAGTTATTATACGAATAATCCTATTCTAAAGTCATCAATAATCTGTTTGAAGTTCTATTTATTATAAATTTGATATTAAATTACTAACTACCAAATAATTGGTGGACCCAATAATCAGTTTAAATTCTTAAAAAAAAAAAAAAAAAAAAAAAAATTGACTCACATAGTAGATATCTAGTTATCACAGGCGAGACAAAGAAAAACCAAACACTAAGGGGGTTAATATATTACAGTACATATTTAAATCTTATGGTTATACATAACCACTTATAAACATGTTTCTCCATCTAAACAGATTCTAAGAGTTAGAACATATTAGCCTTAATTTTACTCGGACACAATTTATACCTATTAGCACCAATAGATTATATTAATATATCACTAAATGCATATATATATTATGGTTCCCACTCCTATTAATACCAATCAGATTATATATAGTCTAAATTAACATCCATAAACATGTGGTAATGAATATGCACACTTAAGCCCAACATTCCATTGTCCAACGGAGTAATTAGTCAAAGTATATACAAAGTCTATAAAGTCATAGCTACAGACCCACAGTATAGCAAAATAAATAAAATCAACTGAATAACGTACCTGCGTTTGATCTTTGGAACCTTAGTTTTGAATCAACTTCATGCCTGGAATACAACGAAATAAGTTTTGAATCAATTTAATGAAAATGTAATATAACTTGAAACATAGTAAATAGTTTTACAGGAGTCATAGCCACAATATTTACATGAAGGAAATTGTTGTATCAAATCATAAGTATACTTGCCAACAACTTCATAATCAAATCAATTGCATATAATATACTTGCCTCGTCTTATTTTAGCTAACTACTTAACTTTTCACATTCGACCATTACATTATCATACTCATAAATAGCAATGAGAACCAAAAGAGAACATATAAGTGACTAATTATATAACAGAAGCTTGTTGTTTGTGAGCTGACGAAGCTAACAATGGCTTACTATTATTACTAACATTTTCCCCATACCACTATCTTTCTCTGCACCACCATTGACAACAGTCTCAACACCAACACAACCTACGTTATGAACAATCTCACACATGATAATCTTTGTGCATCAAATTTTAATACAAAAAAAAAAAAAAAAAAAAAAAAAAAGAAAAAAAAAAAAAAAAAGGACCAGTAAACTACTTATCTTATAATCAAACACACACACTAAAAGTTAAGGATATTGACGACATGAGTTATGAGAATTAGGATTTTTGATCGACATTGAACATCTTTCGGTTGTATTGGTGTTTTTCATGGTTGGAAGGGATTTGGTGGTGTCGATGATATCTTAGGTTTATGAGACTGAAATTTAGTTTATGGAGCGTGATTTTCATTTAAATTTTACAATTTGACCCAAAAGTCGCAAAAAATAGCGCTTAGACCCATGTGTATTTTTAAGTTTTTTTATATATGTGAGCATTAAAACTTTTTTTTTTTTTAGATTTGTGAAGCAAATTTGGAAATAATTAGGTTTAATTATTTTTTTAAATTCAAAAAGAAAAATCTAATTAAAAAATTATTAATTAATTAGGTATGATTTGATTTTTTTGAAATGCAAAAGTCCCCACTTGAGGTTTTGTTTTATTATATAAAAATATCTTTTTAGTCGTTTAATGTCTTATGCTTAAGAAGATACTTGCACATGTGTTTTTAACATACAATTCTTTAAAATTTCAAATTTAAAACCCAGAACATACACATTATTTATATATTTAATAAGTTATGACGGATAGTATATGCTTAAGAGTACTTTTACCTTTTACTTAATTTTTTCTTTTAAAAAGAAATAAAACTTCACTTCTAAGAGACAAATTAAAAACAAAAAAATAACTTGCTTATAAGAGTTATAAATGCAAATTGCTATATAGTACTAGTAACACTATAGTCATATTACTATAAATATTATTACAATAAATGCAAGTTATAAAATACTAAGATAGAAAATAATACATCCACATAAAGTGTACAAAATAATTTTCACACATACATGTAGATAGTATAGCTGTCAAATCAAATTGTATCACAATCTCTTTTTATTTTTCTTTTTTACCCTTCACATTTAGTTGACAAATCATTGGGTAAATATAGTTCATAAACTTTTTGTGGAGCAATGCTAAAGTTACGGTAATCCAATGTAGCATTACTATAATCCAATATATTAATAATATAATCGTATTGATAAAATTATATATTATTACATAAAATGCCAATTGTACGAGACACATTAAAAACAATTAACTTACTTATAATAGTTATAAAATGCTAATTGCTATATAGTATATTATGATAGTTATAAATGCAAATTACTATAGTAATACTATAATCGTATTACTATAACTATATATTATTACAACATATGCAAGTTATAAATAATATAGAAAATGGTACATCATAGTTCCACATAAATTGTATAAAACGAGGTGGTGCACCCGCGCGTTGCGGCGGGATTTTTTTATTCAAGTTTCTTAAAAAAAAAAAAAAAAAAAAAAAAAAAAAAAAAAAAAAAAAGAGTACTGTAGCTACAGTACTGTTCATGCCCAGTACTGTAGCCCGTTACTGTTCATCAGCGGCCCGCTACTGTTCATTTACTGTTCATACTGTTCATCAAGCCACGGCTTTTGTAATATAGTTATAATAATTTTTACACATTTAGTTGTCGAATCAAATTGTATTATATTATATATATCTATATATATATTGAGTATATATATATATATATATATATATATATATATATATATATATATATATATATATATATATATATATATATATATATATATATATATATTTTTTTATTTCTTACCATCCACATTTAGTTGACTAATCATTGTACAAATATAGTTTTATAAACTTTTTGTGAAGCAATGTTAAGATTACTGGTAATCCAATGTAGCATTACTATAATCCAATATATTAATAATATAATCGTATTAATATAATAATTCCACAAATACCATGATTTCAAGATGTTATTACAATGCATACAAGTTATAACAATATATTATTACATGTTATTACCATAATTATATTAACGAGTGGGACGAACCCCCCGCGTTGCGGGGAGGAGGGGTGGGGGTGTTCCCCAACTTTTTTTTGTTGGAAAAATTATTTCGTTAATAATTACGCAAGTTTCATAATTTTTCGAGGCCGTTTGGTACGAAAAATAATATAAAAAAAAAAAAAACAAAGACAAATACATTGATTTCGAGAAAGTATTGCATATTTATACTCATTTTTGTTGGAAAAAATTATTTCGTTAATAATGGCGCAAGTTTCATAATTTTTCGAGGCTGGTACGAAAAATAATTTAAAAAAAAAAAAAAAATCATTTACTGATGCTACAGTACTGTAGCAAAATAATAAAATATACTTTTGGCAGACTTGTTTTTTAATATAGATATATAATAATATAATCGTATTAATATAATATACTAATATAATAATATATTATTACAATGCATACAAGATACAAGTTATAAATACCATGATTTCAACACTTTACAACTATTTCATGTTTTCGAAAAGTTTTAACTTCACAATGGAGAAAAATATTGTGTGTATTGCGATCTGTTGCATATTTGTTACAAATTTGAAGATTGGTATGGCAGACTTTGGTAAAGAATGCCCGGAGTGTGGTAAGACGATGTTTCCTTATCCAGTTATCATTTGCGTCTTTTATGCATTATAAATATGAGAAAGAAGAAAAAAAATTCATAGAGATTCTCTTAAAAATCAACATATCACTTACTTTATTTCTTTGTTATTTTGTGTAACATTTTGTATTATATGGTTCAGCAGCAAGTAAAGGCGAAGATTTTCGTCCTTATGCTCTGCCTTCTCAAGAATCTTGCTCAAATGGGTTTTGTGACGACATTTGTTGTAGAGAAATCTGCAAATCGATTCAACCCCCACACGCAAGATTAGTATGTGTAAAGTGTGAAGCCAATGTATGTCAATGTTGTGTTGTGAATAAAAAGACTAAACCACCCGTAGCTATGGATATAAATCGCTGATATGAATGTATACATGAATAATATATAGTGAGCATATTTTCAGTTTATTGTATGTTCTTTAAAAGTTAAGAGATACACATGTCTACATAATTTGGGAGAGTCTATCTCAATTGTGTTTAAAATAATACAGATTCACCGCGTTACTAAAATAATAAGGAAAATGATAATAATAGCTATTAGAGCTGTGTTGCCAAACCATCGTCGAGCCTAGCGAGTTGCTAGAGATTTGTAGGCTGTGTGATTTTGGAAAAGGGTGGTGCATGTTATTTATCAGATAATGTCATTAACCATGCTTTTATAGCAATGAATATTTATTACCAATGCAAAGGAAGAAACCCCATGGAATTGTCATTTTGGTAACACTGGTTTGATTACTCTCACTGACCCAAGTAAGAGATCAACTATCCATATTACAAATCCTGAACCACCGGCCACCAAATATATGAAGCTAAAGCCTTTATTGGTACATCAATCAACCCACTAAATTTGAAGCTAAATTATTGTTATGAGGGAATGTTAATCAACAAACTAAAGATTTGAACACAAATTCTATATATAATTAATATATAGCCACTACAACATTCGACCCTTTCGGAGGGTACAATTTGACCCTTTCGGAGGGGACATGTCCCCGCCAATAACTTTCAGCGGGGACATGTGTGACAAATGGTAATTTTCACGTTGTTAATTAATATTATATGAGTATTAATTATTTTTAAGCTAAGCATTTCTATGCGCATTTGCATGTTTCTGAGTAATTTTGAGCATTTTTGAGAGCCGTTCCGCACACTGTAGCTTACAGTCACTGCAGAAAAAGTATATTTTTGTCAGTAAAGTTAAATTTTCACATTTCTGATAGTTACTGACAAGTCTTGTAATTAACTGAGAGCTTTCTCGCATTTTTTCTGAAAAACAACCGCACGCGCGTACCGACAGCACAGTACATATGGTAATAGTCAAATAAATATATTTTTGAGTCAGTAATGACATTTTATTATATTTCTGACGAAAACGTGGTTAAAAACTTTATTTTACGTAATCGTGTCCAAAAACGTCAAACCGGGACTTTTCGGTAACATTTAAGCTCAAACCGACACACGATACACCAACACGGAGTAAAACTAAAACTTCCCTCCCCTAAATAAGCCTAAAACCGGCCACATGGTATCCTCCACCACTAAAAGCCAAAAGTTCACATTTAATCCTAATGTAATCCATTTTTGCCATTTTTGGTGCAACACTTTTAGGATTTCCAACTCTATCTTTAATACTTACCTAGATTAACTCTCTAATACCATCACCTCCACCATACACGACACACACACATTATTGATCATCCAAAATTTTCTCTAAAGTTCAAGATCATCAAGATCGATATTTAAGGTTTTTGGGTTGTTTGGAGCTTAGTTTGGGTAAATTTGGTGAAGCTTTGGGTGTTTTTGGTACCTCCTAGCCACGTTAACTTCACAAGGATTGTAAGGATTCATAAAACTTTTCTAAACTTGTTAATCTCTTGTTCATTTGGTGTATAATGATGTTTAAAAATGTTAAATGTGTATGTTTTGATAATATGATAAAAGCTAGGGTTTGATCTTCTATGCATAGTGCTCGACATTTTTAGATGATCATGAGTTAATTTGTAAATTTCTTGCTTGTGTGGTAAATCTTGTTACATATGGTGCTAGTTTGATGATACAAACATTAGTTATGGTTTTTGCACTAATTTAAGCACTATATTAATTTTTGAAGCTTATATATGGTTCGACTAGTAAAATAAATAAAAGATTATTGGGGTTTTGAAAAATATAAAATTTTGGCTCAAGTGGTGAAATGGTGGAAAAATATAATTGAGTGTTTATTTGGGATGGATTGAAAATAAGCCTTAAGTTATTGAAAATAACTAGTAAAAAAAAGATGAAAATAAGTTAACACCCTATATATGGGTCGAACAACACATGTTTTGGTCATAGTTGACTATTTAACTAAGTAGCTTATTTATTAGAGCTTATTGATAAGTAAAAAGTGTATTTGGTAACTAATAATCACTAATAAGTAACTAATAATAACAAATTGGACCAAATGGATTTTTGGGCCAAAAAGCCCATGAGATTACTGTTGGGCCGAAGCCCATAAGTATTTTTGATGTTTTGACTTTTTGACCAAACGGACGTAATGAACGAGTAAAATGATTTTTAGTAACGCGACGATATATACGTTATAACTAAAAACGTGTTTTGGGCTAAAAATAGTAAATGGGCTTATTTGAAGAATTTCGGCCCAATGAGCCATAAAAATGATAAATTTAATTTTTGGAATATTTTCCGACTCGCCGAAGTTATTAATGTTTAACGAAGCGATAAATATAACGAAAACCATTTTTGGACTTGTTTTGAGACGTTTAGTCTCCGAAAGGGTAAAAATTGACATTTTTACTAAATTGACATTGAGATTGACTTTTGTGGACTTTTTGACAAAATATTGACTTTACGTCGAAACCTAACGTTAATACTTAAAAGTGAAGATAACGAATAATATAACGACGAAAATATTCACGACACTTGAAATACAGTATTTTTACACTTATAACTAGTTAGTGGAATATTTGAGTAAAAGTTTGCAACACTTGAGATAAAATGAAAACGTTGTATAAACGAATGGGTCATGCCCAAATTTTCTAAAAATCCAACACTTAGAGTATTTTCTGAAAAACACTTAACTTAAGTAAACTTTATGGAATTACTTAACAAAACTTGTTTTCTTATAATAAAGGTTGCATCAGAAATAATAAACGATGTTTTTAATATGATAATTCTTCACTAACTCTATTATATTAACCATTTTCCAAAAACTTATTTAATTAATTTCCATTAATTAAATACATAAGAAATTAACTTATTTTATATATATATATATATATATATATATATATATATATATATATATATATATATATATATATATAACACTTGCGCATTTAAGTCGTGAATACTAGCACGGATGTTCCGTTACGTATTCCCACCATGCACTTTCACCATGAGCTACCCCAAGAGTTACAATGATAAATCATTTCGAAATATATTTTACCACACAGCAAGCAAGAAATACACGAGCACTGGTCAAACGTAAAACTTTTCAAATAAAATAAAGACACATGAGACACGAATGTTTTGCTAAGACTTACCGTACTGATTTAGGGTGCTGATCGGCGCGGTTGCATTATTTTGATTGATTACCTGAATTGCTGTATTTGAAAGGTGAGTTTATAGCCTCATATTTTATACGATTTTTGTTTTATAAGCTTGGGGTGAGAAACATGCAAAACTGTTTTCATGGACCAGAAATGAATCTTGTTTTCAAGTACACACTAATATGCAGAAACCTAAGTTTGCTGAATCCCATTTTGTGCCCACTATCATCTGCCGTTAATTCCTGTCTAGGAAGCCGTTTGATATAAATAGATCTATTGGGAGTGACGTCCTCGTTCGGTTGGCTCGGCATAGCCAAGGCGAACGTATACCAAATCGAATAATAGTCCGAGTGTCTGGGGATTAACACTCGCGGGCACCCTTATTTAATTGCTAACGCTAGTCGTGCTGCATTGTCATAGATCGGTAGGATGAGGCTTAGTGTTTGCATAACGGATAGTGTGTATCTGCTGAATTGTTTTTGGAGATATTGCTATTGGTCCATATGTGCTATTTACTTTAAACCTATGAACTCACCAGCGTTAGCTGACTTTTAGCATTTTTTTCTCAGGAAACTGAGGTGTGTTTAGCCGGGTGCAGAGCATGGCGTCGGTCACAATAAATGATGGAAATGTTTTTAATGCGTTTACTCTGACAATTGGACCTTTTTAATTTAAATGGGCTTCATTTTCATCTGAAATGGTTTTTATGTATTGCTACATGACTTGACTTATGTAAAATATTTTAAAACGGATTTTAATCCGCTCGCTATATCTTATGTTGTGATTATCAATCCAGTAGCACCCAAAGTGTATGCTTCCGCAATATTATGATTTTGGGGGTGCTACAACATGTCCCCGCCGAAAGGTCCCCGCCGCTGATATTTTTGGCGGGGACAAATCTCACCTTTTGGCGGGGACATGTGGGTCCCACAGCCTTTGAGCTGGTCAAACTTGGTCCAGCGTGGCATTACTTTTGGCGGGGACATGTCCCCGCCAAAAAGTCCCTTAATTAACAAGAAAGTCACTTGATTAAGGGATTATGATAATTAATTAAGTCTTTTGGCGGGGACGTTCCCCGCCAAAAAAAACCATCCACTGTTGTAGTAAATTCTTTTGGCGGGGACATGTCCCCGTTAAAAAGTGTAATCCACTGTTGGATTGAATTCTTTTGGCGGGGACACAAAAGGCTTAACCAGATAAAACTAGTTCAACCTTTTGGCGGGGTCTGACCCATTTTGCAGCATATTGCAGCAAAATGGGTAATTTCCATATTTTTTCCTCAAAAAATCTACAACATCACAACCTGTATATTGCTACAACACCACAAGACTCGCATCACAAATTCGCTAAACATAATATCATACATATTCAAATTCGCTAAGTTAACATAATAATGCATATGTATCCAAATTCGCCAAAAACGGTTCAAAAACCGTGATCACATGATCATCTACAAAACTATACATAAGCTAGCTATCCGCAAAATAGTCCAAAACTATACGTGGGGAACAATTTAGCGAGAATCTTAACACATAAACTACATAAACACATAATAATTCATGTAAATCTACACAACTTTGTCCATAACCCCAAAACAAATATAAACCGACCCATCGGACCCAAACAAGCCATACGCTACTCCCCCCACTACCCCCACTCCCCTCCCCTCCCCGGTACCTCGAGACTCACCCTGTGAAGCATTTTGTGATCCCGATGTCCCCGACAAGCCACTCGCTCCAACCCGGCTGAGTCCTGACCCAATCCAGCAAAATATCAATCTGTGTCCTTTGCGTGGATAGCTACTAGGATTGGTTCTGCACGGTTTCCTGCAGCGAGAACGAGGAGGCTTGCTCGCGAGCTCATGAGGCGCTGAGGGTCGTCTTCTGACCACCGCCGGGTAACACTAGACATACGCCAGGAATATGACCGCGCTGCTTACCACCGATCACGTGGCGCATAATATCCAGGTCAGTCATAGTCGTCCCGGAGGAGGTGCTCTCTGTCCGTATCCGTATCATCTCATTCTGTTTAGTTACAAAAAAACAAGAAAAGTAATATATAAGTCGTGATTTATTATATTTCATTAATGTGGGTGAGTTTTTGGAAATAAATTATACTTACGTATCTAGCCTCGGACACTGGAGACTCAAAGACGTCGTCTCTCGTATGGTTGTGTCTGTAAAGCTCGATCAAGTCTCTACCATCCGTGAAGTCGGTGGGGCGGCTCAACTGTTTATAAATAAAATCAATAACGATTCGCCCAACACTATATATATAAATAAAATGATTAAAAAGTGTCTTACGAAGTTATCGCGTATAACATCTAACGAATGGGATCCATGAAGGCTAGAACTCGTGCTCGCGAGCCGGTTTTGCCTGTTGATCGCCCCGATCCTCAACTTCTTTGGGTCTGACCAGTGCTTCACCTGCTTATTATAAATAATAAAAACTATTATATAAATGAATTATTATTATTATTATTATTATCATCAATTTTTTTATTTTTTTTATTATAAAAATATCATTTTATTAAACATAATAAATTTTACATAAAGTTGGATGGGAGCCTAGACACAAGTTGTTCTCCCACTCATTTCTGAATACAAAAACTAACTCAATGAAATATAAAAAACGCCACTTTAAATAATAATAATAATAATAATAATAATAATAATAATAATAATAATAATAATAATAATAATATATTATTATTATTATTATTATTATTATTTATTATTATTATTATTATTATTATTATTATTATTATTATTATTATTATTATAACGTGTCGATCTAGTAATTTACCTGTTTTTCCCAATCCTCAGGCGTCTGGTTCGCCGGACGCTTATTCTTGATCTCTTCAACTTTTCAACCCCACCTTGCCGTGTAAAATTTTGCCTTTTGAATTTGTATTTGTTGTCATCGTATCGCTTTCTGAGGTAAGCTTCGATACTTCTGACAATATCGTCTCCATCCGGACCGGCAAGGTGTTCGCCGAGATCAAAGAAATGCTGCAATAAAATATAATTAAAAAAATAAAAGATAAAAAAAACTTACGTGGAGCTGGTTATTGATGTGGGCCTTGGTGGTCTCGGGAACCTTATCCCACGAATCGTAATGCATGGGAATTGATTCCCGTAACAACGTCCCGACCATGTTGGAGAACCACGAAGAGTGATCGCCAACATGCTCCCACATCCCTTTCGCGTTCTTCCGGAATCTGATCGATACCGGACGACCAGTCTCATTCCTCATTTGGTGGAGTTTCGCGTTCTTTGTGGGACCACGCACCACCTTCCCGCCTTTGCCAATTTTGGCATTGGGCTTGGGAGGTCTCGAATTAGACCCTGCAAGTAATCAAATTCAAGTGATGATGACATAAAATAACAAGTTATCAATTTCAAATAATGATCAAGTTTAATTAAAATAATCGAGAAATTCTTACGCTGACAGTTAGTGCCTATCTTCCTCGAGGGACACAAGGGTGGCTCATTACCTCCATCGCCACCGTGGCTCCTAGCTACAACATCTGCCATCTGTAAACGTACTAGTACACGAACATAGAAATTAGTGAAGAAACACACACACACACACACACACACACACACACACACACACACATATATATATATATATATATATATATATATATATACACACACACACACACACATTCAAATAAATAATGGGATTCTCGTTTTTGGCTTGATAAATGGTACGAAGGTGGAGTGCTAAAGAGGTTGTTTCCTCGTGTTTATGCCTTGGAACTTGACAAAAATATTTCAGTGAGTTCAAAGTTAAAGGCGCCAAGCTTAGTTACTACCTTCAGAAGAAATGCGAGGAGTGGTATTGAACAGACACAGTTTGATTCTATGGCGGAGATCATGAAAACAATCTCGCTGGTGCCTCGTGTTGACAGGTACATATGGTCGCTGGAGAATGATGGCTCATTTTCGGTTGCTTCGATTCGCAAGAAGTTAGACGACAACCGGTTCCAGGAGGAGAGTTTGTCGACAAGGTGGGTCAAATCCGTGCCTATCAAGGTTAATATTCTGGCTTGGAAAGTTAAATCTAATGCTCTTCCTACTCGTTTTAACATATCTCGTCGTGGCATGGATATTGATTCTATTGATTGTCCCATTTGTAAAATGGGTGTCGAAACAACAAGTCATGTGTTCTTTCAATGCAATGTGGTTAGACAGGTTATGAGAAAGATTTCTTCATGGTGGAATGTGGAGTATATGGAGGTTAATTCATATGAGGAGTGGCGTTCTTGGCTCGTGTCTACCCGGATTCGATCAAACATCAAAGTTATTATCGAAGGGATCTATTATGGATTGTGGTGGGTTATGTGGAATTTTCGGAATAAGACTTTATTTGATACGAAGATTCCAGAAAAGGTCTTGATCTTTGATAATTTAGTCTCTAGCTCTTTTTATTGGTTTAAATATCGATGTAAAGCATCGTTCAAATGGGACGATTGGCTTAAAAACCCTTATATTGTTTGTTGTTGATCTAGCTCCTTGCTAGTGTTTAATAAATTTGCCGTTCCAAAAAAAAAAAAAAGGACCGATATAGTCATTTCACTTTGAGTTAGGATGATATTTTACCTTAAAGTTTCTCCATTTTCTTTTATATGTATACATACAAGCACATTTATATATATACATATCTCTTTTTGTGTAATTATGCATATTGCAAGCTTAACAAGAAAATTAATGGGATATCATGTATATACTTTACGTGTAATCATGATCAAAGCTTAACAAGAAAGTTTAACAAGCTTAACATACACATTTACATGTATACATACAAGCACATTTCGTGTATGTTATAAGAAAGTTTGTATTTTTCGTGTATGTTATACATACAAGCACATTTCGTGTATGGTATGACCATGCTTCCGTGCTTTGATCATGATTACACCAATATAACATACACGAAAAATACAAACATATTTGGATCTATCATGCAATATGTTAATCAATCACAAATCAATAAATTCATCATAATATGTCAGACTAGAAAGTGGTGCTCATTAGCAGTTATCGGGCTTGTAATATGTTTTGTAATAGATTAGCACTTAGGCTAATGGGCCTAGACCAAGCCCAAGCCCACTTGTATCTAACTATATGAACTTGATTTCTATTAATTTCTTATAAGAACATATCAAATATCTGACAATTCAAAACTATCAAATAAAATATAAGACAACAATATAAAAATTTACAGAAATATGTTACGCAAAATGTTTAGGAGTGGTTCATATTTGGAATTGCCAATCTAATTAGCTTATGAAATAAATAACTTAAATGTGACAACAATCTTTCATTGGTAAAATAAAAAAACAGTCATTTTGTTTCTAGAGCAAATGGTATAATGGGTTTTTGTTCTTGGCATTTTCGTCCGGCTGACACGACGGCGCCAAACACCAAACCGGGCCTCACGTTTTCGTGTGTCGCACCGTCATCATCAGCACATGTTGTGAGTTTTTCTTTCTTTTTTTGTGTTATATTTGTGTTTTATTGGTTTTGTGTGGACCCATGACATCCCTTTATATTAGGGATAGGTATTTTGTGTGATGTGATAGATTTTGATATTATAGAAAAAATCTGTTGTGACGGTAAATTTTTCCACAGCACTAGACCCATGACACCAACTATACCTAATGCCATTAAGCTTTACCATCTTAAATACATATCATTTAGTATCTAGCAAGTAGCAAAAGATATAAATATCATTTAGTTTGATAGTAATGTTTTAGCTTTTTCTTTTGCGATAAGTCAACGATAATGAATCATTTATTCAATGGTTATACAAATCCTTGGTATCACTAAGCTATCCCTAAATGACTCGGTAACTATGGACCAGATATTTCGAAGGACGTTTTAATCAATAACAAAAAATACTGAAAAACTTATAAAGTCAAAATGAATATATATACCAGTATATTTTATGCCCCATAATACAGGGCAGACGGAGTCATGAAGCTCAAATTTTCAACCCCCCCAAATTCCACCAATAACATCTCTCCAATTCATTTTACCCTTCCAACCCTCTCAACCAACCCTCCCAACTTAATTCTCAGGCATTCATCACTTTTTTCAACCCTCCCAACTTATTATTATTTCAACTTAAAAAACCAATAAAATTGCAAACAAGGAACAAAGCCCGCAGCTGGTAGCCCTACCCGTTGAAACCAACCCGTTGGCCAGCCCTTTGTGTAGGCATTGGTGTTTCCCAATGGGTTGAGCCAACCCGTGTGCAACCCTTCATCCACTCCGTGTCCTCTAATACATAGATAGGAACCAACATCAAAAGTTTAGAATAAAACGATTTGAGTTAATTACATAAATGGTCCATGTATTTTGTCAGGTTTCACGAATTTAGTCCCTAAAATTTATTTTTTGCGGATCTTCTTCTTGTAGTTTCGACCCGTTACAGGTTTAGTCTTTTAACCAATAATTCAGTTAGTTGACTGTTAACTTGATGGATATTTTGGTCTTCTCATGTATTATATTATTATTATTTGAGTAAATTGTAAAAATCGTCTTTGTAGTTTGGTCAAATTGCAGATTCATTCTCGTGATTTGAAACTTAATATTAGTATTAACTTTCTTAATTCAAAAATATTAAAAATATAATTTGAGTTAAAAATATTTACAAAAAAATTTTGTCAAAAAATTTCAAAAATATACAAAAACAAAATTGACAGATTTTTTAAAAATATTCATGATATAATTAAAAAATATTCAAAAAAAAAATTGACATAAATTTTTTACAAAATTTTTATGGATATTTTTTGATAGAAATTGTTTGTAAAGTTTTTGATAGAAAATTCATTTTTAAAATATAATTTTTAATTCAAATTATATTTTGAATATTTTGAATAGTTAAAGAATATTTTCAAAATATAGTTTGAGTAAAAAAAAAATTGATAGAAAATTATTTTTCAAAATATAATTTTTTTTTTAAGTCAAATTATATTATGAATTTTTTTTTTTTTTTTTTTTTTTTTTTTTTTTTTGCCTAATTTTTCAAGATATAAACTTTTGATTTTTTTTGTAAACTTTCAAGATATAATTCAAAAAAGACTCAAAACATTTTTGTAAAAAAATTCTGTAAGCAAATGTCCAAAATATATATTTTACAAAATAAGAAAATCCTACCATAATTCAAATTTACAAAATTTGCAAAAAAACAATTGAATTAAAAAAATTTAATAATAATATTAATTAAATAGTTAAAAAAAAAATAATAAAAAAAAAAAAAAAAAAAAAAAAAAAAAAAAAAACTCGAGGGACTAAATCCATGATACCGAGAAACCACATAGACCAGACTTTTAGACATAAGAAAGTATTTATGTCATTTCAACAATCTAAACATTCACTTGACGGTCAAATTAACAGAAATAGTGATCAAAAGACTAAGCCCGTAACGGGTCAAAACCATTGGGAGAGGATCAGCAAAAACAAAAGTCTGAAGATAAAATCCGTGAAACCCGACAAATCACATATACCATTTATGTAATTAACTCAAATGATTTTATACGGAGAGTTTGGATGTGGGTTTTAAAGTGAATATCACTATGATTTATCACGATTAGATTCATGTGGAAATGATATAAGTTAATTAATATTCGAAATAGTTATACAAGTTTAATTTGTTTCGATAATGAATTTACCTATAGCAACTCTTTTCAAATTTGACTATCTTGACATGAAATAATTAATAATTCATACTCATAAATTATCTAATATATTAAAACATGATAATTTGCTACAGTACAATGAACAGTTGTGCTACAGTATCATACAGTGCAAAACAGTACGCTACAGTACAGAATAGTAACACACATATAGTGGCCCAGAATTTGCAGCCCAGCCCAGTCCATTTAAGAGTAGCAGCAAGTCCAAATTTTGTTGTACACGTATGTATGGTTTTTTTTTTTTGTCTCTCTCTCCATCTCAATTGCCCTCCCTCTGTTTGATCGACAACCAGTAGTATCACCACAGCCTCCATGGCTGTCACCACCACCATGGCCTCCATCGTGCCACCATAATCCCAACGCAACAATATTCAAATTGACAACCACAAACTCGACAACACTATCTTTAATCCTAACACTAAACTTATATTACCTTTTTATCAAAATATTCAAATCGACATAAACAATCCAAAGCCGCATTCACAGGTTCAAAACCAACCCAAAACTACATCACTAACTAATCCTAAACATCACCTCGCCTCGCCGTGACTCGCCGTGAGTCACGGCTTGGCCTTTCCTTGACTGCCGAGACAACAAACCCAACCGGACCTCAAATATAAACAACATTTAAATAACAACAACACAACAACAAGAGATGAACATAAGAACATCAAAATAATCAAAATACACAAACCCTCACCGAGTTGACTCGGTGAGTAGACGAGTTGACTGAGTCAACTGGTTCAACGAGAAGGGGGAGGGGGAGGGTTTTCCACACGAGGGGTTTTAACAAGTTTTTAAAACTATTTTTATTAATAAAACATTTTATTAATCGGATTTAAAAGAAAATAGAAATTAGGGTTTGAAAAATATTATTAAAAATGAGAAAAATAAAGCGCGTGAGGGGTTTTTTACCGAAAGAAGAAGGTGGCGGGGTGTACGGTGGTGGCTCAGTGATGAAGGCAGGAACGGTAGTGGCGCGTGGGTGGTGTTGTGTTGGGAGCCGAAGGCTCAAAATCTCTAGAAATGGAATAAATAAGCCGATCTATCGATTCGGCAAAGAAAAAAGGTCGCCGGGAAAATTTCCTGCACGGTGGTCGCCGGAAGTCGGCCGGAGAACAAGATGTCGCTGGAGGTTGGGCAACCGGCGGTGTAGAGAGAGAGAGAGAAAAGAGAGAGGAATTGTGTGAATAGTTAAATGAAATATTATTATTATTAGGGTTTATATATTTTTGTGTATGGTTAAGAATGAAAATTGAAATATGAGGGTAGTGAAATAAAAATATGGGGCGGAGGGGGCAAAACTGCCAATGTGGTTATTCTTTTGATAAAAACACCGCGGGACCCATTTGACGTACCAAATG
The DNA here is from genome assembly GCA_021014915.2 of Artemisia tridentata subsp. tridentata. Classification (NCBI taxonomy): domain Eukaryota; kingdom Viridiplantae; phylum Streptophyta; class Magnoliopsida; order Asterales; family Asteraceae; genus Artemisia; species Artemisia tridentata. Next base: position 53,863,693 of record CP139509.1, on the reverse strand, counting down.
GACTCAAAAATTAATGAAACTTGCGCCATTGTTCACGAAATAATTTTTACAATAAATAACCGATAAAGGGAAAAAATTAATGGGTTGGGCCACCTACATACACAATAGACCCAGCCCAACAAAAACCCAAAACACTATACAACTCTTACAAACTTAAAATTTAAACATCTTGAATTACACACACTCACAAAAACAAAAAACAAAATAAGCCATAACTATTACTATAAAAATTCAATTATCGTAACAAACGCTATTATAAACCATCATACACAAAATATTTACACAAACTCACCCGCCGCAATGCGCGGACTTCCCCGCTCGTTATATATATATATACTAAAAAGCAAGGAACAGTGCCCCCAAAACACACTAGCAAACAGTAGTCTCGCAATTTTCAGTTTAGACCCTGAGGTTATTGATCCATTGCAAAGTTAGTCCTTAACGGCCGTTACTTAACAGTCGTGACTTAAATTTGCAACGGACCAACAACTTCAGGGGCTGTTTCTGTGCAAATATTGTACAGAAAAAGCCCCTCAGGTTAACTTTTAATTTCAAAGTTAGTCCCTAAGGAATAACTTTGCAACATATCGACACTTTGATGGACTAACAAATGAAAATATCAGCGCTACAGTGCAAAACAGTGCAGAACAGTACCCATGAATAGTGCAGAATAGTGTTTACTATTCATCACAAATTACGCAAATAGTCCCTCGTATTATCTATAAATTTCAAAGTTAGTCCCTAAGGACAAAAATCATACTAATTTGAGAAATACTTTACGAAAATAGTACTTGCAGTAACCGATCTTTTGCATATTTAGTCCTTAATAACAAAAATATTTTTTTGACAACCGTTTCATTTCGAGTTTAGATTAAACAAAATAATCCCGCAGCAACGCGCGGGTACCCCACTTGTTGATAATCTAACTTTCACCAAACAATCAAAACCATTTATTACACTTTACAATCGTGTTAATACAAATATCATCCTAAAAATGTTATTTATATTTTACGAACTTTGCTTAATTTTGTTAATGACAAATACAAAGTTTATCTTTAAGCAAAAACATAAATATAAGAATAAGCATTTTACATTTATAGTAATAAGTCTTTTAAAAACACATTTACACATTACAAGTCTACTAAGGACAACATTACATACATTTACAAGTTTATTCCTTAAAATAGAAACTTTATTTTTAAATATTAGGATGACATCATGGCATGCATCATGAACATAATCTTAGAAAGATTTTGAGATATTTTGTTTAGATCTTCAAGCCAAAGAGTTGACATTTGAAGATATGGAAAGATTGTGCAAGATTTGGAAAGATATGAAGATCTCTTAGCTGGCCTGACATGGCGGATCCAAATCCATACAAGGGCGGATCCATTTTTTGGGATCCGCCAGATCCGCCAACTGTTGGATCAGTTTGCCTATAAATAGTGATGACGTATAGTCTATACCCGGGTCACGAACCCGGTTAGTAAACAATACTAACAATTAAGCCCACCACGTATGGGCCGCAACTGGACTATCAGTTGCGCGGTTTGGGTCGACAAGGCCCAACCCCAAAGCTATTTCCGGAGAATATATGGAATATCTTCTAAATAAAGAAGATATATACCAAATCTCCGATGTCGGCGTACATGCCGAAGAGTAGGGAACACGAAACCTATTAGGGTTTCGTGCATATATAAAGGGCATTCCAGCCCTCGGTAAACGGTACGATCTTCAATAAACCCTAAACCATAAACTAAACCCTACGTTCGATTACTTACTCTCACGCCGGAGGATAATCGGGGGAGACAATCCCTCGATAAGCCTAACGGTGTTTGTTATTTTTCTTAGTGCGCAGGTCACATCAAGCATTAAGATTCGAATTGGTACGAGAATAGAAGCCCTATCAAGGAACGCCCAACTTTTGTATCAACAAGTGGCGCCATCCGTGGGACCCTACACTAAGAATTTTACCGAAAACTAGAATGACGAAACACGGGAGTCACAAGAGTCCGCATGGGAAGAAGGCGCAGGATGACCCACTAGGGAAGAAGCACCAAACAGATGCGCCCCCTAAGCAAAACCCTGGAACAACCAGTGTGCCTAAAAGCTTAGGAGTGTATTCAGATCAGGTCTTCCCTGCAGTGGAATCGCTTACCAAAACTACCCCCGCTATTACGACAAGTACTAGCGCGGTAGACCTCGAGCGCACTCCTTTCACCATGCCAGAGGTGAACTTCAATGAGCCTCCCAATGCGCCTATCCGAAACAAGGATCCTGCCTTGGAAACGGACTCCATCGCGCTTGAAGGAGTCACTTCCGAATTAGCGCCAAGCGACTTTGTATCCCAAAACTACGAAGCCTTGACCGCGCTCATGCGAGAGGAGGCAAAGAAGAGGTCAAGCCAAAGCCTGCACGGCAGACTCAACTTTGACCCTAATCCTGACGCATCCCCACCGCGCTACCGAAAGGAAGGACGCGAGAGGGATAGCCGTAAACAACCAGTGTTCGCCAGGATTGGAAGGAAGGTTGTGGATGATGAAGCAGCCGATCTTCAACATCTGGAGGAACCTGAAGAAAGCGAACGGCGCGCCAATGTCCACGCTAGGCTTGGCAAGCGAAAAATCCAAGATAGGCTTGGGCGACGATGCTCCCCAAGTGAAAGCCCCTCAAGCTCTGACTCTGATGATAGTCGGCGCAAGCGCCACAGAGGAGCAAGCTCAGACTCTGATGATAGTAGACGCAAGCGTCACAAAAGAGTCCGCTCATCTTCAAGAGATTCCTCGGACAGCGAGACTGGACACTGGAAATCAAGAGGGAAATACCGCGACCAGGATGATGAAGACATGTCTCTCCCCTGGCGTCGCCAAAAGGTTGATGCGTTTACTAGGCGCATCAGTGACTTTTCTGAAAATAAGAAAAGGCGCATGCCTGCTAATGTCAAAACATATGATGGGACAGGTGATCCGGATGATCACCTAAAAATTTTCGAATCAGCAGCTACTATCGAAAATTGGCCACAGCCTGTGTGGTGCCATATGTTCAACTCCACATTAGTAGGAAACGCGCGCAACTGGTTTAGTAAGCTTCCACGTAGAAGCATTGGTGGGTTTGAAGAGTTGCGCAGAGCGTTTCGCTTAAATTTCACCCAAAGAAAGAAGTGCGCAAAAAACCCTGTCGAACTCGCTAGGGTTAAACAGCGACAAGGTGAATCCACAAGCGCTTTCATGGAACGCTTCAAGGACGAGTGCATGAAAGTCAAGGCGTGTCCAGAGATACTCAAAATATCGGGTTTTATGAATGCAATAAATAACCCAGATCTGATAAAAAAGCTAAATGATAAGGTTCCCTTAACCTTCGATGAGCTCATGAAGCGCACGAGGTCTTTTGTCCAAGGAGAAGAAGCCGCCGCGGATAGCAGAAAAAGCTATTCGAACCATAGGTCGCAAGAAGAGTCAAGGAGACAATCCAATGACCAGAGCGGCAATCGTAATAGGAGTTACCGTAATCAAGGCGGCGGAAGGGGAAACGACAAGTATACCCCATTAACAAAAACTCCAAAGGAGATATTCGCAACAGAAGGAGCAAACTTCCCGAAACCACCACCAATCCGCACCCCAGAGGATAAGCGTATAGGGAATGGTTATTGCGAATACCATGGACAGAAGGGCCACACAACTAACGAGTGCGTCCAACTGCGCCAATTGATTGAAAAGTTGGTGAAGGAAGGAAAGATGGACCACCTCGTAAAAAACATCAGAGAAGGGAAAGATAAACAAAAACCAGTGGCCAAGAAAGAGGCGCCAAGAGAAAAGGCAGATATCATCTACATGATACAGCCATGGCCGCGCGTGACAAGACAAAAAGTTAGCCAGCGTTTCTCTAAGGGAAACGAAATCTCTTTCCCCTCCCTGACCGCGAACAACGCAGTGGTGGATCCACTTACCATTGAAATACATACGGGGGGTCACGACATCCGTCGCATGTATATAGATGGGGGTGCATCCGCTAATATTATATATGAACACTGCTTCAAGAAACTGCGACCTGAGATACAGAGTCAGTTGATCCCAGCCATAGCACCGCTCACTGGCTTCACAGGAGAGAAGATATGGCCCACGGGGCAATTGCGTCTATTTGTAGAAGTTGGTGACAAACCACACTCTACGGTTACCTGGATGGATTTCATGATAATCAGATCCCCCTCTCCGTACAATGGTATCATCGGGAGACCTGGAATATCATCTATTCGCGCCGTGCCATCCACAGCGCACGGGATGCTTAAGTTCCCAGTGGAAGGAGGCATTGTCACCCTTTACAATACCACCACACCACCCAAGGAATGTAACGCTGTGACAAGTGACGTAAGTATCGTTCCAGAACAACGCGCAATCAAAGTCCCAAACCTAACGGTCGCCATTCACCCTGAATATCCGGATCAACAGGTATCTATTGGTGGGTCTCTGTCTGACAAAGGCAGGTCAGCTATATGCGCACTCTTGCAAAATAATTTGGATATTTTTGCATGGGAACCTAAGCATATGACAGGAGTGCCACGCTCCATCACGGAACATAAGCTACAAATCCGACAAGGATACCCTCCAATACGACAGAAAAAGCGCGGACAAGCTCCAGACCGCGCAAAAGCCATCCTGGAAGAAGTACATAAGCTAGTAGACGCAGGCATCATGCGTGAAGTCTACTACCATGATTGGCTCTCTAACCCAGTGATGGTAAAGAAGAGCGATGGCAGTTGGAGGATGTGCGTAGACTTTACAGATCTCAATAAAGCATGTCCACAGGACTGCTACCCGCTCCCGGAAATAGACTGGAAAATTGAGGCTCTATGTGGATATCCCTTCAAATGCTTCCTGGACGCATACAAGGGATACCACCAAATTCAAATGGCGGAAGAAGACGAAGAAAAGACGGCCTTCCACACAAGTCAAGGAGTCTACTGCTATACAAAAATGCCTTTCGGCCTAAAGAACGCAGGAGCAACATACCAAAGATTGGTAGACACTGCGTTCGAAAAGCAAGTGGGACGCAATTTGGAAGTATACGTCGATGATCTCGTCATCAAAAGCCATACAGAGGAAGAACTGGTGCGCGACATGGAGGAAACGTTCAAAACACTTAGGAGAATCAACATGAAATTGAACCCCAAGAAGTGTACGTTTGGCGCGACGGAAGGCATGTTTCTCGGGTATTTGATAGAACCCGATGGGATCAAGCCTTGCCCAGAGAAAACTCAAGCAGTCATTGACCTCCCCTCACCGCGCACACTGAAAGAAGTTCAGTCACTAAACGGCAAGCTAGCCGGACTGAACCGATTCTTATCCAAATCAGCAGACAAGTCACTTCCCCTATTCAAGACACTCAAGAAGTGCACCAAAAAGGGAGACTTCAGGTGGACTGCGGAAGCGGAAGAAGCTTTCCAACAGCTCAAGCAACACATAGCAGCGCTCCCAAAGCTTGTTGCACCCCGACCAGGGGAAGAGCTGATCATGTACCTATCTGCGACCCAAGGAGCAGTCAGCGCAGTCCTATTGACAGACAGGGACTCCATCCAAACACCCATTTATTTTGTTAGTAAGGCGCTCAAAAAGACAGAGATCAACTACACGGCAATGGAAAAGTTGGTCCTAGCTTTAGTGTTTGCAGCGAAAAGACTGCGCAGGTACTTCCAGGCGCACCCAATCGCTGTCATCACAGACCAACCCATTAAACAAGTTATCTCGAAACCCGACGCATCGGGGCGCTTACAAAAATGGAGTGTGCTACTGGGAGAGCACAATATATCATACAGACCGCGCACTGCAATTAAAGGGCAGATATTGGCCGACTTCATCATCGAGAAGCCGGACACAGACACTCCACTTGCGACAAGCAAGGAGGAACTTCAAGAACCATGGACTCTATTTACTGATGGATCCTCATGCGTAGATGGATCAGGAGGTGGCCTTATTCTCACCAACCCAGAAGGAGTCGAATTCACCTACGCACTGCGTTTTGAATTCACAGCCACGAACAACGAGGCAGAATACGAAGCACTCCTAGCGGGGTTACGTATCGCAGCTCAAATGGGTGTACGTAATCTAGAGGTAAACGTCGATTCACGACTAGTGGCTAACCACGTGTCAGGCGAATATGTAGCAAAGGAGGAACACATGATCCAATACCTCGAAAAGACCAAATCTCTGATCCAGAACTTCGACAGATTCGTCATCAAGCAGGTTCCAAGGAGTGAAAACAGAAAAGCAGATGCGCTGAGCAAAATTGCATCCACCAGTTTTGCGCATCTATCAAAACAAGTTTTGGTGGAAACCTTGAAAAACAAGTCAATAACAGAGATGGAAATATCCACGGTGATAGAAGAGGAACATCCTACGTGGATGACGCCAATCATTGACTTCATCAGCAAGGGCATACTCCCCCAAGAACAAAAGGAAGCTCGGAGAATCCGGCGCACAGCGCAGCGATTCGAACTCCGAGATGATGTCTTATATAGACGCTCATTCCTACAACCATGGCTTAGGTGTGTTGGACCTCTCCAGGCAGACTATGTACTTCGAGAGATCCACGCAGGCTCATGCAGCATGCACTCAGGACCACGATCCATAGTAGCGCGCGCCCTCAGGTCTGGATACTATTGGCCAACTATGCACCGCGACGCACGCGACCTGGTACGAAAGTGCAATGATTGCCAAGTTCACAGACCCATTCCGCGCCGACCACAGCATGAGCTAACACCTATTACATCGCCATGGCCATTCTACAAATGGGGTATCGACATCGCTGGACCTTTCCCCATTGCCGCAGGAGGATTGAAATTCCTCATTGTGGCAATAGATTACTTCACCAAGTGGATCGAAGCAAAGGCAGTAGCGACTATAACAGGTAACCAGGTGAAACGATTCGTGTGGGACAACATAGTATGTCGCTTTGGATTACCTGGAGAAATTATCTCTGATAACGGAAAACAATTCCGCGATAACCCGTTCAAAGACTGGTGCGAACAGCTGAACATCACGCAACACTTTGCATCAGTAACTCATCCACAAACCAATGGTCTGGTCGAGCGCGCAAACAGAAGTCTTGGTGAAGGAATCAAAGCGCGCCTGGATAGACACAAAGGTAGATGGGTTGAAGAACTATCACATGTTCTTTGGGCGCACCGAACAACCATCAAGGTCAGCAACGGGGACACCCCCTTCTCCTTGGTCTATGGGACAGAAGCTGTTATACCAGCTGAAATTGGAATGCCAACCATCCGTACTGCGGAAGTTAATGCGGCAACCAATGATGATGAGCGGCGCATAGACTTAGATCTATTGGAAGAGCGACGTGAACGCGCAGCAATACGTGAAGAGAAAGCCAAGTCGAAAATGAAAAAATACTATGATACCAAAGTGCGCAGCACTTCATTCAGACCAGGCGACTTCGTATACCGCGAAAACGACTCAAGCCGCGCAGAAGACACTGGAAAGCTAGGACCAAAGTGGGAAGGACCTTACGAGGTCATAGAAGCACTTGGCAATGGAGCGTACAAGCTACGCGACAAGGACGGAAATGAGCTACAGCGAACATGGAACGTCCGCAACCTCAAACGGTGCTATCTTTGAAAAAGGCTACGGCCCAACATGGACACTCTTGCGCTTTAGAAAGTGCCCTCAATAAAGATCCATGTAATTTTATTTTTATGAATTATCTAGATAAACATTTTTTGTTAAACTTGCAAGTATTAATAAAACGTTATGGTTTCTAGCTAACTCCATAACACATTTAACTTTATTGTTTGCGTTTCTTATTATGTTTCAATATCGTTATTATCTTGCCTACATGGCGTGCATGCACACACTAAGACCCACGATGGCAGAAAGGATGAGTAAACCTAATAAACTACTCGTTGAGTAAGAGGGTTGCAAACCCATCAACACCGGATCACGAATCCTTGTTAAACACCTTGCGCTCAAGACGTTGGCGCAAGTTCCTCGCTCATCCCACGGCGGATGCGCGATAGAGCACACTGTGCGCGTTTAACAAATAAGGAAATCAAGACTCTTGATTCCTTAAAGTAAAAAATACGATAAGTAAATTTACACAAATACATAGACGACTATGATTAAGTTGGACAAATTCAACACACGACTACGGTCCTTAAGGAAACTCATACACGATTATGATCCTTATTTTCTAAATACGCTTAAACACTTACACATATCTTCACACAAGGATATATAAGTCGTACAAAGAACTACGAGTTCAAAAGGCATAAGCATTTAGAAATTATAAAAACACCAAGTACAAAAGCAACTTTTTATTTATAGAATACGTTTCTACAAAAAGGCTTATACAAAAAGGCTAAATGCTATAGGCACGCCTTAGCTGGCTAGAGCCCCCATCAAGAGCCGCTTCCTTTGCATCCTCGAGTCGCTTCAGCAACTCAGCATCATCAAGGGAAACAGTGGCCACACAGACAGGCACACCATCGGATCTAGGCTGATGCGCAGCGCCTATGCCGCACAGAATGGCCTTTCCTTTCTCGCCTTTCTTCCGTGCGACCCTGGAAACATGCGCATTTAGCGACCTTTGCAAAGAAATTTCTTTCTCAAGACGGAAAGGATTTAGAATGTCACGAGGCTGAGCAAAGATGGGTACCTTCAACTGCGCCACATCAGGCTTCAAGTAGAAGTCCACCTGCTGCTCTGCATCATCCTGCAGATGCCTAGGAAGAGTGAGCCCCGCCATAATCACACTGATCGGCTGGTCCTGATCACGCTCCAAGAGAGCGATGTGCGGAAGCTCAAGCTTCTTTAGCTCCTCCATGGCAGCAACAAGCTCAGCATGGGCATCCGCCTTATACCCAGGCACCTCAGCAAGCGGCACAGTCAGCAACTTGGCTTCCGCAAGCTTGTCTGCGGCCGAGGTCTCACCGTGCGCAATGGCGCAATTGACAACCTTCCCAAAGGATCCGGTGACCTCAGGATGCTCCAGCGTACACATGGCGGCCAGGCGAAGACCATGGCTGATCAACCACCTACGATATAACACAAGTGTTAATAAGAAAAAGGGTCTCAAATATATACAAGTTATAAGGAAAATACAATGGTCATATACCTGCGCTCGGCCACAGCTTGAACCAAATGAGGATAAAGCTCCTCATCATACTCGATGCTAAGCTTACGGAGCTTCTCCTCCTGCATCTTCAGCGCAAGCTCCACTTTGCTGCGGAACTCCTCAATGTTGGCAAAGTGCTTGCTCCTATTTTGTTGCAAGTACTTCAGCGCCCATAAAGAATTCCGTCTCTGAAGATCCGCAGCAGCGCGCTCCTTCCCCAGCTCAGCCATCACCATGACCTTCTCCTCACCCATCTTTTGCGCAGACGCCTCTGCGCGCTCCAGTTTAGCCTTGGAGCTCAGCTGCTCAGCTTTAGAGCTTGCTAATTCAGACTGCACAGACGCTAATTGCGCCCGCAGTCTGGAAACTTCATCAGACTGGTACACCCTGGCTTGCGAAACCAGCTCAGACTGGCGCACAGCTATGGAGGCCAGCTCCTCCATCGCGAGATCAAAAGGACTTAACTCCACCGCAGTGTCCTTCGACGCAGACGCCTCAAGGGGACTCTCCTTGGGTGGCGCACTCTCATCAGCAACACCAGCAGGCTGTTTACTGTATGAAACATCAAGACGCAAGATCAGCGTACGGAAAACAGACAAGCATATACAAATTCCTAAGGGGTTAATAAAAACTACTTACGGGGGGGGAGGAGTCGAGGACACGTTTTTCTCCTTCTCAGCCTCAGTTGAGGACACGTCCTTCTCCTTCTCAGTTTCAGTCGTGGACGCACCTCCACCAGACTTCTCAGCTTCCACACTGAAGACACGGAGCAACACGGTTAGAGTAAAATACAACTTGACAAAAGTTTATAGCTAACAATTCAGATACTTACTCCATCTGCACCTCAGTAAAAATGGGCCTTCCCCAGCCTCAGTCCGCAGCCTCTTGGAAGGCCCTTCACCATAACCACCAGACGCTCTCTTCCGCGTCAGCTGGGAGACCTCCTCCATATCATTATCAGAATCCTCTAAATGGATCAAGGGGGGAGGAGGCTGCGCAGCCTCAGGACTTGGCTGTACAGGAGGAGCCACCTCCTGAATTGGCTCAGCTGCTATCACACCAGGGGAGCCTTCGGGATCTGGGATAACCAAATCCACGACACGCCCTGCCGTCGCCTGCAGAATAGTCTGCTCACCATCCCCCAGAGGACGCACCCCCACCGCCACAGCACGCGGATTTTCCAGCCTCACAACAGCAAACAGATCCATATCTGCGCATCAAGTAAACAAAGGAAAGCAAGTTACATAAAGTATGAAAAAAGAAGAAGCGCTTACACTAAATAACGACAGTAAGGCGACAGAAGGAGCACCCACCCGTGCCATCCGCATTCAAGAATGTGGGGACCTCCGTCTCATGCTCAAAGAAGTTGCGACTGATGCCCATATGCACCAGGAACGCCTCCGGATATGGCTTGATGGGAATACGGTTCTCATCAATGATCGCCGCATGATCTGCGTTATACCACGTCTCAGGGGGGCGCTCATCCTTGGGCAGATCGGCACGGGTGTAAAACGGAAAATGGTCAGGGAAGACGGCTTCATCAACCCAAAAGAATTTTTCCCTCCAATCCTTGAGCTTATCTACCTTCTGCACGTAACATTGCAACTTTCCAACGCGCTTCGAGAAGGTAACCCACCCATTTGACCACGTTGCGTGATAAAACGCGCGAAATAAGTGGAGGGTTGGGTGAATCGCCAACAAGCGACAGTTCACCTCAAAGTTAGCAATCTTCCCAGCACCAATACAATGCAACTGGGAGATGTGGAGATTGTAGTAATTGAGAATGTCACTCAGTAACACGGAGATGGGGACGCGCTGATTCGCCCACTCGAAAAAGCGCGTATATAACCCCACCTTCCCAGCAGGGAAATCCGCGATGGTGTCATTGGGACCGGGTACCTCTGGGCGCAGGCCCATAGGGATAAAGTAATCCGAGGTGAACTGAATCAGTTCATCCTCGGTTATGTCAGAATGAAAATCATGAAGTTGCGCTACCATATTGTGACTCAGATTATGTGCGCACGCGCAATTACCTTTGAATTATCTTTTTCTTGGAAGATTTGAAGATGTGAAAATGGTGGAAGTGTGATTTTTTAACTGTGGAAGTCACAGTGAATAAGCGGCGGTAGTTTATATACCTTTCCTATCCACCACAGATGATCGCCACGTGTACCCCACTAGCTCCAATCGGTGTGGCTAGGATAAATGACGGGACATGGCAAGTGGGCAACCTCTCCATTTCCCAAGGTACCCAAATTGCACTTTTTTGGACTAGATACATTACACGTGTGTTTTGGGCGGTAATTTTTGAAAGCTTCCCGCGTACGCGTGGGGATATTTTCGATACGACTCTAGTCTAGCGTCCGCAGGTTTTACCCTGCGCACACTAGACTGGGGGGACATGATGACGTATAGTCTATACCCGGGTCACGAACCCGGTTAGTAAACAATACTAACAATTAAGCCCACCACGTATGGGCCGCAACTGGACTATCAGTTGCGCGGTTTGGGTCGACAAGGCCCAACCCCAAAGCTATTTCCGGAGAATATATGGAATATCTTCTAAATAAAGAAGATATATACCAAATCTCCGATGTCGGCGTACATGCCGAAGAGTAGGGAACACGAAACCTATTAGGGTTTCGTGCATATATAAAGGGCATTCCAGCCCTCGGTAAACGGTACGATCTTCAATAAACCCTAAACCATAAACTAAACCCTACGTTCGATTACTTACTCTCACGCCGGAGGATAATCGGGGGAGACAATCCCTCGATAAGCCTAACGGTGTTTGTTATTTTTCTTAGTGCGCAGGTCACATCAAGCATTAAGATTCGAATTGGTACGAGAATAGAAGCCCTATCAAGGAACGCCCAACTTTTGTATCAACAAATAGCAAGCTGATCATTTGGGCATTTTCATCACTCATATAGCTTAAATACATACTCATTCATTTACATATCACTAACTCATATCATTCTTTCATTTCATTGATCTTTCCTTTTGTAGCAAAGAAGATCACAGCATATAAGGATCAACCTTCTGTTGTTATCCTTTTAGTATAGAGTCTGTGTGATTTTGTTTTAGTTCACACATCATTGTTTGTATCATTTATTCAGTAGAGTTTGGTTAGTGTTTTAGTCCTTAAAACACAAAGAGTGTCGGGAGTGGTTGTACCCTTGTGAAAGAACCAACGGGAGTGGTTGTACCCTTGTGAAAGAACCAACGGGAGTGGTTGTACCCTTGTAAAGAACCCGGTGTTTAGCTTAGTACCGGATAAAGAGTAAGCGACGTGTAAAGGTTTTCTCCGCCTAGAAGGGAGCTTGTTTCTTAGTGAAGAAAAACTCTCGAGTTAGAGGCTCGAGGAGTGGAGTAGGGCAAGGAAGAGAGTCCTTGTAGCCGAACCACTATAAACATCTGTGTTGTGTGGTTTGATCTTTCCTCTCTTTACTTCTTTACTTATATTACTTGTTTGTGTGCTTGATTGTTCACTTTACTTTGAAATCACATTAAGTATACAAAGCGAATTAATTTTAAAACGGTAAAAACTATTCAACCCCCTTCTAGTTTTCCACAATTAGTACCAGAGCGGCGTTACTCAAGATTTTCAAAATATATTGTATTTTAAAAACTTGAAACGATCAATGGATTTTGAAAACTTTAAAGAAGGGCAATCTATGCAAAGACCACCACTATTTGAACCAAATTGTTTCATATATTGGAAAAATCGCTTTGAGACATATGTGAAGTCAAAGGACATAGATATGTGGTATATTATTGTAGAGGGTGATTACAAGTCCATAAGTAATGATATTTCAGGTGGTCGGGATGTAGGAACTTCTTTTATTCGTCACAGTGATGAGCAAAAGAGGTTGATTGCCAAAAATAATAAAGCCAAAATGATGATTTACAATGCCTTACCTAAGAAAGAATATGAAAGAGTTTTTATGTGTAAAACAGCTAAAGATATTTGGCAATCACTAATTATCACTCATCAAGGGAACTCACAAGTCAAAGATAACAAAATTGATCTTCTTGTTCAACAATATGAACAATTTGTTATCTCTGAAGATGAGACCATTGATAGTGCGTTTGCTAGGTTTAATACTATTATTACATCTCTTAAAGCACTTGACGAATCTTTTTCTAGTAAGAATTTTGTCAGAAAATTTCTAAGAGCACTCCATCCGAAGTGGAGAGCAAAGGTGACAGCTATTGAAGAATCCAGGGATCTTTCAAGCATGACACTGGATGAGCTTATAGGAAATCTCAAAGTTCACGAAATGGTGATGGAAAAAGACTCAGAAATTGTTAAAGGCAAGAAGGAGAAAATGAAGTCCATTGCCTTGAAAGCTAGAGTTGAGTCAAGTGATGATGAAGAGTCTTGTTCTAGTAGCGAAGACGAAGAATATGCCATGGCCGTAAGAGATTTCAAGAAATTCTTCAGGAGACGAGGAAAGTTCGTTAGACCACCTCGTGAAGAAAAGAAATCCTTCCGAAAAGACCGTGATGATAGGAAAGGAAAGGTAGACAGGAAGTGTTATAGGTGTGGTGATTCTAGTCACTTAATAGGAGAATGTCCAAAGCCTCCAAAGAACAAGTCTCAAAGAGCCTTTGTCAGTGGAGCTTGGAGTGATAGTGAAGGAGATGACGACAAGCCTAAGAACGACGAAGTTGCTCTCATGGCTCATGACACAGAAGAGGTACATTCTGACTCGTCATACTCTTCTATAGATGATGAAACCTTAGAAGTAGAATATAACAAATTGTGTGAAATTACCCTTAAAATCATAAACAATAATAAATTCTTAAAAACCAAAACAACACTTTTAGAAAACGAAGTTCATTGGTTAAAAGAAAAGGAGATAAGAATAGAAAAGGGTAAAAGTGTTAAAGAAACATGTGTGTCGTGTCAGGAACTTAAATTAGAACTAGAAACACTTAAGTCAACACAGGAAGAACTTATCAAACAAAATTCTAAGTTTAAAAAGTTTGATAAAAATATAAACTGTATAGATGAGATAACGAAGATGCAAAAATTACCTCATGATAAAACCGGACTAGGTTTTATGAAACTAGGAAGCTTAAGTGAGTTTAAGAAACAAACAGTGAAAGAAAAAGAAACTGTTCCAACTGAGTCAGACACCCACGGATCCGCCAGTTGTACCCAAGGGATCCGCCGGTACTGTTGATGAACAGAAGGTTCTTAAAACGAATCGTACTGAATTTGTTAAGGTCACTAGAAAACCTAGCACTAGTACAACTGTTAACAAACAAAAACCATCAGTCTCTATAGGAAAAGGCCAAGTTAGAAATGAGTATAGAGTTAAAACGATTCAACAGACACCTAAAACCAGTTTTCCCAAACACCCCTTTCCAAAGAGTAACTTTAACTCACAACATCATTATCAAAATAATTGGAACCAAAACATGTCTAGAAACTTTCAAGGTCCCAACTTCATGCCATGGAACACTTGTCCACCATTTCCATACATGAGTCATGATAATGTTATGTTTAACCCAAACGGACCCATGAGATATTGGGGACCAAACGCTTGAGTTTTTCTTGAACTTAGGCGTGCTTGAAAGTTGAATTAGAACCTGATGAGTGGATTAAAGATAGTGGGTGTTCAAGACACATGACGGGAAACAAAAGCCTTTTCTCAAACTACCAAGTGTACGACGAAGGTAATGTCACATTCGGTAGCAAGCTTAAAAGTAAAATCATCGGAAAAGGTACGATTTCTCATGACTCTCTCACTATTGAGGATGTTGCTCATGTAGATAACTTAGGATTTAACTTGCTTAGTATTAGTCAATTATGCCGCAAAAAGTATAACGTCCTTTTCAGTGAAAATGAAAGTAAAATACTTAAGGATGGCATAACCGTAGGAAAAGGTGTTTTGAAGAATAATGTTTACGTTATGAAACTAGACAAAACACCTAAAGACAAACTTTGTCTCACTTCTTTGGACGATAACTCAACTCTATGGCATCGACGCTTAGGTCATGCCAATATGAGGTTAATTCAATCCGTATCATATAAGAAACTTGTTAGGAACCTGGCTAAGTTGAAATATGACCAACACTTTTGTGATGCTTGCAAAATAGGAAAACAAGTTCATAATAGCCATAAGGCTAAAAACATGGTGTCTACATCTAGGTGTCTAGAATTATTACATATGGATTTGTTTGGTCCATCCGCTATACAAAGTTATGGGGGAAACTTCTATACTTTGGTAATAGTAGATTATTACTCTAGGTATACATGGACTAAGTTTTTGAAAACTAAAAACGAAGCGTTTGATAAATTTGAAATCTTAAGTAAGAAAATTCAAAATCAAATAGGAAGTAACATAGTGTCAATAAGAACCGACCATGGTCGTGAATTTGACAATGAAATCCAATTTGGAGCTTTTTGTGATGCCAATGGCATAACTCATAATTTATCGGCTCCTCGAACCCCTCAATCTAACGGTGTGGAAGAACGCAAAAATAGGACAATTCAAGAAATGACTAGAACCATGTTAAATGAACAAAACATACCTCAAAAGTTTTGGTGTCACGCTGTAGATACATCCACATATATCCTAAATCGAGTCCTAATTAGACCATTCTTGAAAAAGACTCCATATGAGTTATATAGAGGCAAAAAGCCTACTTTAGGATATTTTAGAGTGTTTGGAAGCAAGTGCTTCATTTTAAACACAAAGGATTATCTCACCAAGTTCGACCCAAAGTCGTATGAAGGTGTATTTCTAGGATATTCACAAACTAGTAAAGCATATATAGTTTTGAACAAAGAAACCTCAAAAGTCGAGGAATCATTGAACGTAACATTCGATGAAAGTCCACCTCCCTCTAAGACATCACCTTTGGTAGATGATAACTTAGTTGAAAGTCAAATGGTTGATAATCAGGAAAATATTGAAAGTGAGAAAGAAGATGAACCGGTAAAAAGAGAAATAGTTAATATCAAAGAAACCAAAAGTCATCCATTAGAAAACGTCATAGGAAAAATCAATGAAAGAACATTAAGGTCTAAAGCTCAAAATGAAAGTAACTTCTGTTGTTTTGTTTCAACAATTGAACCTAAAAATGTTAATGAAGCCATAAAAGATGAATCTTGGGTCATTGCGATGCAAGAGAAATTAAATCAATTTGTTAGGAATGACGTTTGGACATTAGTTCCACAACCTAAAAATAAACCATAATCGGTACAAAATGGGTTTTTAGAAATAAAATGGATGAAAATGGCATAGTGTCTAGAAACAAAGCTAGGCTAGTAGCACAAGGCTACAATCAACAAGAAGGTATAGATTATGATGAGACTTTTGCACCCGTAGCTAGACTTGAGTCAATTAGGATATTACTTGCATATTCATGTGCACATGACTTTAAACTATTTCAAATGGATGTCAAAAGTGCATTTCTAAATGGTTTCATAAATGAGGAAGTGTATGTAGCACAACCTCCCGGCTTTGCCGATTTTGAAAAACCTAATCATGTCTACAAACTTAAGAAAGCATTATACGGACTTAAGCAAGCACCAAAAGCTTGGTATGATCGACTTAAGACCTTCCTAGTTGACCATAAGTATACCATGGGCCTAGTAGACAACACTCTCTTCACCAAGAAAAAGGGATCACATATTATCATAGTCCAGATATATGTGGATGACATTATATTCGGTTCAACTTGTCAAGAGTTATGCGATGAATTTTCGAAAATCAGGCATGATGAGTTTGAAATGAGTATGATGGGGGAACTAAACTTTTTCTTAGGTCTCCAAATAAAACAATTAGAAGATGGGATATTCTTCAACCAATCTAAGTATATCAAGGATATGCTTAAGAAATTTGGTCTTGAAGATTCTAAACCTATGAAAACACCAATGTCTTCCGAAACCAAAATCACCAAGGATGACGAAAGTGAATCCGTAGATAGCACTAAATATAGAGGGATGATTGGTAGTTTACTCTACCTAACGGCTAGTAGACCGGACATTATGTTTAGTGTTTGTCTATGTGTACGCTTTCAAGAAGATCCGAAAACATCCCATCTTGAAGCCGTTAAACGGATATTTAGGTACATAAAAGGCACTACACATCTAGGATTATGGTATCCCAAAGAGATGGGAATGGAAACCATAGTGTATGCCGACTCAGACCATGCTGGTGATTATGTTGATAGGAAAAGTACAAGCGGTATTTGTACTTTTGTAGGACATTGTCTCACCTCATGGTTTGCTAAGAAACAAACAGCCCTCGCCATATCAACAACTGAAGCCAAGTACGTGTCAGCAGGAAAAGCTTGCCAACAAGCACTGTGGATGAAACAAGCTCTCGTCGACTATGGAATTGTACTCAATGACATTCCCATTCTTTGTGACAACAAAGGAGCTATCGATCTTAGCAAAAATCCAGTCCAACATGCTAGAACCAAACACATAGAAATACGTCACCACTTCCTACGTGACAATGTTCAGAAGGGAAATATCTCAATTGAGAAAGTTTTCTCAGAGGACAACATTGCAGATATCCTCACAAAACCTCTCAAGAGAGAACCTTTCAACTATCTTAGACTTGGTTTAGGATTAATGGAACCTAGTGAGTAGATTAAACATTAAATCAAACCTTAGATTAACTAAACGCAGGCAATACCAAAATTGGTGTTCTGATCCTGCGGATCCAACCGACAACAAGGGTGGATCCCTTGTTTTGGATCCGCCGGATCCGTGGCCTGTTGAGCCAATTTTCTGTTTATTTAATAAACTTCCTGTACTATTCATCACACTTCCCAACACTCAAACACCTACTGGAACTCGACCCATAATTCACCAAACTCACAATTTAGGCCATCTTTCTCAACCAAATTAAGCTCTAAACATCACTGTAAGTATCCTTATCATGTATACATTCCTGATCTGCGTCTAGGATTTCTATTTCATGCACAAAACCAAAACTTGGGGTTTATGCATAATTCTTGAAAAATCATGAAGCATATTTACTAAATTGCATAACAAATCATGTTTTTCATAGTTAGGAATTGCATCTTGTAGTACATTATAATTATTCATCAAAAACCACATGAGAAATTTTTGCTAAAATCTTCTCACGACTAGGAAAAACGGTTTTTGAACATTGTTCATACAAATACAAAAACGATATGTTTTAAACATCACTTGCATAATGTCTCTTGAATGCTAAAAGGAATACATAACTAATATGTATTTTCGGGTACATTCAAATGAAGCTACATTAAAGTAGGAGCGTTTAGGTTATCTCTCGTTTTATCATAAAACTTGCATAAACAAAAATTTCATGCATCAAAAGGAGTCGAGATAACCGTACCTCCACATTGTCCCCATGTAGGCACACACTAGACATTTATACGTATTTTCGATAATTTTAACTAAACTATATATTTTTCTTGTCTAGGATAACTATGCCTCCCGCAACTAATTATGATCACAAAAACACCATCAAATACCTTCCCAAACACCACAAAACCAAAGGTCTCACCGAAGCTCAAGTAAATATTTTTAAAGCACTAGAAAAATGATATGTCCATGAGGGTAGGGTTGTAGACCCCTCATTCTATAAAGGTACCATTCTCCGCGAGCAATTAGCCGCGATTTATTTCGATAGTCTTCTAGACATTGATGAGCCCATCATCCCTAGGTTCATTCTCGAGTTCTATGCTACTGTAGGACTTAGTTCTAATGATTATGGATACATGAATATCCATTTCAGAGTCAACGGGTTTCAATTCAATATTCCTTTAGATCAATTTGGAGATGTCTTAGGAGTTCCAAATCAAGGAACTTGTTTCTATTCTGACAAGTGGTCGTTAACCATTCTAGAGTCTAACCTTGATCGTACGGCACCATATGCCACACCATTGATTGCAAAAGAAACCATTCGTGAGCATCTCTTTTTACCTAGGAATAACCAAACTAGGATGTATCGAGGTCTTCAAGTAGATAGAGACCCATTTGCCATGGAACTTAATGAACTTAAGCCTCAATTTAAGAAGCTTAAGGAAGTTTTAAGGGCAAATGTCATAAGCACAATAGGAAATAGAGACCAAATCAATGCTAGCCTTTGCTACATGATGTATTGTGTGTCAAACCATCAACCGTTCAACCTTGCATACTATATCGCCAAGCGAATGGCCGATATTCTGGTTCAAGGTACCACCGCAATGCCCTACGGGATGCTTTTGACCCGTCTCTACAAAGCTTTTGCACCCATTCCTAGAAATGATTTAGGATTTGTTCCCGACTACACCGAGATTCCACACACCTTTGTTCCTTTAAGTGATCATAGGGTAGCGGTTGCAAAAGGCAAACGTCCTCATCCTCCTACATCATCATCATCATCATCATCAATGAGCGAAGATGATGGTTTGCCCAACTCTAGGATCTCTCCACCGGAGTACTTAAGTCAACTTCCACCAATCCCAAATGAATCGGCGGAATTTCAGCAAACCAAAGGAATGGTGAAGAACTTGGGGCGTTGGATCATGAAACTTCACAAGGGTTACAAGAAATTGAGCAAGAAGTTAAAGTGAAGGGAGTGTTTGGTTTTAGACTTTATTAGACAATGATGTGTTAAACATGTATGTTTCTTAAGACATTATGTTAGTACTTGACATATGTGTAAACTAACTTGACATTGCAGGGCGATAACACATGTTGTTATCAATTTTCCAAGATTAAGCCCCCGTTTGGCTTAACTCCCTTTATGGTAACATATTATGATCGGATTGATCTATGTGTATACGTGTGTTAGAATCTATATATTTAGTATATTTGTATCACATATTAGCTATTACATATGTTTTAGGAGATTTTTCGGGTTTTGACCGAGAAACGAAAAATTCGACATATGTTCTGTTAAGAAACTGACTTTCCATATGGCGGATTTGGCGGATCCCAAATTTTGGATCTGCCTAGTGTTTCCTTTGGCTCCGCCATTCCTGAACCTGCGGATTCGATGGCTCCCAAATTTTGGATCCGTCTTTGTTGTCGATTGGATCCGTCTTTGTTGTCGATTGGATCCGCAGGTGCCTACAGTAACATTTTTCAAAAATTCCCGACTAATCCCGATAGTTAGATTTTGGATTATAGTTTTTAGGAATTCTTTACTGATCATTAGACTCTTTAGAATGTTTTAGGAAACTCTTAGAACCTTAAGAAATCAATTTCCCACCAAAATTTGAATTTTCAAATTTTCCATGTGAGTTACATTTCCAATACAAGCAAGGAACCCTTTTCTGGGATCCGTCAAATCCGTGGGAACATCATATCAACAGATTTTCCACTCACTCTTTGCATTAACTGCAAATCTTCTACAATTCACTCAACTTGAGCTCTATGGTTTGACTTAAATGATGTGACTAGCACAAATTTTTGTTCCAAATCATTAGGAACCAACATTCTCCATTGGATTCACATCAAATCCAAACACTAACTTCAAAAATCTCACTGTCTATAAATTAGGAAGTTCAAGTTCAATCAAAACTCACTCACTCATCATCTTCTCTACATATCTCTCCTGTACTTCTTAGCTACATTATCAATCTTAACCATGACAAAATCAAGTAACTCATCCACTAGCAGACCCCCAAAAAGAACTGCTCGTATTAGTGTTAAGCCTTGTTGCTTCATAAACTTAGCTAACTCATCAGAGGAGGAATCATCCCCTCTTAATATCTCATCTCCCATAGCAAATGAAAATTTCCTCACACTCTCCACTCCCACACCATCAAATGTAGCCATCCATACTCCACCACCAACAATTACTCCAATCGCTACCACACCACCACCCGCTCCATCACAACCTGTTAGATCACCATCAATCCCAAACTCACCCAAACTCCAACCAATGGAGTTATTTAGGACTCCACCTACATCACCATGTCCATATCTTGATGACTTGGAAGACCTTCCACCAAGGTCAACCAATCCTCCACCCATGACTTTTGAAGGTCAAGAACCCATGCTTTTTCATCCGCTTCATCGGGATATCCACGGTCCTTTATACCGTGATGCACCACCACCTCAACCTCAAACACAACCTCTCTCACCCTATCCACACTAATTGCCATTGATGAGGTAATGTGGATAAATGAGCCACAAACCCAAGAAGAGATCAACGAGGAACTCAACCGCCTCAATGCTCTTTCTAATATGGTGGATTCCCGCCTTGATGAAGCAATGAATCTCCAAACCATCTTGATGAACTCCATCCCAACTCCACCATCATCCAACCAACAACAACAGCCACCATCAAACAACCAACCACCACCACCACCACAAAACAATGAGCCCACTCTTATTCCCGACTATCAAAGGCATGATTGCTCTCAATGTGAGAGGACCGCTCATTTGGCCCAAAGGACCAACATTTTGGTCCATGAGCTCCAAAATGAAATGAGGTTCATCTTGAACCACATTCTCGAGCGTCTCAATGCAATCTCTCATCCTCCTCAATAGGAGCTTTTTAGTTTCCTCTTATAGGAACTTTTAGGATGTTGTTTTAGAATTTTTCTTTTTAGGATTTATTTTCTTTGTTTAAATGTAACATCATTTTTTTCAAGTAATGAATGTTATGTTTTTATGCTTGTAGGTGATCAACATAAAGCATATTATCTTATTTTAGATTACTAACATCACAGTATAGTTGTTTTTAACTTCACATAATGCTTTGATCAAATGTACATTAGGTATTAAATTTTGATCAGACACTTTATTTTGACTTTTTAAAGTCAAATGGGTTGACCTTTCTTGTTTGGTTGACCATTGCATATGCATTTTGCTTCTTGATTGAAGTTGTTCATTACTAACTTTTCTTTTATAGCATCTCATACTCTTGAAATGTTGATAACGCTCAAATCTAACATGTTTTTAGGAGCGTTATTGTGGATTTTATGCATATATATTGATCACTTTTATGAACTTATGGTACTTAATAGAGTATAATTTACATTTTAGGTTCATGGAAGCTCAAGTACAAGAAAATGAAGAAAAAGGCGAAGAAATGATCAATAAACGAAGATTTATGCATGTAAGAAGAATTCCCGACAAAAGCGAGTCTCTTGGAGTATATTCGAGAAGATAAAGTCATGAAAGTTGTCACTCCAAAGACTCAAGAATAAAGCACAAGAGGGAAAACGAGGAAAGAAATGAAGAAAAGAAGCTTAAACGAAGAAATAATGGAAGACTCGTTGTTCCCGACACACCTTCACCATTTTGGCCATAACTTGAGCATACGAACTCGGATTTCGATGATTCAAGCGGCCACGGAAAGCTAAGAGAAAGATCTACAACTTTGGCCTGGAAAAAGAGATCCAACCGATCGGTATGGCCCCGCAACCGATCGGATGGAGGAATCTGCCATCTCAAAAGTCCTTTTTAATGTGTAATTAAGTGTCATTAAGCCCCATGTCCAATCATATGCCTCTATTAACTCCTAAACCTGCATTTTTATGACACTTTGTGCCCAAGTAACTTACTTGTTGGCTAAGGGTGGCTTCTACCTATTAATAAGACCATTTTGGCATGGTTTTGAGTGTGATATTCTAGCCTCCAACCTTAAGGACGAATTTCCACAAACTATTATCAACCCCAAAAGGCCACAAACCTCTGCCATTTCCAGAAGTAGTGCTCAAGTGCTTGACGAAGTGTTCGGGTGTGATTTTCCGGCTTGGTTAGAAGTTGTAGTTGATTGGAGGCTTGAAGGTTGCTATAATCCTTCACCTTTGCCTATTGTAATCCATACTTTGGGTAAACTTTGTTACTTTTATATTTCAAGATGTTTGTTATTGATATGATTTATGAGTTTATGTCTTTGATTGACATGAGTGGTTAGTTCTATTTATACTTGTTTGGAATCATGTGAATATTGATATGGAGTGTTTGGTATTTTGCAATATAGAATTATGGTTTTGCTTATAAGTTTGTTTGAATATTAACATGTCTCAATAACTTGTTGACGAATCATAACCGGGTTTATAAGGTCGAAAGAACTTCTTGTTATGATTTGTTCCAAATGTTAATGCGCATATATGTTTGGCATTTCATAATTGACAACTATGAATAAACATGTTAAATGGATTTGTTTAGGTCGAAAGGGTTCTTATGAACAAATTGGTAAAACTAATATTTCTAACAAATGGTTTATAATGAATCGGTTTATAATAACATTAAAAAGGCCGAAAGGAAATGTTAGTCTAAACCACGATGTATGCAATTTCATGATATCACCCATTGAATTGGAATTGTATGAACTTAGATTTTGTTTGTTATTGCTTAATATCTACCCGATACTCCATTCACTCCATTGAAATAGACACTAGTTCCAAACAAGTATTGTTTTTAATCTTATTGAATTCACATAATCATCATTCTTAGTGTTACTTGTTGCTTATATGGTATTTTTGGTCGTGACAACCAATTACCACCTTTTAATTGCTTATTGTTACATAGATTCTTCACAATTGAAAACACCCAAATCCTAGTGAACGACCTCGGCTTACCAAACAAAACTAGCTACATACGAAAGGGTCATACTTGCCCGTGTGTTCTTAGCTTTATTCGGTAATTCGTGTTATAAATTTAAAACTAGTAGTCGCGAGACACATCAAGTTTTTGGCGCCGTTGCCGGGGATTTGTTTTGTGTTTTTGTGTGCTTTGAATCTGTGTTTTAATCATTCCCTAGTTGTGCCGCTTTTGCTGTTAAAAAAAAAAAATCCGAGCCTTCCAACCGATCGGCTGGAACACCCAACCGATCGGCCAGACTCACTTCCCAAATCAAAACGATCTAACCGATCGGTACGAGCCCGTATCCGATTCGGCTAGACCGTTTTCGCCCAACAAAAATCCTCCAACCGATCGGCTAGAAGCCTATGCCGATCGGTTGAACCGTCCTGTTCAGAAACCAACAATTTTTTCTTGCTTTCTTTGTTTTGTTTATTTATTTTTCTTCTTTCTTTTGATTTCTAGTTTTGTTTCTTTTTCCGTAGATTTCTTTTACAAGTTTTATTTAGTTATATTTGTTTAAACATCTTAAAAAAAAAAATAAGTCATAACTAGTTTATTTTTCAAAGTTTTCTCGTAGTAACTAGTAATAATAAATAATAGTCGCTTTTTTTTTCTAAAAGTAGATAGTTTATTTTTTTTGTTTACGTCATCTTAAAAAAAATACAAAAAGATTTTTCTTACTGTTCGTTTTAATTATGTTTTATTTTTCACTTTTTATTCGTAATTCTCAATGACTTTTTGCAAATCGCTCCGGGTTTGTATAAACCCGCGTTCTTGGGGTAAACAAATCGTTGGTCCACTTCACGAACTTAAACGTAAGTTCAAAAAGAAGACTCGTAAACCCGATAATACACCAAATGTACCCCCCGAGATCGAGTCATCCGAGCCTTTTTCTGAGATCGATTCATTTGAACCTTTTATCGAATTCAAGTCACCCGAACCTTACACCAAACAACCGTTCATCGAGGAACTTGTCGTTGTAACAAAACTCAACATATTTGAGGAGAAAGTCGAAACTCCACCCGATTCCCCAACCATAATCGTCATTGATCCCGATGATCAACCCATGTGGTCAAGCACTAGGACCGTTGCATCAACACCTAGTTCCGCTATTATTCAACGCCCTCTTTTCAACAATTTCCATATCAAGGGTACCCACATACAAATGATTCGCGAGAATCGATTTGATGGGAGAATCCGGTCCGATCCTCACCAACACATCACTGATTTTCTTGAGATTAGTAACCTATTCCAATATGGTGAAAATCAAGAGGAAGCGATTAAATTGAGGACTTTTCCTTTCTCATTAACTGGAGAAGCCAAGATCTGGTTGAACGAATTAAATGAAGGAACAATTACTACGTGGGAAGAGATGAGAAAAGCTTTTATTAGCCGATACTTTTCTCCTGCAAAGTTTAAACGTCTCTTGAATGAAATTCATAACTTTCACCAACTCGATCACGAAACTCTCGTTGATGCTTGGCTCCGAATGAAAAATATGCTTCGCACTTGTTATGGACACGGTCTAACCAAAGGAGCGATAATTCAAACATTCTATCATGGTTTAGACGATCCAACTCAAGGAATTCTCGACGCTGGAGGAATCTTCCTCTACAATACTCCCAACGAAGCATTCAAACTCCTCGAGGACAAGGTCCAACTCAAGCTTGATTTCTCGAAAAATTCTCTAATCATGCCCAAACCAAAAACCGTCGTTTCCACCGGTGGAAGCAACATCAATACCGATCATTCCTTATTGATGGAGAAATTGGAAGCTCTCTCCAGACATATTGACGATGAATTCAAGAACATAAGGAAAGAGCTGAAGGAGATACGAGATGCTCGTAGATACGATGAAGATGACAATGCTTCAGATTACCACACGGATGATGACATGCTGATGTTTGAACCTAATGAAGCAAGATATCACGACGGATATCACAATCAAAATTCCAGAAATTCGTACTCCTATTCAAGCCAAAACCCGAACCATGACCATCCTCACTTCCTACCCCAAGATGAAATGCCACATCCATCACAATATTCCAAAACCTCATCGGAGGAGATGATAGAATGGATGGAGGCAAATGAGAGTATGAAGAACCATGTGGTGGAAAAGAAGTTGGGTGATAAGCAAGAAGTCCATTGTACCGAATCACTTCCTCATACAGCAAATTCCAATCCAAGACATGAATTTGTCTACAAACCACCATCAATCCGAAACGAGAATGATAAGGGTGATGTTGAAGTTATTGAGGAACCCATTCCAACCATGCCTAACCCAAACCAAATCATGTCTAATTCACCAACCGTGTCACCTTTTCTTGAGGATTGCACCGAGCATATCCCAACCACTGAACCCTTAGTAAGAGAGAAGATGTTTACACATGATGAATTCAATGCGATTGGAGACGATGAAAATGAAGTCTTGAAAGAGAAAGAGATTGAAAAGGATGAAAAAGGAGTGTCAAAGATACCCTACAGGAGTGGAGAATTGGAAAGAAAGCTAGTCAAGTGGTCTAATCAACAAAATCCAGTTTCTTCAAAACAAAACGGTAGGACTGATCCACCTCCTCCAAATCCTATTAAAAACGTGAATTACACATTCACGAGGAGTGTAAAGTCTGATGAACCTCTGAAAAATCCAAAAGATTCGCCACCTGTCTTCGTTTTTAATAAAATTGATCAAGCGTTCAAGATAACGACAAGGGATTATCACGTGGTCAAATCAAAAGAATTCCCGTCACTTGAGAAGTACATACCAAAGATCCCATACCCTCAACGTTTAAGAACCGAAATTCCCCATTTGAACCGTATCGTCAAAGAATCCTAATCCGGGGAAGAGTCTAGCTAATGACTCAGTAATAAATTAAGCGCTTCTCGGGAGGCAACCCGAGCTTTTACTTGTTTGTTTGCTTATTTCTGTTTTAAATAAACATGTACACCCTTTTTGCAAAAATTCTTTTCAAAACTTGGAAAATCTTAAGTGTGGGGGTGTTACATGCTAATATATTATTGTGTACATATGTGTTTGTGTGTTTTATTTACTTGTGTTTATTTTCGTGTTCATTACGTTATGGGTTTTTGTTTTGTCAATAAAAAGTTTTAAGTAAAATTTGTTTTGTTTAATAAAAAATAAATAAATAATTAAATAATAAAAAGTTTTTTGAGCTGTACAACCGATCGGATGTTCGAGCATCCGATTCGGTTGGAAGGTGCATATATTTAACGAATTGTCCAACCGATCGGTTAGATACTTTGACCGATCGGATGGAGCTCTCGGTAAAACTTTTTAAATTTTGTTAATGTCCAACCGATCGGTTAGATCCCTTAACCGATCGGATGGACAAATCGGTAAAAAAAAAAAAAAAAAAAAAAAAAAAGAAAAAAAAAGGGTGTTTTTCATTTTTCATATCTTGTTCTTGTGTGTTTGTGTTTAGATCAAATAAGTTTAAATGTCTTTTGGTTTTTGCAAGAGTATCATTTTTTTTTTAAATTTGTTTTAGATTTTGTTAATTTAGTACATTGTGAATAAATAAGTACTTGTTTTAAAAAAAAATAAAAATAAATATGTTTTGAACTTTGTGGGTATGTTCTCTGGAAACCCTCACGAGACTTCACTCGTCCACTCGGGCCACCGAGGGGTTTAAAAGGCTTGTTGCATATGCTAAATGCAACCGTGATGCCTACGAAAGTGAGCTTTAGAATTTTACGCGTTTTTTGTAGTTTAGTTTATTTTTGCAGATTTAATAAGCTCTTGGAGATTGGATTATTGGTGATATTACACTTGGTGTGGAGATGTTTTGTGGAAGAGAAATTGATTGATCTCACAAGCTTATGCTAGCATTTGCTTAGCACCTTATCATATGGAGTTCGATCACTATTTCTTGGCCCGGGAAGTTTCGTTTATCTTGGTTTATTTATTTACTCATTTATTTTCCCTATTTTACATGCTTTGAAGTTTATTTTTCACAATGAGTACAATGCTTAACTTAAGTGTGGGGGGAATTAAAATAGTGAAAAACGGAACTGCTTTTCAAATTTATAATTTTTTTGGGCCAATTTAAAATTTTGTACACTTGTTTGCCCTTGAGATCTAATTGTTTTCACGCTTTTAGGATAATATATTAGAATAACTGGATCATCCCACTGGTGAAATCTGTAATTTTGAAAAATTGAGATGTGTCCCGATTAATATTGCAATCCATTCTGGGATCGATAACATTTGCTAGCGCATATTATAGCCTTTCCACTAAATTGTGAGGATTTGAGCCTGTTTCGTATATAGCATACATCTTTTATGCTTGGATCTTTTGCTATGAGTGTGCCGGTGATTTTATTTATTCTAGAACTTGTACTTGTAAATCATTACGAGACCGCAGTAAGATCGCATTCATGTGATATAAGTGTAATCGTGTGATAAAGAGGCATCCTTAGGAATAAAACCAAATGGCCTTCATTTTGCATCTAATGATATATTAGCTAGCCACATCGGTTAGTTAACCTCCCATATGGACCCATTTGTTAGTGTTTATCTTTAACGCTAGATACCCTTAGTTACACCCTCCGAGCCATCCTTTTCATTTTTGATTAAATCCAGAAAAATACAAAAATATTTTACACTTTAAACCTTAGCCTAACCCTTTGTCAAAGTCTAAACGGTTGGTTGCTAGTTGCTTGGTATGTTGGATTGTTTTTGATGATTATTAGTTAGCCACACTTTGCCATTCGTGTGTGCCATTTCGACAAAGATGAAGATTGATCACCTTTACGTTTTGTATTTTTTGTGGTGTATGCTTATGCGAAGTGTGGGGGAGATGTGATGTATGAAAGAAAGGAGAATAAAAAAAATGTGAAAAAAAAAGAAAAAAAAAATAGATATGTGATGACAATTATAGCCAATGTGCTAATTATTATTATGAAGATGAAGGAAGATGAAGTATGTTTGAGATATCGATTAGCCAATGTGCTAAGACGTGATATACATATATATTTGGTGATCGATATGTGAAGAGGAGAAAGTTGTTAACTATAATCATTTACGGGTTTGCGGATTGTTTAGTAACTAGCAACATGGGTATTAGACTTGACTTTATTTTTCTTTTAAAACCAATTTCATAAATACTCCCATGCCTTATCCCAACCATTTTGACTTTGTGAAATTATCAAGTGTATTGACATGTAGTGACCATCCGATTTCTTGAGGAATTAGGTAGCGTTGTTAGCGATCTAAGGTTATCCTTAGTGACCATCCGTTATTTGGTGATGCAAGAATTCGTTGTTAGCAAGCTATTATGTTTTACATAAGATAGTTCCACATAAGTCTAATATAACCCTTGAAGCCTTACACCCGAATAAAAGACCTCTTTAGATGTTTACACTTGGTGCTTACGCCTCGTCGGTGGAGTTTTGTTTCTTGTACAAGCTTATGGTAATAAACGGATCATGACTGAGCAATGAGTGTGATTTCTCTTATATATACTCCACTACCTAAATAAATGAGTGATTGAGTGAATTATACTTCGTTTCTTTTTCGTGAGGTGTTTAGAAATGTTACTCAAGCAAGAAAATCTTTATACATCTCGGTTTTTCACCATAAAGCTTAAAATGATGAATCTAACTTGTACTTGTACTTGATAGATTTGCATCACATTTTTATAATCATTTTTCATGCACCATGTGGGATCTATTTTTCTTAATATTTGCTTGAGGGCAAGCAAACCCTTAAGTGTGGGGGAGTTTGCGCTCATTTTTCGCTTATTTTCTCTTTTATTATTAAATATATATAAAAAAATATAATAAATTTTTTTTTTCTCTGTCCAACCGATCGGATGTGAGAGCATCCGATTCGGCTGGAATGCTGCATGTTTCTACGAATTATACATCCGATCGGATGGAAGTGCAAACCGATCGGATGGATGCCTCGTTAAAGTTTTCAAAAGTTCAAATTTTCTTTTCGTTTTGTCATTTAGGTTTGAATTTTAATTTTTCTTTTCTTAGATTTGCTTGAGAGCAAGCAAAGTTCAAGTGTGGGGGATTTGATAACGCTCAAATCTAACATGTTTTAAGGAGCGTTATTGTGGATTTTATGCATATATATTGGTCACTTTTATGAACTTATGGTACTTAATGGAGTATAATTTACATTTTAGGTTCATGGAAGCTCAAGTACAAGAAAATGAAGAAAAAGGCGAAGAAATGATCAATAAACGAAGATTTATGCATGTACGAAGAATTCCCGACAAAAGCGAGTCTCTTGGAGTATATTCGAGAAGATAAAGTCATGAAAGTTGTCACTCCAAAGACTCAAGAATAAAGCACAAGAGGGAAAACGAGGAAAGAAATGAAGAAAAGAAGCTTAAACGAAGAAATAATGGAAGACTCGTTGTTCCCGACACACCTTCACCATTTTGGCCATAACTCGAGCATACGAACTCGGATTTCGATGATTCAAGCGGCCACGGAAAGCTAAGAGAAAGATCTACAACTTTGGCCTGGAAAAAGAGATCCAACCGATCGGTATGGCCCCGCAACCGATCAGATGGAGGAATCTGCCATCTCAAAAGTCCTTTTTAATGTGTAATTAAGTGTCATTAAGCCCCATGTCCAATCATATGCCTCTATTAACTCCTAAACCTGCATTTTTATGACACTTTGTGCCCAAGTAACTTACTTGTTGGCTAAGGGTGACTTCTACCTATTAA
Organism: Artemisia tridentata subsp. tridentata; assembly: GCA_021014915.2. Taxonomy (NCBI): domain Eukaryota; kingdom Viridiplantae; phylum Streptophyta; class Magnoliopsida; order Asterales; family Asteraceae; genus Artemisia; species Artemisia tridentata. Next base: position 53,833,321 of record CP139509.1, on the reverse strand, counting down.
TAAGACCATTTTGGCATGGTTTTGAGTGTGATATTATAGCCTCCAACCTTAAGGACGAATTTCCACAAACTATTATCAACCCCAAAAGGCCACAAACCTTTGCCATTTCCAGAAGTAGTGCTCAAGTGCTTGACGAAGTGTTCGGGTGTGATTTTCCGGCTTGGTTAGAAGTTGTAGTTGATTGGAGGCTTGAAGGTTGCTATAATCCTTCACCTTTGCCTATTGTAATCCATACTTTGGGTAAACTTTGTTACTTTTATATTTCAAGATGTTTGTTATTGATATGATTTATGAGTTTATGTCTTTGATTGACATGAGTGGTTAGTTCTATTTATACTTGTTTGGAATCATGTGAATATTGGTATGGAGTGTTTGATATTTTGCAATATAGAATTATGGTTTTGCTTATAAGTTTGTTTGAATATTAACATGTCTCAATAACTTGTTGATGAATCATAACCGGGTTTATAAGGTCGAAAGAACTTCTTGTTATGATTTGTTCCAAATGTTAATGCGCATATATGTTTGGCATTTCATAATTGACAACTATGAATAAACATGTTAAATGGATTTGTTTAGGTCGAAAGGGTTCTTATGAACAAATTGGTAAAACTAATATTTCTAACAAATGGTTTATAATGAATCGGTTTATAATAACATTAAAAAGGCCGAAAGGAAATGTTAGTCTAAACCATGATGTATGCAATTTCATGATATCACCCATTGAATTGGAATTGTATGAACTTAGATTTTGTTTGTTATTGCTTAATATCTACCCGATACTCCATTCACTCCATTGAAATAGACACTAGTTCCAAACAAGTATTGTTTTTAATCTTATTGAATTCACATAATCATCATTCTTAGTGTTACTTGTTGCTTATATGGTATTTTTGGTCGTGACAACCAATTACCACCTTTTAATTGCTTATTGTTACATAGATTCTTCACAATTGAAAACACCCAAATCCTAGTGAACGACCTCGGCTTACCAAACAAAACTAGCTACATACGAAAGGGTCATACTTGCCCGTGTGTTCTTACCTTTATTCGGTAATTCGTGTTATAAATTTAAAACTAGTAGTCGCGAGACACATCAAATGTATACGTTGGTACTCTAGCAATGGGGAGTATACATCAAGGGGAGCATATCATATTCTAACCATTTATTTTGTAGGATCATACATCATATCCTTGGCACTCCACTTAGGGGGAGTATAAATCAAGGGGGAGCTTTAAAGTTCTCAAAATCATATTCCGCTACTCATATCTTCTTTTTGTTTCGACAAAAAGGGGGAGAAAGGATTAAGTTCTCATCACTGTGAAACATCACAGTACATACTTTTTGCTTAAAATAGATTTTAAAACTTGCATAAACTAACTTAATCTATATTTTTAAAAGACTCGTCCTTTATTTAAGTTCTTTACTTAAAAATACACTTTATGTTTTTGTCATCAACAAAAAGAGGGAGATTGTTAATGCAAATATCGTCCTAAAAACGTTATTTATATTTTACGATCTTTGCTTAATTTTGTTAATGACAAATACAAAGTTTATCTTTAAGCAAAAGCATAAATATAAGAATAAGCCTTTTACATTTATAGTGATAAGTCTTTTAAAAATACATTTACACATTACAAGTCTACTAAGGATAACATTACATACATTTACAAGTTTATTCCTTAAAATAGAAACTTTATTTTTTAAATATTAGGATGACATCATGGCATGAATCATGAACATAATCTTAGAAAGATTTTGAGATATTTTGTTTAGATCTTCAAGCCAAAGAGTTGACATTTGAAGATATGGAAAGATTGTGCAAGATTTGGAAAGATATGAAGATCTCTTAGCTGGCCTGACATGGCAGATCCAAATCCATACAAAGGCGGATCCAATTTTTGGGATCCGCCAGATCCGCCAACTGTTGGATCAGTTTGCCTATAAATAGCAAGCTGATCATTTGAGCATTTTCATCACTCATATAGCTTAAATACATACTCATTTATTTACATATCACTAACCCATATCATTCTTTCATTTCATTGATCTTTCCTTTTGTAGCAAAGAAGATCACAGCATATAAGGATCAACCTTCTGTTGTTATCCTTTTAGTATAGAGTATGTGTGATTTTGTTTTAGTTCACACATCATTGTTTGTATCATTTATTCAGTAGAGTTTGGTTAGTGTTTTAGTCCTTAAAACACAAAGAGTGTCGGGAGTGGTTGTACCCTTGTGAAAGAACCAATGGGAGTGGTTGTACCCTTGTAAAGAACCAACGGGAGTGGTTGTACCCTTGTAAAGAACCCGGTGTTTAGCTTAGTACCGGATAAAGAGTAAGCGACGTGTAAAGGTTTTCTCCGCCTAGAAGGGAGCTTGTTTCTTAGTGAAGAAAAACTCTCGAGTTAGAGGCTCGAGGAGTGGAGTAGGGCAAGGAAGAGAGTCCTTGTAGCCGAACCACTATAAACATCTGTGTTGTGTGGTTTGATCTTTCCTCTCTTTACTTCTTTACTTATATTACTTGTTTGTGTGCTTGATTGTTCACTTTACTTTGAAATCACATTAAGTATACAAAGCGAATTAATTTTAAAACGGTAAAAACTATTCAACCCCTTCTAGTTTTCCACAAATCGTAATGATCACTCTTTAGTTTAAAGTATCATCCAAACACCACATTTATTAGCCTAAGCTATCATAAAAACACCCCAACTTTCACCAAACAACTAAAACCACTTATTACACCATCATCTAAAATGTAACACTTTAACCTATTGAGGCTTGTAACACATTTATTAAGTCTGTTAAAATATTCGTTCGATAAACACAGTGATAAGAAAAACATCTTATATCAACAGCCAAAAAGATAGTAAAAACTCTTATTAAACAATTTATTTAATCATTTCCGAACTAGATATTCAATCATTCAGATAATTTATTTTAATTAAATCATAAATGCAAAACGCACCTCATCACATTGTTGCACCCCATGTAATGGCCACACGTCGAGGCACCTGGCCTCACTAAATCTCCTGTTTGTATGCACCACTTGTTCTTCCATACTTCACAAGACGCAGAACAACAAACCACTAGTTGAGCGGTAACCAAACGCATCACAACCCCGTCAAACCTAACGGATTTTAGCCATTTGCGATGATGTGTTTGAGTGGTGGCCTTATGAACATACTCTAAAAAGATGTTTGGTTTATCTTATTTTTCGAATTTATGAGCTTTGTTAACTCTTTATAAAATCAATAAACTCACTTTTAACAACTTATTAATTTAACAGTTTTAACCTTATGGCTTGAATAAGCCGCATACTTTTTTTTTTATCATGAATGCATAAAAGATGTTAAGTTGATTCCATCAGCTTCACCAAAAATTCAATAAGCCTTTAAGTTTACAAAATTATTTTCTTCGTCTCAAAATAATATAAAGAGAAAATGTGTTTGTTTTAAACTCTCAAAATAAGAAATGTTAATTTAACTATTATGTCTTTATTCATAAAAGGCAATGTAATCCATTATTTTTTAAATAGTTAATTACAATTTTATCATACAAACTTTTTGCACTCTCATTTACTTTCTTAATTTTCCTCTTTTTTTACACCTCCTTCAAAGGAATATGGTTTTACGACCAAAATCATAAAGAAACCAAAAATAGCAATAAACTAAAATACGCGCACACAAATTGACGCAACAATATTTTGTCAAAAACTATTCACCATCACTGCCATGCGCAAATAATATCCTAGTAGTGATGTACATTTTTTTTAATGTATATAAATTTCACTATTAGCCAATCGAATCTTTTTCTTTTATTATAGAATAGAAAAACCCCCTATAAAGATATAATGCTAACCAGTCAAGTCTCTTTCTTTTTTTCGTTGAATTATTTTGATGGGTTTATATGAGAAAACGTACACTGATTTTGAAACAAACAAAAATAATACAATATTATTAGATAAAGCAATATTAAAGACTAAGGTTGGTTTTATGATAGGTGGTGCACCACCACCTCTTCACCCTTGGCGCAAAACACCATGAAATGCACCTACCATCACGCGCACAGGTAGGGTTTTGGCTCCTTTTTGGTGGTATGCCCCCACCGATCGCAAAGCAAGGAAAAGTGTGGATGTTTATTAAATTATTTATTTGGTTTGTGAGTGTGGGGTATATTATCAGGTATATTTGTATAAAGTGGAGTATTTTTATATTTTCTTGTTTGGTGATGGGTTAGGTAATGACCATATTGAGTAAAATATAATTTGTTTGATGGTGTGCTGAATGCTGATGTGGAATGTCGGGCGTAAAAATCTTTTATATAATAAAACAAAACCACTAGTGGGGACTTTTACATTTCAAAAAAATCAAATCATACCTTATTAAGAAATAATCAAATTATTATTATTATTATTTTCTTAAATATTAAATAAGAAAAGCCTAAATACTTCTAAATTTATCTATATTCTACAAAAAAAAGAATGTGATTTGTAATCATTCAATAAAAACTTACAAAAATATATGTGTCAAAATATAAAAAAATAAAACTTGAAAACGGTGGAGCAAGTTTTTCAAAGATTTGGGCTAAAACTTTAAATTCAGTATCATTCTCACTAAATATTTGATGTCCCAACATTCTCAAATTCCTCCTCCATCAATCAAACTCGATCTCTTATCATTCATTCACGCACAATCATTGACGCAAGAACATCTCCTCCAAATCTAATTAATATTAAAACCCACTACATTCGTAAATAACCCTAATTCAATACTTCAATCAAAGTACAATGGTTTTGAAGGTCCTGTTATAATAATTAAAACCCGAAATTAAAAATAATAATTTATTTAAATGATTAGAAAAAACCCCGCGCGTGCGCGGGCATTATATCTAGTGTGACATATGTTAAATGAGGTGTTTTGGGGATAAACACAAAAAAAAGAAGAAAAAAAAAGAAGAGATTACTACCAAATTATTACATACTGTACCATATAAGTAATAAATGAATGAATGAATCAATCATGTAGAGAGAAGGTAACAAAATTAAACAAGTATAAATACACGTATTTGTGTATCTACACTTCTTGGATCCAAGCGTCGGTTTAATTATAACCAAAAAAAAAAACACACATTTCTCGTGATCTTAATCGTCACCTTTCTGGTCTGATCTCGTTTCCCTTGATTCAGTCTTACGTAAGTTATATCATTCAATTAATAATGATTTCGTTAGCTTAATTACGTCATTAATCGTTGATCGATCTCGTTTTTAGGTTTACATAATGTTATGCTTAGATCTGAATTTTAGTGTGTGATTTGCTGATTATAATGTAGATCTGCTTGTTTTTAATGAATAATGTGTGCTTTTGAATCTGGTCATAGTTAGGTTTAACTTCATCATTTGGTGTGTGATTTGCTTCTCATTTAGTTTCTAATGCTTATTTGTCTAACGGGGTGTTTGTTTCGGCTTATGGCTTATTTGGTTTTGGGCTTATGTTTCATAAGCTCACTTTTTGTGGCTTATTTTTGAAACTTTTTGGCTTATATATGCTTATTATAGCATAAGAAACTTATATAAGCCAAAAAAATTCAAAATAAGCAACAAAAAAGTGAGCTTATTAAAGCCGAAACAAACACCCATGCTATGCTGTTGGGAGATGTAATTTTTTTTACTAAATGCAGTAGCTTGTGGATCAGTGTTATTGAGCTTAGATTCATGTCGAGGATTGTTTAGATTTGTTAAACATACATGTTCATTGTCAGTTTTTATATGTTTTTATGCTGTTGTAGTAAGATTTACTATTTGTTTTTAGTGTGTGGATTTTGAGTTAGACGTTTGATTTGTTTACGTTTGTATAGATCCGGGATGGCTACTTACACGCCAAAGAACATCTTAATCACTGGGGCTGCTGGCTTCATTGCCTCGCATGTCGCTAATCGCCTCATCAGAAGCTACCCTGATTACAAGATTGTTGTGCTTGACAAGCTTGATTATTGTTCGAATCTTAAGAACCTTAACCCCTCTAGATCATCGCCTAACTTTAAGTTTGTTAAGGGTGATATTGGGAGTGCTGATCTAGTCAACTACCTTCTGATCACTGAGTCTATTGATACGATTATGCACTTTGCTGCACAGACTCATGTCGATAACTCATTTGGCAACAGTTTTGAGTTCACGAAGAATAACATCTATGGTACTCATGTGCTTCTCGAGGCGTGTAAGGTCACTGGTCAGATTCGAAGGTTTATTCATGTGAGTACAGATGAGGTTTATGGGGAAACTGAGGAGGACGCTATTGTTGGTAACCATGAAGCTTCACAACTTCTTCCTACAAACCCGTATTCAGCCACAAAAGCTGGTGCGGAAATGCTTGTTATGGCGTATGGTAGGTCATACGGGCTGCCTGTGATCACCACACGAGGAAACAATGTTTATGGCCCAAACCAGTTCCCAGAAAAACTAATCCCGAAGTTTATTCTTTTGGCTATGCAAGGAAAGCCACTTCCGATTCACGGTGATGGTTCTAATGTAAGGAGTTACCTCTACTGTGAGGACGTTGCTGAGGCGTTTGAAGTGATTCTTCACAAGGGTGAAGTCGGTCATGTTTACAACATCGGGACGAAAAGGGAGAGGAGAGTTATTGATGTTGCCAAAGATATGTGCAAGCTTTTCAATATGGATGCTGATGCAAGCATCAAGTTTGTTGAAAACCGACCCTTTAATGATCAGAGGTACTTTTTGGATGACGAGAAATTGAAGAGCTTGGGTTGGTCTGAGAGAACCCGATGGGAAGATGGTCTGAAGAAGACCATCGAGTGGTACACAAGCAATCCTAATTGGTGGGGCGATGTCTCTGGTGCACTGCTCCCTCATCCGAGAATGTTGATGATGCCTGGTGGAGTTGATCGACTTGCTGATGGACCCGATCACGCTGAATTTGATGCAGTTGATCCAGCAATCAACACTGCACAGATCGGAGTGCAAGTTCCCTCAAAGACCAGTAGCAATGCTCCTAAAAAACCAGCATTGAAGTTCCTCATCTATGGTAAGACAGGGTGGATCGGTGGTTTACTTGGGAAACTGTGTGAGAAACAAGGGATTCAATACGAGTATGGAAAAGGTCGTTTGGAAGACCGCTCTCAGCTTTTCTCTGATATTCAGACTATTAAACCTACTCATGTTTTCAATGCTGCTGGTGTCACTGGCAGACCTAATGTCGATTGGTGTGAATCTCACAAGACGGAAACTATTCGCGTCAATGTGTGTGGCACATTGAACCTAGCTGATGTCTGCAGAGAACAAGGTCTCTTAATGATCAATTTCGCTACTGGATGCATTTTTGAGTATGATGCTAAACACCCTGAGGGTTCTGGTATCGGTTTTAAGGAAGAAGATACACCCAACTTCACTGGGTCGTTTTATTCAAAGACCAAAGCTATGGTAATTACTAATCCTTCATCCTTTTTTCTAAGTATTTTTAGCGTAAATTACATAAATGGCCCCTGTTTGCTTTCATATTTGGTCACACAACACAAGTATGCAACTTATTTCACTTCAAATAGGTAGTTGATGTCTCTTCTAGTCCCTAAACGGAAAGAGAGAGACCAAATAAGAAAGCGAACAGTTTTTTGTAGAGATTAGTATTTGGCTAAGGAACAATTACAGATTTTTGAGCAAATTAGTGAATCACAGGGACCATTATGAAGTTTACTCTTAGTTTTTATAATGTTTCGTATAGTAATGCCTAAACTGTATGATATTAATGTAATATTGATCATTTGTTCAGGTCGAGGAGCTCTTGAAAGAATATGACAATGTCTGCACACTTCGAGTCCGAATGCCGATATCATCAGACCTCAACAACCCACGAAACTTCATCACTAAGATTGCTCGTTACAATAAAGTTGTGAACATACCCAACAGCATGACAATCTTGGATGAACTTCTACCAATTTCAATCGAAATGGCAAAGAGAAACCTAAAGGGAATCTGGAACTTCACAAATCCTGGGGTTGTAAGCCACAACGAGATTCTTGAAATGTACAAAAAGTACATAAACCCGGAATTCAAATGGCAGAACTTCACACTGGAAGAACAAGCGTTAGTGATAGTGGCCCCACGAAGCAATAACGAATTAGATGCATCAAAGTTGAAGAAAGAGTTCCCTGAGTTGCTTTCAATCAAGGAGTCATTGATCAAGTACGTATTCGAACCCAACAAAAAACAGTAATAATGATTCTTTTTTAGCATTTGTAAACTCCAGATTCACTTGTGTTCTCGTTACTTACTAGTTACCGTATGGTTTGGATTATACATCTGTAATGTTTAAGTCAAAGTCAAAGACAGTGAGTCAGTCGATGGCAGTTATCATACCACGTTTGTTCTAGTCTTTGTTTCCTAGCATGATCACACTGAGATTATAGGGGGCCATTTGTCTAGGTATTATTTTATATTCATCATATTCCTTTACAACCAACGTTTGTTTAACAGTTGTTACAAATATTTTCCCTTTAGTTATGTTAAAAAAACCGCACGCAGGGTTGTAATATCGTATTCTCTATAAGATTTGTTATATTGTTATTACTTGGTGACAGACACTGCGTCTGAAATCTGTTTTATCTTTCTGTCTTGTTTTAGATTCATTTTTATGCAAGTTTATAAATTACTTACTGTATATACTTGAGGCAGGCCTGTTAGCCCCTCATTGACTTTGTCACTGCATATGCCTGAATGGAACTAGTAGCTTCCTCATGTGGTCCATTTTCTAGGCGTTTACTCTTCAAAACATCTTGTGGTTCTTGATCTATGACATTTTATTGTAGCATATAAGTCTAAATGGGACTAGGTACCAGACTAGGGTTCAAAGGGTTTGGTCCTCAATAGTCTGTTGCCGGTCCTCCCATATTTATTTCAAAATTTGTTAGGACCATTTATAAAATGGACACGTTGGTGGGATCGGTTTAGTCGGTTGTTTCGAAAAGTCCTGAAACATTTGTATGTTGCTGTAATATCTTTTATGTTAAATTTAATGAATGAAACACCTGCAGTTGTCTTACCAAGAATGTTTATTGGACAACAGTAGATTGTTTCCATCTAGTAACAATATATATATATAGTTGAGAAAGTATTATGCTCCGTAGTAAATTAGTAATATAGGTATTATAATTTCAACTTGTAAGACTTTAAGCATAAGATAATAAGGTTACTGGTTTAAGCACGCGTCGTGAACAATATAGTCGTAGCAATATAGTCGTAGCCTATATGTTCCACACCATTAAGGCTGGTCACTATGGTGGGTGAAGGACCAACTTCACCTTCACCTTGAACCTTCACGCGCCAACACCATAGTGGTGCCTCCCTACCGCTCGCCATCCCTATCCTTTTTGCACTCGTTTGGTGGTCTGCACCACCGTGGTTATTTTTATATTTTTTGTTTGGTGGTACTATAACAGCTCTTTGGTGGTGGGTTTGGTAGTGTGTTGAATGGTGATGTGACGCTTACGTGGAGGTGGTGCATTTGGTGACCATAACACCAGGTCTAAGCTACGTAGGATGGACATTTCATAAACATAATAAGAAAAAAAATGTGTGTAACTACATCAGAGACGGACTCTGGATTTTTAAGAGGGTGTTGCACAAAAGAAACGTTGAGCTAACTAAAGTTACACCGTAAGAAACGAAAGTAGCAAAAAAATAATTGGGGGTTGCACATGCCACAAAAACGACGGTTTTGAAATCTTTTTACACTTCGTGACCGAAAATCAGGTGTAGCCTGTGCCACACACGGCATACATGTGGGTCCGTCCATGAATTACATAGCCTAAGTTTTACGCAAATTACAAGCAAAGAGCACTTTAATGAAAAGATAAACGAAGTTTGACCTTTCGACTGAAAATTTTCACTCTCCCCAGGATAAATAATAAAATATAATTCTAGCTCTATCGCCCAACATTCTATGACACATAATTACTGATTGCATTGAGCTAAATACAATACTTAATTATACATATAGTTACTGATAAAGAGGCATATGATCAAAGTATATTCTTATGATCAACAAGACAACAAGTGAACGTGCATTCCATTCCCAAATGAAACAAAGCGTTTTAAATAGCGTGAGTTTAAATTTGACCATCCATTTAAAAAGTTAAAAATGATACAACAATAAAGTAATTAATGGATCAAAATTCACGATTTTGTCATAAAAACTACAAAACGCCACTAACTTTGGCACGGGACAAACAAGAAAAAGTAGACAAGATCTATACATGATCCTAAATCCTAATCACAAATCTACCAACTACCATGTTCATTGGTTTTTGTCTCTATCAAAAATCATTCAAAAAGAATCATGCACATTCTTTTACGTATCAATTTAGATACAAGAGCAATTATTTTAAAATTTTCAAAAATAACTACTCCCTTCGTTCTAAAATAAGTGTCTATGTTTTAACTTTTTAAAGTCTTTTTTCTCGACTTTGACTTTAATTATTTTTCTCTTGTGTTATAATATTTGATGCAAGATGTATGAATGAATTAGGCTTTAAATGTCTAATACAAACAAAAATATTTAAAATCAAAGTTAAAAAATAAAGACTACAAAAAGTCAAAACAAAACATTTATTTTAGGACGAAAAGAGTACTACATAAGATCTAAACTGAAATACCAATCCAAAATTCAAGTTGTAGACAACGTAACTTTCAACTAAATGGTTGAGAGTTCAAAATTACAATGTAAATTTCGTCGTAAGTGGGTTCAAACCCCGTTGATTAATCGGTTAAAATGTTGAAAGCTATAGCTAAAAAGAATGTTACTGTTACTCCTGCAACACCTTGCAAACATTCAATTATTGGTAGCAAACTTTAGTGAATTCAATAGTGGTTTTGCTTTTATGGTACGTACTAAATAAACATGTACTCCTACGTTTTCCTAACGTGGGGTGAACTTTTGGTTATCAAATCTACAAGTGACACGAACCCAAAAACAGATCACATCTTTATACCATTAATGATCCAACACCACCCCAGCCACCACCAACATTTAACTTTCACATGCATCTTCTTGCATGACAATAACACGTATAGCTGGCAATAAATAAAGAGGGATGATTTACACACTTTAATTATTGATTGACACAATCAAAAGAACAATTACAGCGAGCATATTATCGTATATGTATAACTGTTTAAAGCATAAAATAAAGTGTGTCAATCAATAGTTGGAGTGTGCAAATCACCTCTCATAAATAAATGATTGTATACACCACAATACCACATACATGTTATGTAGGATTCCACGAAAATCCGTTATGATAAACCTCATTAATTAATAATAACCTCGAGTTACCGTTTAACAAAACCCATTTTTACGGGGAAATTAAAATTTTTCTCTTATTGTTAACATTACCACGTTACATTTTCGCGACACATACTACGAGACACGAATAAACCACGACACCCCATTTTCACTAAATTCAAACGTCCCAAATAATGACAAGCTTTTCTACAATTTGAATATTTAACTCAATTCCAACTTACCTTCATTTTACCATACGAAGTTATGTATGCAAACTCTTCTTATATGTAATACGTAGATCATGCAAATCCTACCCTATAATAAATCGATCTATTTCTTTTTCACAAGCAAAATATGTCCACTTGGTTCTATATCTTTTATATACAATCTACCCTTTTATTTTTCTTCTTGATATAGAAATATTACATAGATCTTTCGGATGATACAAACCAAACCGACTCTTTTTATAAAAATATGTAATCAATCTATACCTACTATAACCACTTGAGCAACATGTTATCTTATCCCATACATATTCCCTCACATATCATACCCCAATTCCCACATGTTTTATATCTTCTCATTCCACGTATACATAGGACATCAAAAATCTACCAACAATCTACCATATCTATACACCATTCGTCCATATTAAATTTCCTACACCTACCTAACACCTTATCTAGCATAAAAATCTTGAAATGTACGTGTCCTCTTCTCTACAGTGTTTATCTAGCATAAAAATCTTGAAATGTACGTGTCCTCTTCTCTACAGTGTTATCAATGATTGAGTTGAAAACAAACGTGTGTAATACATTCTATAAGATACCACACACTTCCTATTCTTATCCTCACTCTCTCTAATTTTTCCGGCCCCAAATCCGGCCACCTGAGCCACACCGCCGCTCACCCCATCTCACCGCCACCACCAAAATAATCCTTGTGTCTTCCTCATCATTTCCCCATGCATCACGCGCCTCAAAACCCACCCTCATATATTTTGTTTTTCCGGTAACTCACTGATTTTCCGGCAACACAAGGTCGACGGTATATATGTTTCTGGTGTTAGTTTAGTTCATTTGGTTCGAGTGTTCCAGCCACCACAGCCGCCGTAGCAGCACCCCCACAGCCACCATCTCCACCACCTTGTTCTTCTCCTTCTCGTCATGGTAAAACCGAGAAACCCGTTCGATATTTTATATTTTTTTTATATATATACCGATTATATTTATTATCGTTTTTCGTGGGTTAAAACTGATCTTGTAACAAGAATATTAGTTTCGTGATTTAAAAACGGAATATAAATGGGTTGTAACTGAAAATGGTGTGTGGTTCGTTGTGGTCACGGGTCGGGTCAACACCCGACTAGCAGTTTCGGTTGAAGTCTCCATTTGAGACTTAGGGTGGAAATAATTTGATCTTGTTGTGTTCTTGAGTTGTTGTTGCGAGTCGAGATGAATTCGTTTGGTTTCGGTCTCGGTATGGATTTAGTGCTTGTTGGTATTGTATGCGAGTTGGGTCGACCCATTTGGGTCACAGCTTGGTGTCGGGTTAGAATGTGGATTTGCTATAGATTCAGTTTGTGTCTCAGAGTGGTCGAAAATGGTCTCGGCAATAGTCTTTGTGGTCTCGGTTGGAAAATTTTTGGTTAACTTGAAAATTGGTTTGCCATGTTTGTATTTCATATGAAAATTTGGAACTAAATTAGCTAATTGGATTAACTGATGGGTCAAAGCCCAATGGGGGGAGGTATATGATTAACTGATGGGCCGAAGCCCAATGGGGGAAGGTATATGATTTAAATTTTTTTGTCTGGTTTTATTTTGAGGATACTCTTGGAATAAATCTAATTATGGATAATAAATTTGAGAGCTAACGTATTTATTTGTATTGACTTTAACTTGTGACAGTTGATACGATACAGATTGTATTCGGAATCATGATTTGGATTTGAATATGGACTTCATCTATTATACTTAGACGTTTGGAAAATTGTGAATCGTTATTGGACTTGCGATATTAGATATCGGACTTATTGAACATTTTGACTCGAGACGGTATAATATATTAACTTCAAAATGAACTTAATATATTAAACATGAAACGGACCCAAAATCTTCAATAAAAATAAAACTAATATTTACAAGAATAATAGCGAAACATAAACTTATTGAATATTGTAATTTCAGATTTGGTTAATCCAAGTCTCAACGATTCGAGAAAAACTAATTTTATTAGTTAAACTTATTTCTATTTATAAAACGTTTATGTTTTATACAAACTATTTGGGATAACGGGGTAAATGCCGAAACGCACAAACTAGTTATTTGATTTGAGGTGTTTGTTTGTCTTTAGCTTCTAAGTTGTCCTCCTTGGTTTGAGTTCTCGTCAGCATTCCCTCGACTATGTCGTTGTTTATTCCTTTTGGCGTGAGTTGTACGTCGAGTCTAGGTTATCTTACCACACCACACGAAACATTTAAACTAAGCTTTTGATAAGTTTTGAAAACTGAGTAATCCACGAAAACTACGACACATTGTCTTTTATAGACTTTATTATTGTGCGAGACGTGTTTTGAGATAACTGTATACGTACTAGGTTGTGCCGATCCTAGACCGTTGTGTATCGTCGTGCTATATGTTTTGAGACCGTTGTGATATGCTCTAGATGCCAGTCGTGTCAGTGTGATCTTTGCTTTGCTGTGGCTAAGGTGAGTCGTGGCCCCTCCTATTTTAATACTTGATTTATACTTTTTGGGGGAGATACATGCTTCGAAATATTTTTCTCATTTATCAACTACATGATTTATTTTGCGATACAATACTTCTATAAGCACTATGAAAACTCTTATGACTTACCGTGAGTCGTGGCCCCTACTTTTAACACTTGTTTTTAATAACTCTTTTGGGGGAGATACATGCTTTAACTGTTTTAAGTTACTTATATAAAACTCTCATGATTTACTCAAAATCATCCACTATGCTTTACATGTTTGAATCACCTTTGAGAGGAATATATGTTCGTTATATGTACAAATTGCTTGCTTAGCATAAACACTGAATTTGAAAGATAACAACTTTAAACTACTTGATGTAACATGATACTGAGACTTATTGTATGCATTCATATAACAAATGAATGTAATGTTACTTTATTATGATATTTCTACATTTCACTAGAAATAATTGCCAAGACTAAAATTACGCATAATTCATGCACCCAGAAACCTGTATTGTCTAAGTTTACTTTATTGCCATAAAGTCCCTTGATCATGAGCCATTAATCACTGCGGTGAGTGCGAATATAGTGAACAGCTTCGAAACCTGTTAGAGGCTGACGACCTATCCCGCTAAATACTTGGACGGAATGCCTACATGGTTAGTCGTATTTAGTCGCGATGCACTATATTTGAGAAAAAATAGGAATTGGCAAGTCACCTATTACATGAGGGCAAAACTTTCGTCATTAATTTGATGAACACTCCGTTTTCCGGTACACTGTTAACGTTTTGCGTGTCATGAGGCTTAGGGCAATATAACTTTATGAATATATGAATGTTTCATATATATCCTAGGATACAGCTGTATTTAGAAGACCACCACTTTACACTGATAGATTTCAGACTCTAGATTATCATTCCCACTATGTGATATGATTGTGAATCCTGTACTTAAACCTTAATTGTTATCATATGTGACTTAATTGTGAATTCTATAAAAGACAACCCAAAATGCTTGGTATATCGTTACCTTTACAAGCTGACTCAACAGTCTATATCGAGCGTATAACAACGTAGCTCATCTGCATCTATAATTTGAAACTTATGATTTTGGAGATCATACATGATTTGCTTGTGGATTTTATTCAACACAAATGGTTATTTAATGAAGAACTATTATTTATTGCGACAATCACTGTACACCTCTTAAAATCTATTGAAAGAAAGTTCTTTTCTATTAAACTCCACGAACTCACCAACCATTGTGTTGACGTTTTAAGCATGTTTATCTCAGGTAATTAACGGAGCAGGACAAGACACGGAGCGGGCATCTTATACTCTGATAAATAAAATGGTGTAAAATCAAATATGTCATTCTTTCCAAATTACCACATTTTTGTGGGATTTTCATAACAGATATTTTTCCTTTGTACCAAAACTATTATTTTGAATGACATATAACTTTCAAAACGCCTCTTCCAGGCCGTTTTTCTGAAATTTTAACTCGATCCTCACCGTAACACCCTAATTACTTTTCCGCTGCCACTAAACAAATTAGGGGGTGTTACAGATTGGTATCAGAGCCTATGGTTATAGAGAACCAAATGTTTTCAAACATTGAACAATAACTACACTTTCAAAATAAATGATTTTTCACCATACCATTTTACGCCCTCCGTGTCTGCAGACTGCCGTGCTCAATACATTACCTATTAAGATTATTTTGCACTAATCTTTACATGCTGGATGTTCACTCTTCACACGTTACCCACTGTATTATCTCACACTTACCGTTACGCTCTTAACGTACGAATTACTTATAATTATTATTTTCGGCTACTACAATACCATGTCTACCCAACCAGTTGACATTACCAAACTTACCCTCCGTACTACTCGTACATCACCTACTTATCAAATTGCTCCAAATACTGAAGATCCTTATGTATTAATGTCACAACCCCAATACGAAATTTACTCAGATACCACTCCCATCATCACCTACTCGCTCGCCTTTACGTCAGAAACTTAGGAAAATTGTTGAACCTTATTCAGATGAAGAATTGATTGGTTGTCCGGCAACATTCGAGGTTGGACATAATTCACACCAAGAAACGAGCTGGAAAGATGTTGAGCCAAATTCTCCATTACCTACACTACCACTCCCACCTGTCTCGGTAGCCCGACGCAGAAAATTCAGGATTTTAGCACCTTATGAGCCCGAACTGTTTATAACACCATTTTGGAGTTACCTCAATGGAACTATTAAGAAAATACACCTATGCTTAGTACCGATTAGACCACCATTTCTACCTTACTTCCCTACTTCACCCCTAGATATGATCAGAATAATGTCACCATACTTTACTACCACTACTATCATCATCCCCTCCATCGTCGGTTGGACCCGACTACTCGTTAAGACTACTCACCCAGATTTACCCATTTACACCCCATCAACGGGAGTCGACTCCTAGAGAGAATTTACCCTCTCAGGTCTCCCTCATAATTACTATTTCCCACCTGCTTTCACTCCTCCAGCCCCGAGTCCTCGAGACTGGAGAAAGCTTCAGGACAACAGTTACCCACACACCTACTCCTCCCACCAGCATGACGCGACCGGAGCGTCACAAAGAACAGATTGATACACTCCAGAACATCATTAACAAAACACCACTCA
This sequence comes from Artemisia tridentata subsp. tridentata, assembly GCA_021014915.2. Classification (NCBI taxonomy): domain Eukaryota; kingdom Viridiplantae; phylum Streptophyta; class Magnoliopsida; order Asterales; family Asteraceae; genus Artemisia; species Artemisia tridentata. Next base: position 53,816,629 of record CP139509.1, on the reverse strand, counting down.
CGACCGACGACACCCTACCTGACCCTTTTATCCGACAAGATGGACTTTCAGGACGGACTGACTAGGTTTCAGTCAGAGAGATTTAGAGACACTCCCACATGACAGTCCTTACAATAAGAAAGACAGAGGTATATTAACCTGCTGCATGGAACATTAATAAAAGACCTTGTATCGTTGATTTTGTAAAACAATCGATCAAGTTATTAATATTATGATGTTTACAGTGATTATATCCAGACCTACCCTTATATTACCTATGAATGTTATGATACCTCATACCAGCCCTGACTAGGCTATGACCATAGAAATCTCTAAGACAAAATTTCGAAAGAAAACTCGATGAATGAAGAGAAAGTTGCTGAACTTCGACTTTTTGTAGATGAAACAGTTTGTTCCTTAGCAATCCCATACCAAGAATTGAGCATTTATCTACGATACTACCCAGACACGTCGTAATTTAGGGTTCACAACTGGTTAAAGTCTCACATTGTGACCACATTATTAAGACTAGTATACAAATACCTTGTTACTCGAATTATTCTAACATGGCCATTAGGTGGATTTAAATCCGTGTTTCTTGGGATATTGATAGAATATGGCCAGCATAAGCATTACAAATACTCCACTAGCACCAACCACAACCTTGACACCCGAAGTTATCCAAAGGTTAGTAACCAATATCGTTGCTGTGGCACTCGAGGTAACTACAGTAGTATGTCCAAGTAGCAACAAAATAGCAAGAGAAGAAGAGAAGACGACTAAGTTCTATAAGCATATCCATGAAAGTTTCACGAGTTGTAGACCAACTCACCTTAAAGGTCCAGAAGAGAAGACTAAACCTACCATCACCATTACCCAAGGATTTCTAGACCAAGAAGATAAACGGACACTTTAAGAATCAATGCCCAACCCAGAGTACCACTTAGGACAAAAAGACCAGTGAAAGAGAATAGAAACTCTTTAGAAACTTAACAATGTCAGAAGATGACACCTATATTAAGCAGAAGATAAATTCCCACTGTGGATAAGTAAATCCTAGCTTAAAACTTTCTAAGTTGTATTTCCTTATATACTTTACCTTAGGTACGACGGATGTAACCCAAGTATAACAACTACCTTTCTACCGTATGAAGACTCTACCTTGTAATATTTCCGAAATAACCATAACTCGAGTCTATTTCAATCTCTATTCTATTCTCCATATTCATAGTCGTTATGTAACAATACCCTGATATTATTTTGGAAATTTGATTTAGCATCAACTCTGACCAAACAATAGGTTATCACCACATTGTAAGAAATCCTCATCTAAAACTTAAGTTTATACCAAAGATATCCTAGTAGCACTTTAGAAATTCCTGACTTATCCTCGGAATATGAACAAAAACTTTATAATTCTTTTGAAAATAATCAGAGGGTGTCCGACTTTGTGACGGAACCATTATAATTGAACAATATAAAACACTTTGAAGAAGCATAAATATCACGGTGACTGAGCCAAGCATTACATTATTTGGTCCTCAAATTATACATAGCCTGATCAACTATGTCTAATTTAGGAAAAATCATGTCATGAATGAAACAGTTATCCTTCAGATTCCTAATAACAACTTCCATTCAAAAGGAAAAATCTTGAGACAAAATAAATTGCCCATAAACGTCACTTTTGACCAACCACAAATAAATACCTACACATATTTCCCACCATTCTTATGGTAATAAAATAATAAAAGTACAAGCATTAAAAACCTAAGAATTCACAAGGACTTTTGGGAAGCACCAATAATATAAATTTTATTGGAATACACGGAAATTAGTACATAACGATGAAACTAGCACCGATAATGCTAAGGTTACAACTATTTATTCCAACCTTCCTATTATTCATTTTCCCCACGCCATATCCACGATAAGAGCTACAATCATCAGCGGGATGACAAACGCTAAAATCACAACCAAATATTGGAAATCTTCTTCCGGAGCGTACCTCAAGTAGATAACCACAAGAATAACGTACACAATCGCTAGCATAATTATGAAGTGCGGCATTTTTGAGATGTGGAACGAGAGAAAAATAATTTGTGAAAGAATGAAAATTAAAATGGAATATTTATAGGCTAAATCTAACCGCTGGAACCAAAACTAGCCGTTGAGGGCACCGTTCATGACTGTTAGTATACACTGTTCACTAGCCGTTAAATTCCCACAGTTCCTGATCGTTATTCTCATTATTCCCAGTCCTTAGGCTTATTAATTGAACCAACATTCGAATCTATTTCATCTAGCATGAATAAATCTAACTAGATCTCGTTTCCTCGATGTTCGATTAGAAACCTCTCAACAACATTTTCCATAAACCCTCACCCTAGAACACCACATTTTCAACACCTATCATAGACTGAACTTCGGGACGAAGTTCAAAATTTAGGGGTAGATACTGTAGGATTCCACGAAAATCCGTTATGATAAACCTCATTAATTAATAATAACCTCGAGTTACCGTTTAACAAAACCCATTTTTACGGGGAAATTAAAATTTTTCTCTTATTGTTAACATTACCACGTTACATTTTCGCGACACATACTACGAGACACGAATAAACCACGACACCCCATTTTCACTAAATTCAAACGTCCCAAATAATGACAAGCTTTTCTACAATTTGAATATTTAACTCAATTCCAACTTACCTTCATTTTACCATACGAAGTTATGTATGCAAACTCTTCTTATATGTAATACGTAGATCATGCAAATCCTACTCCATAATAAATCGATCTATTTCTTTTTCGCAAGCAAAATATGTCCACTTGGTTCTATATCTTTTATATACAATCTACCCTTTCATTTTTCTTCTTGATATAGAAATATTACATAGATCTTTCGGATGATACAAACCAAACCGACTCTTTTTATAAAAATATGTAATCAATCTATACCTACTAAAACCACTTGAGCAACATGTTATCTTATCCCATACATATTCCCTCACATATCATACCCCAATTCCCACATGTTTTATATCTTCTCATTCCACGTATACATAGGACATCAAAAATCTACCAACAATCTACCATATCTATACACCATTCGTCCATATTAAATTTCCTACACCTACCTAACACCTTATCTAGCATAAAAATCTTGAAATGTACGTGTCCTCTTCTCTACAGTGTTTATCTAGCATAAAAATCTTGAAATGTACGTGTCCTCTTCTCTACAGTGTTATCAATGATTGAGTTGAAAACAAAACGTGTGTAATACATTCTATAAGATACCACACACTTCCTATTCTTATCCTCACTCTCTCTAATTTTTCCGGCCCCAAATCCGGCCACCTGAGCCACACCGCCGCTCACCCCATCTCACCGCCACCACCAAAATAATCCTTGTGTCTTCCTCATCATTTCCCCGTGCATCACGCGCCTCAAAACCCACCCTCATATATTTTGTTTTTCCGGTAACTCACTGATTTTCCGGCAACACAAGGTCGACGGTATATATGTTTCTGGTGTTAGTTTAGTTCGTTTGGTTCGAGTGTTCCAGCCACCACAGCCGCCGTAGCAGCACCCCCACAGCCACCATCTCCACCACCTTGTTCTTCTCCTTCTCGTCATGGTAAAACCGAGAAACCCGTTCGATATTTTATATTTTTTTTATATATATACCGATTATATTTATTATCGTTTTTCGTGGGTTAAAACTGATCTTGTAACAAGAATATTAGTTTCGTGATTTAAAAACGGAATATAAATGGGTTGTAACTGAAAATGGTGTGTGGTTCGTTGTGGTCACGGGTCGGGTCAACACCCGACTAGCAGTTTCGGTTGAAGTCTCCATTTGAGACTTAGGGTGGAAATAATTTGATCTTGTTGTGTTCTTGAGTTGTTGTTGCGAGTCGAGATGAATTCGTTTGGTTTCGGTCTCGGTATGGATTTAGTGCTTGTTGGTATTGTATGCGAGTTGGGTCGACCCATTTGGGTCACAGCTTGGTGTCGGGTTAGAATGTGGATTTGCTATAGATTCAGTTTGTGTCTCAGAGTGGTCGAAAATGGTCTCGGCAATAGTCTTTGTGGTCTCGGTTGGAAAATTTTTGGTTAACTTGAAAATTGGTTTGCCATGTTTGTATTTCATATGAAAATTTGGAACTAAATTAGCTAATTGGATTAACTGATGGGTCGAAGCCCAATGGGGGGAGGTATATGATTAACTGATGGGCCGAAGCCCAATGGGGGAAGGTATATGATTTAAATTTTTTTGTCTGGTTTTATTTTGAGGATACTCTTGGAATAAATCTAATTATGGATAATAAATTTGAGAGCTAACGTATTTATTTGTATTGACTTTAACTTGTGACAGTTGATACGATACAGATTGTATTCGGAATCATGATTTGGATTTGAATATGGACTTCATCTATTATACTTAGACGTTTGGAAAATTGTGAATCGTTATTGGACTTGCGATATTAGATATCGGACTTATTGAACATTTTGACTCGAGACGGTATAATATATTAACTTCAAAATGAACTTAATATATTAAACATGAAACGGACCCAAAATCTTCAATAAAAATAAAACTAATATTTACAAGAATAATAGCGAAGCATAAACTTATTGAATATTGTAATTTCAGATTTGGTTAATCCAAGTCTCAACGATTCGAGAAAAACTAATTTTATTAGTTAAACTTATTTCTATTTATAAAACGTTTATGTTTTATACAAACTATTTGGGATAACGGGGTAAATGCCGAAACGCACAAACTAGTTATTTGATTTGAGGTGTTTGTTTGTCTTTAGCTTCTAAGTTGTCCTCCTTGGTTTGAGTTCTCGTCAGCATTCCCTCGACTATGTCGTTGTTTATTCCTTTTGGCGTGAGTTGTACGTCGAGTCTAGGTTATCTTACCACACCACACGAAACATTTAAACTAAGCTTTTGATAAGTTTTGAAAACTGAGTAATCCACGAAAACTACGACACATTGTCTTTTATAGACTTTATTATTGTGCGAGACGTGTTTTGAGATAACTGTATACGTACTAGGTTGTGCCGATCCTAGACCGTTGTGTATCGTCGTGCTATATGTTTTGAGACCGTTGTGATATGCTCTAGATGCCAGTCGTGTCAGTGTGATCTTTGCTTTGCTGTGGCTAAGGTGAGTCGTGGCCCCTCCTATTTTAATACTTGATTTATACTTTTTGGGGGAGATACATGCTTCGAAATATTTTTCTCATTTATCAACTACATGATTTATTTTGCGATACAATACTTCTATAAGCACTATGAAAACTCTTATGACTTACCGTGAGTCGTGGCCCCTACTTTTAACACTTGTTTTTAATAACTCTTTTGGGGGAGATACATGCTTTAACTGTTTTAAGTTACTTATATAAAACTCTCATGATTTACTCAAAATCATCCACTATGCTTTACATGTTTGAATCACCTTTGAGAGGAATATATGTTCGTTATATGTACAAATTGCTTGCTTAGCATAAACACTGAATTTGAAAGATAACAACTTTAAACTACTTGATGTAACATGATACTGAGACTTATTGTATGCATTCATATAACAAATGAATGTAATGTTACTTTATTATGATATTTCTACATTTCACTAGAAATAATTGCCAAGACTAAAATTACGCATAATTCATGCACCCAGAAACCTGTATTGCCTAAGTTTACTTTATTGCCATAAAGTCCCTTGATCATGAGCCATTAATCACTGCGGTGAGCGCGAATATAGTGAACAGCTTCAAAACCTGTTAGAGGCTGACGACCTATCCCACTAAATACTTGGACGGAATGCCTTCATGGTTAGTCGTATTTAGTCGCGATGCACTATATTTGAGAAAAAATAGGAATTGGCAAGTCACCTATTACATGAGGGCAAAACTTTCGTCATTAATTTGATGAACACTCCGTTTTCCGGTACACTGTTAACGTTTTGCGTGTCATGAGGCTTAGGGCAATATAACTTTATGAATATATGAATGTTTCATATATATCCTAGGATACAGCTGTATTTAGAAGACCACCACTTTACACTGATAGATTTCAGACTCTAGATTATCATTCCCACTATGTGATATGATTGTGAATCCTGTACTTAAACCTTAATTGTTATCATATGTGACTTAATTGTGAATTCTATAAAAGACAACCCAAAATGCTTGGTATATCGTTACCTTTACAAGCTGACTCAACAGTCTATATCGAGCGTATAACAACGTAGCTCATCTGCATCTATAATTTGAAACTTATGATTTTGGAGATCATACATGATTTGCTTGTGGATTTTATTCAACACAAATGGTTATTTAATGAAGAACTATTATTTATTGCGACAATCACTGTACACCTCTTAAAATCTATTGAAAGAAAGTTCTTTTCTATTAAACTCCACGAACTCACCAACCATTGTGTTGACGTTTTAAGCATGTTTATCTCAGGTAATTAACGGAGCAGGACAAGACACGGAGCGGGTATCTTATACTCTGATAAATAAAATGGTGTAAAATCAAATATGTCATTCTTTCCAAATTACCACATTTTTGTGGGATTTTCATAACAGATATTTTTCCTTTGTACCAAAACTATTATTTTGAATGACATATAACTTTCAAAACGCCTCTTCCAGGCCGTTTTTCTGAAATTTTAACTCGATCCTCACCGTAACACCCTAATTACTTTTCCGCTGCCACTAAACAAATTAGGGGGTGTTACATGTTAGGTGCAAACTCGAGATCGAATGCTTCATGGACTGTACCTCAAAAACCTCCCACATGACCGAGAGGTCAAAAGATACAGATTGATTCCAATATTAACGAAAATACTCACGCCTAGACAATACCTGTTCCTATGAAAATACTTTCAGGACGGGTTGATCGTTTTCCATTCAGAGATAATTTAGTTGTGTTCGCTTGTATCGGCATTAGTAGAGACTTTTTGAGATTGATTTGTGCCATGATTAATAAAGATCTTGTATCGTGATTTTGCAAAATAATGGATCGCGTTAAACCATTATTGTTTACAGTGTTTGCCAAACAGCTTATATTACTTCGTGTTATGATACCCTACAAGCCTGACTAGGCTTGACATAAATAACGATTTGTCGAAAAATTTTTATGATAAGATAAGATTTTGAAACTTCACTTAAAGAAAAGTTGGCCGATCTTAGGATCATACCAATGGAGTGAGCATTTATTACATACTCCCAGAAAGTCGATTTTTACGGGTTCACAATTGTTAAGTCTCACATTGTTCCAATTAAAAACTAGTATACTAAGTACTTTACCAATTTACTTAAAATGGCCATTTAGTTCAGTTTTAATCCTTGGTTCTGGGGAATTGATAGAATTTGACGCAAACAGTCACATGAGTTCACACCAACCAATTCACCCAAAAGATTATCCAAAGGTTATTTAAAATATTTTTGAATTTAGAAACCCCGTAAACAGGGTAGTATCAGTACAATGAAAAACAACGATACAAAGAAGACGACATTTCATACCAAATGCTTTGAAAATTTCACGAGTTGTAGCCCAACTCATTTAAGGTCCAATGGGCTAAACCTACCATCACCATTATAAGGATTAACAAGAAATAAACGGACACCTTAGAATCAACTGCCCAACCCAGAGTACCTCTTTGGACAAAAAAATGCATAGAATAGAAACCCTTTAGAAACTAACAATGTCAGAAGATGACACCTATATTAGAAGATTACATTCCATTGATAAGTAAATCCAAAAGTAAAATTACTAAGTATGTATCTTAATACTTAAATTAGGTACGAGATGTAACCCAAGTATATCAACATATTTTACCTATGAAGACCTACTGTAATTTCGCGGAATAAATAACGAGGTTTTTCGTAACTATTCTAAATCTCTTTACTAGAACAATACCCTGATATAATTTGGAAATGTGATTTAGCATCAACTCAGACCAAACAAAGTACAAACATAAAAATAATTTTGAACCTTAAGTATAAACCATCATATCCTAGAGCAGTAGCATCCTGACTTATCCTTGATATGAACCAAAACTTTATAATTCTTTTGCAAAACAAGGTGTAACTTCTCACGGTCTGAAAATTGGAACAATTAAACTTTGAAGAAATTAAATATCACGATGACATGAGCCAAGCAAGTTAATTTTTTGGCCTAATTCATCCAAAACTGGTCTCTTCACTTGAGGACAAAAGTGTCATGGATAACAAACTTTAATAAATTTTAATTCAGTGTAAATAAATCTTAGCTAAATAACCTTCGCCCATTAAGTCTTTGACAACAATAAATTCCTACAATTTCACCTCGGTTATTGTATGAATTAAAAAAGACAAGCAGTCAAATGATAACTCATAAGGTTTTTTAGTATAATATAAATTTTGGAATATGATTAGGGTTACTTGACAAAATGAACTAGCCTCTGATAATGCTAAGGTTCAACATTTATTCTTATCCTTTTTATTGTTTCCCCGGCCTCCAGTTCATAAAACATAAACGGATGACAAACGCAAACTCAACAAATATGGAATCTTCTTCGGAGTACCTCAAAAACCACAAAAGAACGTCAACGGGCAAAGTTACCCAGTGGCATTTTTGATCTTGCTATAATGCAATTTTATTGAATGAAAAATAATTTGTGAAGAATGGAATAAAGTAATTTTATAGGCTAAATCTAACCCGGAACAAAACTACGTTTGAGTCACCCACGATAGATAAAAAGTACCTGGTTTATATTCCATAGTCACCTGATTGTTAGAATTAAATTCCAGTGCTAATGAGATTAATTTAATTCGTATTTAACTGCTAGTATTATGGAAATGTTTTAAGTTATAATTTATAAAGTTAATCATTATGAAGATCTAGTTTCTATGTTATTAAAACCTGCCCACAAATTAAAAAACCCCAAGCCTAGAAGCCCAATTTCAAACTGTACTGCTGAACTTGGGACGAAGTTCAAAATTTAGAATAGATATGTTGAGATTCCACGAAAATCTGTTATGTATTATTAATTTATATACTCGAGTTCCCGGGTTTTTAAAAATATTTTAGGAAATTAAAATTTCTATTAAGTTTATTTCCCTGAACATTTTCGTGAAACTACAGAGATCCTTAGCTATAAAACCACCATTTTCACAATACGTCCCTAGGACATAGTTTTCTACAAATTGATATTAATTAATTATATAATTTCTTCATTTAAACCTTATGTATAATTTCTTATATGTAATAAATTGAACTTTTTATAAATTTCGATCTTTTTTTTACGTAGCAAATGATTCAAATTGTTTAAGATCATGTTATAAATACATTGTATTTTTTTCTGAATTATATTGGTGTAATTTGATGATACAAACCAAACCGCTTTACAAAAATTCGTAAGTGTAAAATGGGATCAACAAAGGATCTTGAGCTTGTATTAGCTATCAAAAACTTTTTAAACCCAAATTCCTTATGTTTATAATCTGGATTCAGATTACATATGACATCAATCAAAACCATCTAATCTCGTAGTCTACACCTTGTCCATATAATTTCCTAACACAAACCTTATTCAGTGCATAAATCTTGAATGTACGTGTCTTCTACAGTGTTTATCCAAATAAAAATCTTGCTATGTTGTATTTCTATTGTGCTTTTCAATGATTGGTTGAAAACTAAAGTGCCTATTAAAATTCTATAAGAAACCACACAGTGATTAGTTAAGCTGAAATACTCTATGTGTGCCACTAAATCGCACCTGCCACATCGCTCAAGTCATCTTTAGCCCCAGAAAAATTTGGAGTCTTGCTCAATTACACGTGCAGGAAGACCTTAAAACCACTATACTTTGTTTTTCAGGGACTCGACTGAATTTTGAAACCCAAAGGGCTTCGGCTATATATGCTTGTGTTAGTTAGTTCTTTGGTTGGTGTTGCCACACAGCGCCGAGCAGCACCCCCGAGCTTACCATCTCACACCTTGTTCTTCGTCTTTTCTGAAAACCGGAACTCGTTCGTTAATTTTTTTCAAACTAATACGGATTATATTTAGTTTTTCGTGGATAAAAACGATCTTGTTACAAGATATAGTTCGGTCGACTTTTAAAAGGTTAAAATGGGCTTGACTTGAAAATTTTTTGAAAGGGGGTTTTGTATCGGGACTTCAGCTAATATCTTCCTCTCCTGAAGTCATTTGAGACTAGGGGCTAAATGAATGTGATCTTGTGTCGTTCAGTTTTGCTTCAGCGAGAAATTTTGTTGGGATCTGATATGAGATATAGACTATTGAATGTATCTAGTTGGGCGACCCATTTGGGTCACAGTTGGGCTTGGGTTAGAATGGTGGATATGTTATGATTCATTTGTTTTACGGGTGGTTCGAAAATGGCTCGCATAGTTTGTGGCCGGAGGCTATAGATCTTTTCAACGAAATTGGTTTGCCATGTTGGTTCATATGAAAAGTTGGAATATTGCTGATCGGATTACTCGATGGTCGGCTAAAAAAAAAACAAATTTTTACAAGAATAATGGAAAGCATAAACTTTTGATTTTTTAATTTAGTTTGGGTTAAAACCAACCAACGATTAAAAAAAATTTTTTTATTTAAACTTATTTCTTTTTTATAAAAGTTTATGTTTATCAAACATTTGGGATAAGGGGGGGTAAATGGAAAACCAAAATAATTTGATTTAGGTGTTTGTTTTTTTGCTTCTAAGTTGCCCCGGTTTGATTCTGTCACTTTCCCCTCGCTATTCTTTTTTTCCTTTTGGCTGATTGACGTGTCTAGGTTACTCCCAACCACAAAAACATTTAAACGCTTTGTAAGTTTGAAAAGAGAATCAGAAAATCCAAAAATTTGTCTTTTTTAGTATTTTGTGCGGGTGTTTTGAGATAACTGTTTTATACTAGGGTCCCGACCTTTAGCCGTTTGATCGGGCTTTTTTTTTGAGACCTTTATATCTTTTTCGTCTAGGTGATTTTGTTTGCTGTGGCAAGGTATTGGCCCCCATTTTAAATTTTTATTTTTTTTTTTTGGGGGGGGGAAACTGCTTAAAAAATTTTTTCTCATTTATAAAATGATTTTTTCATACAATACTTTTTGAAATGAAAATTTATATTTACCGTTCGGGCCCCCCTACTTTTAAACTTTTTTAAAAAACTTTTTTGGGGGAGTTCATGTTTAACTGTTTAAGTACAAAACTTTTTTTATCAAAATCACCCAAACCCTTTCATTTTGAATCCAGGGAATATTTTTGTTAATGTCTTTGCTTGCTTGAAAAACACTAAATTTTGAAAGTAAATTTAAATTTTGGAACATATTAGTTTTGAGTTTCATAAACATATGTAATTTTTTTTAAAATTTTTCATTTTTCCCTAAATAATTCCAAAGCTAAAATTACGAAATTCAGCCCCAAAAAACCTGTTTTGCAAAGTTTATTTTTTAAAAAGTTTTGTTGCCCCTTAACACGCGGTGACCGGGGGAATAAGGAACCTTCAAAACCCTGTTGAGGGGACGTTCCACAAAATATTGGAGGAATCCTTCATTTGCGTATTTGGCGTGCTAATTAAAAAAATGGAAGGAAATCCCTTTTACTGAGGGAAAATTTTCGTCTTTAAATTTAGGGACACCCGCCCCCAAAATTTTAACTTTTGGGTTCAGAGGTTTGGGAAATAAAATTTTATGAATATGTTTTAATATTGGAAAGGGTTTTTTAAAAAACCACTTTACATGAAATTTCAGATCTAGTTTTATTCCCACTATGTAATGATTTTGGGAAACTTCTTAAACCTAATTGTTTAATTTTTTTAATTGTAATTTTAAAAAACAACCCAAAAGTTTGGGTTATGTTTTTAAAACTGATAACTTATTGGGTATAAAAATGCTATTGATTATAATTTGAAATTATTTTTGGAGTCATACATGATTTTCTTTGGTTTACAAAAAATGGTTTTTTATGAAGAATATTATTTATTTCGACAACACTGTACCCCTTTTTAAAAACTATTGAAAAGAAACTTTTTTATAAAGCACAACTCACCAAAATTTTTTGACGTTTTAAGCATGTTATCTCAGGTAATTAACGGGAAGACAAACGAGCGGGATCTTAACCTGTAAAAAAAAAACAAAAAGGCATTTTCCAAATTACCCTTTTGGGGATTTCTTTAAAGTATTTTCCTTTGAAAAACTATTTTTTGAAGACATATAACTTTCAAAACCCCCCTTTTCCAGGCCTTTTTTTGAAATTTAACCCAACCAAACCCAATTATTTTGGGTGCCCAAAAAATTAGGGGGTGTTACATTTAGGTGCAAAAAAAACGGTAACCCAACTGCTTTAAGAGCGCCTTTTTTAATGAAGACATAAGACTCACTCCTAGGATTTAGCTTATTTCAAGAAAAACTTACAACCCCAATAATACTTAATTTTTGGGTATTTTAAAATAGAGTTTAAACTAAAAAAGGGGGGCCCTTTAAAAATATAAAAAAAGTATGGAAATACCAAGGGTACCCCCGGGGAAATTTCCATTTTTTTAAAAGGAAAATTAAGGTTTTAAATTTAAAGGGGGAAAATTTAAACCCTTGTGGAGGGGGGTTTACCTGGGGGATCAGACTATCCCAAAAAGGTAGTGAAAAATTTTAAACCCCAAAGTTAGGGAATTGGGCAAAAAAAAAAAATAAAAAAAAAAAAAAAAAAAAAAAAAAAAAAAAAGATGAAAAAAGGCAAAAATTAGATTAAATGTTGCTTATGGGATGTAATTTGGATTGTAAAAGGGGAAGGTTCTAAAAGAAAGAAAAAATTTCTTTTAAAACCCATTATAGGATAAATTTGTTAAAAAGATGGCATAAAGTTTATTAATATTAGGAATTAGAACGACACAGATGAAATAACATTAATAAGCTAATGACACAAGGTCACACTTAAAATAAGTTGGTTTATATAGAACTAATCCTAACAATAAAGGAGTTTCAAACTAGTTTCCTAGATACCAAAACTAAACTCCTACATATCATATCCTAATATTCAAGTAGCTTGGGTAAGATCCTTCAAAAACGATACCACATCATCCGATGTAGGTAGAAGATACCGAGCATTGGTACGTGTTCGTCCAATAGCACACGAGAAATAGTTATCTGCCTTTAAATCAAGAACGTTCCAAGATACTTTGTCCGGTGATGTGGTTGATCGTTTTCCACCATTTTCAGAGGTATAATTTCTGTTATTGTTAGCTGTTCGCTTGTTATCTGGACTTTGTGGAGGTCGTTTTTGAGATGATTTGTTGGGCCCACCTTTACCAGGCTTTCTGTCTCCGGAAGGCTTTATAGCATCATTTAGTTTGGGTCGCGGCATACCCATGCCATTGTAGGGAAGCTCCGGCTCAAAAAAGGTGTAAATATCTTCGTCCTGAAAGAAAATACAAGTCATTCTTGAAATCAAATGAACGCTTGTGTTGAACAGTATTGTTTTTTTATATACGATTCAAGAATGTGAATACATACCTTCCCAAGAAAGTGGCCGATACATAGGACATAATCAATTGGTGAGGAAATGGATTTGCTATGAACTATCTCGCCCAGTATACGAACAATTGTGATACCCTATAAAATATTGTTCCAATGAATTAGTACTTCCAATTATCGAAAGGCAAAACCTAGAGATAGGAATTTCAACCATCTACTTAAAAATGGGTCAATTTAGTTCAGTTTTATCTTTAACGGATCAATGGGTAGAATCAAAGAGATTAGCTAAAAGAACACGTCAAATGAGTTGAACAGACCAAAAGTTCCCCAAAATAGTATTTAACTATTTATAGTGCGTAAACCTCCTAAAATCATTTTATAAAAATATATTAGAAACCCCCAAAAAAGGGAAAAATCAGGGACAAATTTCAGGTTGAACAACCAACCATACCAAAAAAAATACCAATTCTGACCCAAAGCTGGTTTGATCAGTTTCCAACCCGTCCGGCCCACTCATTTTGGTCAATGTGGTTTTCTTATAATACTATTAGATGGATATAAGCATATTCAAAGACTCACCTTAGTTACACCTGCTGCTCGGACCTCAACAGACCGGCTACCTTGTACAACATCAACAGATGCATTAGATATCGGACCAGTCCACAGATGCTGCAGCATATCTCTGGCCTGAAGCCTCCCAAACTCAATATCTGCATTCCCATTGCCAAGTGACAATTAGCAACCAAAAGAAAGCACAATACTAATGAATGATCATTAAAAACTAGATTGAAGGAAGCCGTGCAAATACCAGCATATTTGTAATTCCATACAAGTGACGTCTCGCGGAGCTCAAAATGTGATCGAGGTGTTCTTTCGGTGAAATACTCAAAAACATGCTGTCATAAACACAGACATGAGTAATCAATGAAAAGAGAAGTCTAGCACCATCATCCACAGTCCTAATGCAGACAACAGACACTAAAGACATAAAAAAAGTATGCACCTTTACGCTATCGACCCATTCCATATTTGAATGCTCAGGCATAGTCGTCATCCATGTGCCTTTAGTGGACCGCAAAAACATCCCATTCTCAGCCGCCAACCACATGTTAAACTCACCAAAGTTCTGGAGAATTAAGGAACAGCTCGGCTTTGTCAAATTAATAAATATATAATCAAAACATGTTCAAAAAGTTAATTTCGATAGACTACTTCATCCAATACAGTCCGGTCACTTCCACTGAGGACAACAACGGTTGTTTGCGGATCATCACAAAGCTTTATAAGCGATTCTTTCAATTCAGGGTGTAATTTAAGATCCATTTCTCTAATCTGATCACCTCCGCGCCTATCAGGAGTATCGATGGGTTCAGTTAATGTAGCGCTGAATCCCTGCGGTATTTTATGATTTATAAAAATGAGAAAAGTCAAGATGATATACCTAAAGGGTTTTAATTTCTTTATGAGGATATAGAAGTGGTACCAGTATGATTAAGCGGTTACTTGACTGCAAATAACGCTCAATAGCCTCTTCAACAGGTAATGATGGTGGAACTTGTCTTATCCTTTGTTGTGCTTCGACAACGGTATCGTTCAGTTCACTAAAATATCAATGTTTGAATAGGTCAAACCAAAGGCCAAATGGGTCAATAAGAAAAAGGTCGCCAAAAGGGGAACTGGTCAAACGGGTCAAAAGTCACCCAAAGCTTAGTTTTGATGCTTGCTATTAAATCACTATATTTATAATCTTAGACTAGTATTGTAATATTTAAGTGTTTGGAATCATAAGTAATGTTGTAATGCATCAACTATTTTATACAAAATAATGTTTGTGAGTCAACCCAACCCGATCAGCACTAAAAAGAGCTTGTTTTATATTGAACCCATGTTAACCCATTGTTAGGAATTAAAGCTTTCAAGGTGTTAATGCTGCTCAAGATGGTTAAGGCTGGTCATGTGATTATAACTGCTCAGGTATTACAAGGAAAATGCTTTAAGTTATTAATGTTGCTGGTTATAAAGTTACTGCTGCTTATGAAGATTAAGACTGCTAGTGTATATTATAACTGCTGAGAATTTAAAGGAAATATACACCAAGTAGTTAATGCTGCTAGAAGAAAACTTAGTACTGCTAGTACTAAGTTACAACTGCTGAAGACTTAATGTTGCCAGAGTTAAAGATTACTACTGCTGATTATGTATTAGTGATGCTCGAGTATTAGAGTCGGTTTGATATGTATAGTATGTTTAGATAAGTATAGAAAAGATTCTAAAAAGATTTATCTTGCATAGAAAGTTATTGTAAGCCGACTAGGACTCCTTAGCCTATAAAAGGAGGTCCTAGGGCATAGAGATTGTACGTATTCATTGAGTCATAGAGTTATAGCTTCAAGGTTGTAAAACCCTAATACTGTTGAGTATTCGTATTATAGTCAATAATATTGAAGCGTTTTGTTTGATATAATTGTGTTCTTTGTTTACTGTTACAATTGATACAAAGTTCTTCTTAAGATCAAGTACAAGATTTCGCATTGTATTTGATAAACTCAAAGACAGTTTCTATACTTAGTTGTGTTGAATTTATTCAAAATAACTAAACCTTTACAAGCTAAGGGATTCGATCAAGTGTATAACTGGGATCAACAAGTGGTATCAGAGCTTGTGATCTAGAAGCTGTGATCAAGAAGAACCTGTTTAAACTCAAGATTGTTTAGACCTTACTAAAGACATGGATTCAGAGTCTACACATATGATTGCTGCATCAAAGGTACCAATGCTCAAGCCTGGTGAGTCTGAGCTCTGGAGAATGAGAATTGAGCAGTATATTCAGATGATTGACTACTCTCTGTGGGAGGTCATAGAGATTGGTGATAGCTTACCAAAAACTGAAATATCTGCTGCTGGTGTTGTGACTATTGTGCCTATTAAACTGCTGCTGGTGTTGTGACTATTGTGCCTATTAAAACTGCTGAAGAAAAGGCACAAAGAAGATTGGAGGTTAAGGCTAGAAATACTCTCATGATGGGCATTCCTAATGAACATCAGTTGCCTTTTAATTCTATCAAGGATGCTAAGTCTTTGTTAGCCGCCATTGAGAAAAGATTTGGAGGGAATGCTGCTACTAAGAAGACAAGGAAGAATCTTTTGAAGCAACAATATGAGAACTTTGCTGCTTCAAGTTCTGAGAATCTTGATCAGACCTTTGACAGACTTCAGAAGCTTGTCAGTCAATTAGCACTTTTGGGTAGGGGTGCAAACGAGCCGAGCCGAGCCGAGCCCGAGCTTTACTATACTCGAGCTCGGCTCGTCAGTTTTTTAACAAGCTCGAGCTCGAGCTCGGTTCGTAAACTTTTCACAAAGCTCGAGCTCGGCTCGAGCTCGACAAGGCTCAGCTCGAGTAAATAAAAAAGATGTTTTTCACGAGCCAAAGCTCGGCTCGAGCTCACTTTATCTGCTTAAACGAGCCTGAGCTTGATTTGAGCTCGAAAAAGCTATTTTAATGGCACTTAAGCTATGATTTATACTTGCTCTCTCCCTGAAGTGGATGTGGAAAAGCGGGCGCTAATGGAAGGAAAGGAGGTGTTCGTCCACTTCTGCTCCAGCTGAGAAATTCCCTTGTAGTCAGAGGAAACTAATAATCTAAATATATGAACAAATATGCAAAAATCTAAGGCACGAAGATTAGATAAAGTATTGGGCTTGGTTATTAGGCTGCTATGTTATATACTTATATGTATTATAGCGGGCTGCTATGTTATAACGTAAGGCTCGATAAGGCTCGACGAGCCTACTCGATCTTCACAAGCGAAGCTCGAGCTCGGGCTCGATAAGTAAACGAGTTGATTTTCAGGCTCGAGCTCGGCTCGAGCTCGACAAGGCTCGGCTCGTTTCGAGCTTTTTATCGAGTCGAGCTCGAGTAGCTCGCGAGTAGCTCGACTTGTTTGCACCCCTACTTTTGGGAGAAACAATTCCCCAAGAAGATATAAATCAGAAGTTTCTAAGAAACTTGTCACCAGAGTGGCATACACATACTGTGGTGTGGAGAAATAAGGATGATCTAGACACAATGAGCATGGATGACCTTTACAACAATCATAAAGTGTATGAACCTAAAGTCAAAGAGTCATCTAGCTCATCCTCAAGCTAGAACGATTAAGGGTTTATATCCTTCAATCATTCAAACAAGTGTTTTTATCCGATCAAAACCTCACTCAAACTAAACCATAACTTGTTTTTATCGTTTAATTGCAAAACCCAGCAAAACCCTACACGATTTTTCAAAATTACACAATGTCGACTCTCTCTTTTGCTGACCAACACAACATGATTGCATTTTTACAAAAACCTAAAGAGTCTGAAGGTTTTACTGAAATCATTAATTTTCTTAATGCTACCCATATTAGGTATGCATTAACAGTAAATCCTATTATATATATTTCCCAAATTAAACAGTTTTGGTCTACTACAAAGGTCAAAACTATTGATAGGGAAGAACATATACATGCCCTAGTAGATGGGCAGGAAATTCTCATTACTGAGACATCTGTTAGGCAAGTTCTTAACCTAGCAGATGCTAATGGAATTGAGAATCTTCCTAATTCTACACTTTTTGAAAACCTTGCACAGACGGGGTATGTAAGGAAAAATGATTCTCTAAAATTTTCTTAATGCTACCCATATTAGGTATGTAAGGAAATTCTTGATTCATACCATCTTACAGTGTCTTAGTCCAAAGACAACTGGCTGGAATGACTTTAGCAGCAATGTGGCTTCTGCCATAGTCTGCTTGGCTACAAACCAAAAATATAATTTTTCAAAAATGATTTTTGGTGGTATGGTCAAGAACTTGGATAAATCTGCAAGCAAATTTTTCTTATATCCAAGGTTTTTACAATTACTTATGGACAACCAGTTTTCTGAAAAGAAAACTCACAAAAAGGTTTATGAGGCTCCCTTTCATACAAGAAAACTTTTTGCAAACATGAAAAAGGAGGGAAAAGATTTTTCAGGCATAGTAACACCATTGTTTCAAACAATGTTGGAACTAAGTCAGGGTAAAGGTTCGGTAATCCCAACTGATACCCATCACACACCCACTGTTTTACCATCCACATCTCAACCACAAAAGACCTATACCCGTAGGATCACAAAGAAAAAGGGCACTAAGCTTCCTCAGGCTAGTGCTGGTATGGATGCAGATGAGGCTACCAATAAGGAGTGGGAATATAGTTTGGAAAGGGCTGCCACTTGTGCTGCTAGCTTAGATGCAGCGCAGGATAGTGGTACCATCTCTAAGACCCAATCCAAGGCAACTTCTAATGAATCAAGTTCCCATGGAACTGATTCAGGTGAAGGAATCCCCAGGCGCCAAGAAACCAAGGGGGGCACAAGTGCTCATTCTAGGGATGAGGTTGTGTCTAACATGCCCAGTGATCCACCTCTCGGGATAGGTAACACAATCCGAAGTGGTGAGGGCAATATGCAACTTATTAAGGAATTGATGGATACCTTTACAAATTTGTCAAAGGATGTCCTTGCTCTCCAACAGACTGTATCTTCTCAACATGATGAAATCAAGTGGTTGAAGAGAAGGGTTAGGCATCTTGAATGGAGACAGAGATCAAGAATACAAAAGCTTAAAAGATTACACAAGGTGGGCGTTACTAAAAGAGTGGAATCTTCTTCTGAAGCTGCTTGTTTGGGGGAGAATACCTCCAAACAGGGGAGGAATGATAGCAAGGGTTCAGAGGAGGATACTCTGATGGATGAAGGAAATTATTTTGAGGTTGAGGAGCAGGTGAATGAAGAGGTTGTTAATGAAAGTGCTGAATTTGTGTTAGCTGATCAACAAGGAAATGAAGTGGTTTTGGATGATGCTGCTAAGTCTGTTAAGACTGCTGGGTTAGTTGTTGAGAAGGTGATTGAAGTGGCTAAGTTAATGGTTGATGTTGCTGATGTATCAGTTAGTGCTGCCAGTTCTAAAATTACTGCTGTTGGGCAACAAGTTAGTACTGTTGTACCAGAAGTTAGTGTTGCTGCTCAAGAAACAACTGCTAGTGTTGCTGAAACAACTTTTATGGATGATGAAACCATTTTGGCTCAAGCTATGATAGATTTAAAGAAGTCAAAACCACCAGTCAAAGGGGTTATCATTAAAGAACCATCTTCAACAACAACCACAAAATAATCACAACCACCACAACAGGGCAAAGGCAAGGCTATTATGATTGAAGAGCATGTGGTGAAATCTCTTTCAAAGTCAAAGCAGATGCTCTTAGATGAAGAAATAGCTAGAAAGCAACAAGAAGAGTATGATGCTGAAGATCAAAGAATAAGGGAAGAAAGCGAAAGGAAGGCTAGAGAAGAAGAAGAGGCTAGCCTTGCAGAGATTAATTCCTGGGATGACATACAAGCAAAATGTGAAGCAGATCACATGTTAGCCCAGAGGATGTGGCAAGATGAACAGGAAGAGCTATCCTTAGAAGAAAAATCAAAGCTCTTCATGGAATTCTTAGCCAAGCAGAAGAAATTCTTTGCTCAAAAGAGGATTGAAGCTAAGAGGAACAAACCACCTACCATAGCATAGCAAAAGCAAATTATGATGACTTATCTGAAAATATGGGTGGATGGAAGTTTGCTCAGTTTAAGGGTATGAGTTATAATAGAATTAAAGAAGAATTTGACATTGTTTTCAGAAGGGTGAACACCTTTATTGCTATGAATGAAGATGAGGTGGTGGGGAGTTCTAAGAAAGCAAAGAATGCAGATGAAAGTGGTTCTAAAAGAACTGGAGCATTGTGAGAAGCTAAGGGCAGTAAAAAACAGAAGTTGGATGAGCAGAGTATGAATGGTGAGCAGAAAACAGATGAACATGATGACCAAGACAGAGCTCAAAAGTTAGAATTGATTGTGATTGCTTCTGATCATGATGAAGAGGTAGTTGATGTTGTTCCCTTAAAGACAAAAGTTCCTATCATTGATTGGAAGTGTGGCTTTCATGGAAAAAGTTCTTGGTTTGATATAGTTAGAGTTGGAGGAAAGTCTCAAAGGTTCATTACCTTTAGTCAGATGCTGAGAAATTTTGATAGAGATGATCTGGAGACTTTATGGAAGCTGGTCAAGAACAAGTATGGATATTCAGTGCCAGATGATATCTTGGATAGGGTTCTTTGGGGTGACTTGAAAGTTATGTTTGAACCTCATCATGAAGATAGAGTTTGGCATGATCAGTTTCAGAATAGAGTTGTAAGTTGGAAGTTGTATCACTCATGTATACAGTGGCTATGAGTGGGGTTCAAGTACATATGCTGGTTGAAAAGGATTATCCTTTGAGTCCTGCCATAGTTACTCAGATGCTGGATACATCTAAGGTTAGACTTCAAGTAGAAAGATGGGATGAGATGACTTATCAGCTCCTTAAGAAGATGGAGTATATACTTAATCCCAAAGAGAAGAAGAAGAAGAAGAAGTAAAGTGTTTGGAAGCATCCTCCTGGTGATTGTTCAAGCTTTGATTGAAACTTGATGATTTTGGGAGAAAATATCAAGTTTAGGGGAGGATTGTTGGGAATTAAAGCTTCCAAGGTGTTAATGCTGCTCAAGATGGTTAACGCTGCTCATGTGATTATAACTGCTCAGGTATTACAAGGAAAATGCTTTAAGTTATTAATGATGCTGGTTATAAAGTTACTGCTACTTATGAAGATTAATACTGCTAGTGTATATTATAACTGCTGAGAACTTCAAGGAAATATACACTAGGTAGTTAATGCTGCTAGAAGAAAACTTAGTACTGCTAGTACTAAGTTACACTGTTGTAAATATCGGAAATATCGGCCGATTTATCAGCGAGAAATCGTGTCTCGGCCTTCCACCGCTACGAGATTTGTGTTATCATGTGTATTTCTCGTCCGGGTCAAAATTCGGTCAAACTCGGCACTTATCAGTACTTATCGGCGATAAATTGACTTATCAGTCAACTTAAATGTTTGACTTTTTTTTTTTTTTTTTTTTTTAAACCGATCGGGTCGGGTATATATGTATCTATTATTGGGAGAAATCGTGTGATGGCATCGGGTATCTAAGTTACAATAAAAGTTAGGGTATATATGTATCTATTATTGGCAGACATCGAAAAAGCTAACCCACTTCCCCTCCTCCGGCGATGAGATTCAAGTCAAAGCGAAAATTACAACAACCTACCCGTGACCATACGAATGGTCTTGAAGACGTTTCTCTTGAAGCCGAGCTATGAGATTCGAGTCTTGATTCAAAGGTTATTAAATCGTGTTTGTGAGATTCGTTGAGCAGATATGAAGATGATATCGAGATGAGTTTGATTTGATTAATAATTTGAGGTGAGCGATTGAGATGGGATCGCTGGGAGAATAAGTGATTGATGGGGGCGGAAGTTTTAAGGGATAAGTGTTTTAGGTTTAGGGTTATCACTAGTTATAAGGTGTAAGTGGATTGGATCGGGTTCTATTTTGCATGGACTGGACTCGTATTGGATTTGGGTTGGCTGATGAATTGGGCTGATGGATCAATAATAAATTTTAGACTAAGAAGTGGTATTTTGGTACTATAATTTTCACGGTCAACTTAAGTTTATAAGTTTATTTGAATATATATATTTTTACAAATAAATTCCTTTACAATTTAGGTCATCCGATATATCCCCGATATATCCGATATATCGCTTCTCGGGGGTCGACCGAGACGATACCGAAAAGCGATATTTACAACCTTGAGTACTGCTAGTACTAAGTTACACTGCTGAAGACTTAATGTTGCCAGAGTTAAAGATTATTACTGCTGATTATGTATTAGTGCTGTTGGAGTATTAGAGTCGGTTTGATATGTATAGTATGTTTAGATAAGTATAGAAAAGATTCTAAAAAGATTTATCTTGCATAGATAGTTATTGTAAGCCGACTAGGACTCATTAGTCTATAAAAGGAGGTCCTAGGGTATAGAGACTGTACGTATTCAATTGAGTCATAGAGTTATACCTTCAAGGTTGTAAAACCTAATACTGTTGAGTATTCGTATTATAGTCAATAATATTGAAGCGTTTTGTTTGATATAATTGTGTTCTTTGTTTCCTGTTACAATTGATACAAAGTTCTTCTTAAGATCAAGTACAAGATTCCGCATTGTATTTGATAAACTCAAAGACAGTTTCTATATTTAGTTGTGTTGAATTTATTCAAAATAACTAAACCTTTACAAGCTAAGGGATTCGATCAAGTGTATAACTGGGATCAACACCCATTACTCAACCCACCTGTCCCGCCCAATTCATTACCACGACTTGTAATAAGCATGTTACTTTAGGGCTGATAGAAAGAATGACAAATAACATGTACCTTACAAAAGTTTCTGCCCATTCTTGAGCAGTATGGGTAGTGACATGTAAGAAGTTGTGGCGATGACGTTTCTCTCTTTCTTCTGCACTCATATTCAAAGCTTGGCCAATTGAAGCTGCAACTTCAGTTATGTTCCATGGGTTAACAAGAATAGCCCCTGCCCCAAGGGATTGTGCTGCACCCGCAAACTATAGATACACAAGAAGGATATTGGACACATGAAAGAAAACAAGAAAATGATTCATACACTATGTGCAGAGAAAATCCTTTCATACCCTAACTTATTAAACCTTGAGACGATGACAAAAAATAAAAACTATTCCGGACAGACTTTATGGTACTGATAGTTACCTCACTTAAAATCAGAACTCCTCTTTTAGCATCTTGGCATGCTACAAACTCGTAACTAACAAGATTCATACCATCCCGCAATGATGTGACAATTGCAATATCTGCGAATGTAAACATCATAGCACATATCCAGTAAAAATCAAAATCATTTAATCCCGACTTTCATCAAATAAAAGTATAAAAATAATACCAGTGACAGCATATAGCGCACATAAAGCTTGAAAATCCAGAGACCGGTCCTGCATACGTTTCAGGGTGTCTCATAAAACTCAATAAATATTAAATATGTATGTAGATAAACATGACTGTATAATAATTAATAAAGACTAACCAGATGATGAATTGGAACAGTTGTCAGTGTTCCAAATCTTCCATTTATCCGGCCCACAATTTCATGGACCTGACTTGTGAGTTTCTGATCTGCAAAATCACATTATCGTAAATAAAAAAAATGATTGAAAAGTTGAACTGCACTAGCACAAGAAACCAAGTTGGTACTAAAAACTCTAATAGTTTTTTAAACTTACACTCGGGAACATCTGTTCTTGTTGGTACCGCAATCTGTAACAAAACCACTTTATCACGCCAGTATGGATTCTCTTCCAGAAACTTTTCAAATGCAAGTATCTTTTGAGGAATCCCTTTGATCATATCTAGTCGGTCAACACCTAACATTACCTGTCGCAAGAAAAATTTTGTAAGAAACTTAACATGGCAGTTAAGTGTATCTAGAAAAGTTGGTTGAAAATACGCACTAACCTTTCTCCCCGAAAATCGTTCTTTCAATTCTTTCATATGCTCTTGCACTTGCGGATTCTCGAGTGCACGAATGAAGCGATCTGAATCTATACCAATTGGAAACTGTAGTTCCACCCATTTAAGAGCAAAAAATCAGAGGAATGGGTATTTTGAATTGTCATTTAAACGTGTAATGTCCAAAAATGGAAGATTAAAACAAGGGTTGACATTCAAAATTCAGCTTATATTTACCGCAGCAACTCGAGTTAACCTCCCTTGATCCTCTACCCCTTCAGGAGTACCTTCGAGTCCAAGGATACGAGTACAAGCACTAACAAAGTGTCTTGCATAATCATACGTATGGAAACTGGAAACAAAATATACAGCATAATTAGCATATTTGATGTATTTCAAAGAATAAAAAATTACAAAAGAGACAAACTTACCCAACCAAATCCGCAGCAAGAACCGCACGTAAAAGCTCAGAGCGAGAAGGCAGTGTCCTATGAATTTCAGAAGACGGAAAGGGTGTGTGAAGGAACCAACCGACTTTCATACTGCTATTGTGATCCTTTAGGCACTTTGGAAGGAACATAAGATGGTAATCATGGCACCAAACAACATCACCTTCTTCATAATGCTCATTTACAACATCAGCAAACATTTGATTTGCTTTCTTGTACGCCGCAAACTGAGACTGAAAGCTTCTAGTTGTGGCTAAACGGTCTTCTTGTGGAAGACCAAGATAATGAAAAAGAGGCCATAATATGTTGTTGCAATAGCCGTTATAATATTGATGCACAAGTTCTTCATCAAGAAACACTGGTATGCATCTCTGCAACAAAACGAAACCATTTTTACCAATGCCCTGTATTCAAATGTTCCTTCTTTAACAATCATAAGCGTTAATAAGCACGGTACCTTCTCAGCCAAAGCTTTAGTCAGTGCTCTTTGCCCAGGCTCATCTGGCACATTTACACCTGCCCACCCAATCCATTTTGCCTCGACCTCCTTAACACCTTCAATAATTCAGATGAAACAGAACAAATCTCTTTATTGGTACAAGTGAACGAAGTTCCTTTGTTTTAATCTGATAGGACGCAAATGATTTTTATTGAAAAATAAGGAAATACTAACGAATGTAGATTGCTCTTGAAAGACGGTCTCTCCAAAATGACCTACTTATGGGAGATTGGTCCTTTAAAATAACGCTTAGATTAATACTAGATGAATCATCAAAACGAGCATAATAAGATAGTTCTTCAGAGCCTATTTAGATAAGTTCAACTAAGAATCCTAACTCTTCTTTTTTCTAGCAATAAAAAGTATAACAAGGCCACCCAACAACAGAAGCTACGTTACAGGCACCCAAAAATGCATCAAGTTTCCTTCATATCATTCCAGCAAAATAAATAAATAAATAAATAAAGACAGGATGACGAAAATAACCTTAGAACTTTGAAATCAACAAAAATAGACTTGATTACATTTTCTATTTTGTAAAGTAAAAAACAATTGAATAGTCAAAAAGATTGAATGAAATGCTCATTTTTTGATCGGATTTGGCATAACCGAAACTAAATACAGGCTTGGGCGATCCTTATTGAATAAATTTGAAAAGTCGGGGGGCCTCTATATACAATACCCCTCAAAAATACTAATACCAATCCTAATCTATATAAAATACCAATAATACTTATTCATGAGAAAATTTTAATAACGCACAGTGTAACAGATGACAAAAATCTTAAGAAAATAATATCTCAAAAACTTACCGAGGAGGGCGCTGACAAGGCCACCAGCACTAACCTCGAGAGACCAACTCTCTTCACCTCTTCTAACAGCAGAAACAGGAAGTCTATTAGCAACAACCAATAGCCGTTGAGTAAAAAGTCCACCATCTGGTTTTTCCCAACCGTCACGTGCAGCCGAAGCTCCTTCAAGATAATGTTCCACAAGGTTATCGCCATACTCAAAGGCATCATTTCCACCAGCGTCATTAGTATAAGAAGCTTTGCTGTTCTTTCTTAGCTCTCGTTCTCTCAAAAGCCTCTCTATACGACTTGTGGGAACAGACGAGTTACCGTTGTACTTATTCCCAGGCATAACGGTAACGGCTATCTACAACCAGACCACCCACACCAAATGTTCTACATTATAATTGAAACACATAAGCATACAATCAAATTCACTAACCATCACGGGATCCACAGGTCTTAAAACAAAGGGACATCAGGTCTTAAAACAAATGGGACATCAGAGATAACAAATGGGATCCACATAATCCATCAGAGTACAAAGGGACCTACACGGGAACCTGAGCAAGTGCGGTCTGATAGATAAAATATGGTCACCATACTCTAAGATATCAATTTTCGCAATATTAACGAATTTTTTGTCCACGTGATTTTATCAGATTACATATGGGGTCTACCACTTTTGCCATGTTGTTTCAGTCCAAGATTTCAAAATCCCACTTTTGTTATTCATCTAAACTTATTATTTCCAGTTGAAAACGGTTAGACAAAACGCACGAAAATAAAGAAGCAATCAAACAAGAACACAACAAACTTAATTGATTGGATAAATCAATATGATCAGCCTACAGGAACCGATTAAAACCCTTTTTAATTATATAACCATAAAGCCTAACTACAGTTATCTTAGACCCTATACAACCATCAAATTTCAGATTAGGCCTAAGTGCAACTTATCCTTCTGAAAATCCAATTTGGGTCACGATCCCCTAATCCGGGTCTGCCCGAAAGCCATTCAGGTTACCAACAATTTCAACTCACAATTTAACAAAAACCACACAAATTAGTATCAAGATTTATGGAGATTTAAGGCATTGCATGTCAATATTACAAACTAAAAGATAAATACTTCGTGTTCACAAAGATTCAAGAAACACTAAAGAAAACACTAATTCAACAGAAATGAGTAAAAAAACATGAAAATTCTAAACTAAACATAATAAGGATTAAAACTTTATAAAACTTAAACAAAGTCCAAGTTCAAGAAACACTAAAGAAAACACTAATTCACCAAAATTAATTAAAAACTGTGAACATTACAAACTAAATACATTAAAGACTGAAACTTTATTCATATTCAAACAAAACCCATGTTCATAAAGATTCAAGAAACATTAAAAATTGAGCAAAAATAATGTGAACATTACAAAAAAGATAAAAACTTTATAAAAACTAAACAAAACCCATGTCCACAAATATATAATAGATACAAACTTTATAGAAATTAAACAAAATCCAAGTTCAAGAAACACAAAATCTCATTAAAAATGACTAAAATTGTGAACATTATAAACTAAACATAACCCAATTCAAAAAGAGTCAAGAAACACAAAATCTCACCAAAATGAGTGAAAAAAGTGATCAGCCGTTGGATTGAAGGATACAAGATTTGCAAAGATCAGAGCCGTTTAAAAGAGGGTTTAAGAGATAGGAAGAAGAATAGGGAGTGTTTGGATGACAGGAAATAGACATAGTGAAAGAAAAGAGAGGGAACAGAAGGATCCTCGTGTAAGCTTTACAAGCTCTTTCTCTCACAGACATGCAGCAAGCAGCTTAAACACTTCAATCATTGGTCATACTTTCAAGCTTTGCTTCCCATTTATTCAAAGGGTGTTTGGGTTTGAGAAAGGATCATTATCTCTGGTGACTAGTGGGTGTTTGGCATTATTCACAAGGTTTTTTGGTTGTTCGGCGAAAGTAGCTGTAGCTTGTTAGCAGCGTCGTAAACGAAAGACGTTAATGAACATAAACTAACGTTAACGAACGCATAATCGGGCGTTCACGAACATAAATGAACGGACGCAACTTTTGTTCATATTCGTTCATTTAACTAAACGAACATAACATATTGTTCATGTTCATGTTCGTTCATTTAATAAATAAACGAATATAAATGAATTTTTTACCGAACTGTTCATGAAATGTTCACTGAACGTTCAGTTCATTTACAGCCCTACTTATTAGAGTTGGAGCCGAAATTTGAGCTTTTATTTTCGGGTATGTTTGACAAAATAGTTGAAGCCCAAAAATATTTCTATGGATTAGCAGTGGGCAAGAAAAACTCACTTTCAGCGAGTACCCTGGCGAATCTATGAATTTGTAGAAGGGTAAGCACTCCTTAAAAAATTTCCCGGTAATCAAATAAAGGAAAAAAAATATTTTCCCGGTTCGGGTTTGGGTTTCCCGGTTGGATTTTTCGTGTATTGATTCTTATAAAATCGAGTTTTTTGGTGTATGATTTTTATAAAATCGCGAAAACATTAGACAGGAAAATATATCCAAAACATGTTATTGCATTTAATAATACAAGTACTATATAAATGAAAGAAAATAAAAACATTTCATCAATTGAATTTTTTGTAGTGCATGTGTTCCATTGGAAATTGAATTTTATACTAGTAAATAACTACTTAACCTGCAAATCTTCTTCTTTCTTCTTCTTCCATTTTTTTATTTCTTTGAAGTTTGATTCAAAATTTATTTGCTTTGGTTGATTTGAAAATTTCTAAGGTATACACAACTTATTTGCTTGACATTTTTATGGTATGCACTATAGGTAAAAAGGTTCTATAAGGCATTAGTTTCAAAAAAATTACACTACGAAGAGCTTGAAGAGAGTATGCACGTGCACATTCTCCCTAAGCTGTAGACCCGCCCTGCCTGTGATAGGTGGGTATGAAAGTATACTCGTTGACGGGTGATGGTAGTATAATATCTTATCAACGGTAAACTTGATCCTTGAACTCGCGATACCCATTTTATACTTTTATAAAACCCGTAAAACTATATGTTACTAAAATCTTTATTAATATTAATAATATATTTGTTATTACTTTATGTTGTTATATCTATGGTTTATAATTGAGTACTTTTAATTTGATTGAGTTATACTCATCTCCAAGATATATCTTTTGGTTACTTGTCTTTGTGTTACGAGTAATACATATAAAAGAAAATTGTATTGTTTACTTAATCATATAATGAGTTATTGAATTTAACTCATTTTTGCTTTTAAGAATGTATTATTAAGTGTTTTACATTTTTTTAAACAGTGTTTTGTTGTTTTAATCGTGTATTTGCTCTACGCCTACATTAATTTTAAGTAAGTTTTTAAACCTACAGGTATGGATACTTTTGGGTGTTAGGTAAGAGCAAGCATTTTATTCATCGACAAACATTCGCGAGTTTGTGGGTAATAAAAAATACCGTATGGCACGGGTGATGAATAGCGTGTATTCGCACCCGCATCCTAGTGTCAACCCAAAACATACTACTGTGATACACAAAATTAAATATGATGTCATCTTTACTACTTATAAAGTAAATTTGTTATTCTTGAAACTTAAAAACTCTTATAACCCATAAATTATTTTCTTGCATTGACTACAAATTAAACTCGTAAGTGTTACATCAAAAGTCATACAAGAACCAAAAATTCACAAGTATAATTATTAGTCACGCAAATAGTCGAAACTCCTCTTAAGTTGTTTCTCGTTTATAAGTTTTTAAAACTTCTTATGTAAACTATCTTAAAAGTTGGTCCCATAAGGTCTTAAGCCAAACACACGTTTGTAGAAAAATCCAGACAAGAATAAAATAGTGTGAGATCTAATAATTATAGATGCTTACGTAAGTAAAAATACACATCACCAAGAATAAGATTCTCACCAAAAGATACTCACGTTGATATTTCTTTTTATTTAAAAATAAATAAAAATAAGAATCCTTACTAAATACACGTCACCACCAAATCACGGAGTAATATATTTGAACTGATTTAACATTTGGTTGCTATCACTATTAGATCACTTATATTATGTTAGTTAGCCCAAGCCCGGTTGTAGGCTTTGGGTCCATCATGGTTTAGGGTTATGTTTTGTACTCTCTATAAATATTGTATGAATAATAAAGTTATCCTTTCAGGGTTTAACTTTTCAACATGGCATCATGAGCAGGTACGATCTTAAGACCTACTCGGTCATCAAGCCACCACTTTTGTGTCACCCCATCACATCTACCCATCCCCTAAAAACATATCCAAAAACCCTAATCACATATAATTTTTTCCCCCGACATTCTGCCGTCATATTATTATCATCACAAATCACCTTTCATTGCATAACACTCACCGTCCCATTATCATACATTGTTACTTTTCCATATACATCCATGCATATTGATTTTCCATAGATTCATGCACGTATAAGTGAATCTTGCCTACATTTTCATCCTTTTTCTTTTTGCATACACAATATCTCATCATGGTTATCACAGAAGTACCTCCACCCACTACCCTCTCCAAATCCGTCAAGCTACTAGCCATACCCCCATCACAAGCCTTGTTCTTGTGAAACTAGATCTCGCGAAGGCTAACTATTATGTTAGTTTGTCAAAGTCCTCACAAAGATTTTCCAATTCTTCGAAATAAAGATTTCTCCTTGCTTGCTACAAGATCCCTTAATCAGTTTATTAGCCTTAGATTTTTATTTTATTATTTTTTTTATTTTAAAGTTTGTTGCTCCAGTCTCGAGCTTTAGCCATTTCATCGCTCAGACTGCGACAGGGTATTAGATAGGTATATTATGTTAGTTGGCCCAAGCCCGGTTGTGGGCTTTGGGTCCATCATGGTTTAGGGTTATGTTTTGTACTCTCTATAAATATTGCATGAATAATAAAGTTATTCTCACGGGGTTTAACCTTTCAACAATCAGAACCACATAATATAAAGTTTAACATCAACAAGCTCAAAAATCAGTTTTATTTCTAGTTTTAAACCTCATACTTAGGGGGGAGGGAGTGGACTCGGGGAAGTCATCGGCAAAGGCCGGTGCCGATTGGGCACACCGCCGCCACCATGCGGTGCCGACCAAAAGTTTACCAATTTGGCAAAGTTTGCCGATGGTTTTGTGAGGAGAATCTCACCTATGCTGCTATGTATATATTAAAAAAAAATGATTTGGTAAACTTTGGTGATCGCCGCCACTATTTTGGTAAATTTTGGTAAACTTTGACATGAAAGATTGTTATTAGTAGATGATGACGTGACAAAATTGATAAAGTTTGGTATGTGGTAACCACTCCCTCCCCCATTACAAACCAAATATGATAATATAAGAATCTATACTCATTTCTTGGTTCTTTCCTATGTCAATTGTCAAATCTCACCTAAGATTTGTTTTTTTGCTATGCTATATCTTATTTTGTTGTTTTGCATATTGAAGACTAGCAATGCTTTTAGATGTTGCATGATAAGTGCCTGAAATAATTGTAACCAACTTTTGTACAGAATCCTGTTGTTTTCCACTTTTTGGATCATATATAAAGCAAATATAAATGATACTTTCTTTGAAATAATTGTAACCAACTTTTGTACAGAATCCTTTTGTTGTCAACTTTATACATTATTGAGTTAATTTCATAAATGGTCCATGTGGTCTGTCGATTTTAACGGATTTAGTCACTTTACTTTTTTTCTAACGGATCCGGTCAATGTGGTTGCGACCCGTATTGGGTTTGGTCCCTTGACCAATTTTTCAGTTAGTTTGACCGTTAAGTTGGTCATGTGACGTGCACATAGAAAAGTAATTGTGTCTTTTCACCATCCCATCATCACCTCCAGCCACACACACCTTATCTCTATATTTTTTTCTTTCTTCATACACAAACAAAACTAAAACACACAAAAACCACACACATCTATGGTGATAAACCTATCTCAGCCACCAAAAATTGCTTCTCTTTCTACTTCTTGAAACATCAACTACCAAAAAAATTAAACAAAACAAATAAGAAAGTTCTCTCTTCTCTCTATATTTTTTCCGGCCACTACAGTGCCGGCCGACCACAGTGAACACGAGTAAAAACACCAAAACCAGTGGTATTTTACTCAAACCACTGATCTTGAAGGTGTCGGATTTGATGGTTTCTTGGTTCGACATCGATGGTATTTTACCAAAACCAGTGGTATTTTACTCAAACCACATATCTGGTGGTGGTTCATGGATTTTGATGCTGATGGTGGTGCGTTAAATTGTTGTGTGGCAGTTGATGGTGCCATGGTGGTTTACGGTGGGTAGTCTGCCGGAGTTTTAGTGAGAGAAAGAGAAGTGTGTTTTTGTATGTGTAGAGAGAGTATATAAAAGAAGGCAGAATTGCATATATATCCCTCCCAAAATAAATAATTGCATATATATCCTTTGTACAAGTTTTTTATGCACATAGTACAATGGTTTTTATGCATGCTTTGGATATATATGCAATTATGCATTTTCGGAAGGATATATATGCAAAAAGCATATAAAAGAATGGTGGGTTTTTGGAGATAGTTGATGATGAAAGCCTGTGGGTTTTTGTTTTCTATTTTTGTCAAAAATATATGATTTAGGATTTTGTTATTTGTAGATAGAAAAGCTTTCTAATTTGTAAGGATCATGGTTTTGGTTAAAGTTTTAAATCCTTAAATGTTTTTGAAGATTAAAGTTTCAAATGAGTGTTGTGTCCTTGAAGATTAAAAGGATGGAATTTGCGGATCTGGAATTTGTGTTGTAGCAGAAACATTGTGGTTTCCAGATATGATTTTTGAAATGGTTTGATCTTCCTTTTTATAAATGTGGTTGGTTTATGTTTGAAAAATCTGTGTAAATTTGTGTTTGTAATTGTATATCTTGATGAAAAGAACGTTGGTTATATAATTTCCCATTTAAATGCTTTCTTTCAAACATGTGTTCTTAGCCTAAAATTACAAGATGTTGAAGTTGTAAATTATGGTTTTTGATGGATTCAAGTTTCAAAGTGTATGAATCTCGATCTGGGTTGTTCAATGGATGAAGATAAATTTGGGTTGTTTTGTGGATGAAGATGAACATATTTTGGGTATAGAGGGTATTTATGTAATAATAATAATAATAATAATAATAATAATAATAATAAGTTGTTCTATGGATGAAGATAAATTTGGGTTGTTTTGTTGATGAAGATGAACATATTCTGGGTATATAGGGTATTTATTTAATAATAATAATAATAATAATAATAATAGGAGGATAATAATAATAATAATAGGAGGGTATTTTTGTCATTTTATGCCATCAAACAAGCATTTAACAGTCAAACTAACTGAAAAATTGGTCAAGAAAACAAACCCGATACGGGTCGCAACCACAGGGACTGGATCCGTTAGAAAAAAGTAATGAGACTAAATCCGTTAAACCCGACAAACCACAGGTACCATTTATGAAATTAACTCTACATTATTTGTAACATTACTAAGATTGTGCATATCTTTCTCTCTATGTCAGATTTTTTTTTTTTTTTTTTTTATTTAGAAAAGGTATGATATTGTCTTTTTTTCTGAACTTGTTTTTAGCATTTAGCCGACTAATCCATGAAGTAACTGACTATTACACGGACTCAAACCGGATTAAACTCTTTGATTTCATAAGGTTATTATGATCACTTTTGGATTATTTATATCTACAATGAATTGAACTTAAGAAATTTCAAATTATGATAATGATAATCACAAGCTTTATCACTAGAGAAGTGCTTATAACTCTACAAAACTACTCATCTTAAAATATACCATTACTATTTAGTATTTACTGATAACTGTATAATTATGTATTTATGTAGAAAACTATGTAATTTGCCACTAGCTCATAACATAAAAATATTGATAGATTAATGTGTACTCCCTCCGTTTTAATATAATTATCACCCCAATAAAAACCACACAGTTTAAGAAAAATATAATTATTATTGCTTTATTTCTCTTACTTTTGCAAAATAACAATTTTATCCTTAACTAATTAATTAATGTATTTTTTAAAATATTTAATAATAATTTCACTTAAGGGTAATATATTAAACATGATTAAACTTCCCTGTCTATTTTTAGTATTGGACTATTAAATTGAAACATTTCAAAAGAAAAATATGAACTATTGTGAGACGGATTGAGCAACTTCTAACAAAGGTTGTAAAAAAAGTTGAGTAAAAACTGAAAACATATACCTTATTATTTTATTAATGTGGAGTCTTAAACTTATGATTATCTTATTAAAAAAAAACTAGCGGAATAAATTGTACATCATAAGTCAATGATTGACATATGTTCACTTTTACATGCCAATATCTGTTTTCTTCTAAGAAAAATAACATTAAGGCATGTCATAAGTTTATTATATGTTTATTGGGACAAGTTATCTGGACCCCTATAGAGGGTATGCAATAATTGAATGCAGCGGGCGATTATACTGTCTGCTTCGCAGGTTGTACATTCCCTTAATAGAGGGTATGTATAACATAACCCTATGTTATTATGTATATTCTATATTCAAGAAACACGAAAACATGTAGGTCCAAACGGTTCTATAATTTAGATTAGTGTTTCCCGGTGACATCATTATTAAGCAAAGAAACAAAATTATTGTTTACAGTTGAAAAAGTTTGCTGAATGTAAGCACAACTGTAGGATTTTTATTAGTGTAGTATTCTCTAAGCTCGCTTAAATCCCATTGTCTAAGTAATCAACTCAAAAAGTTTACTGTCTCCAAAAATCAACTTAAGATACACACATATAATCTAACCTGATCGATGATTATTAGCAGCGTCGCAACCCCTTCAAGCGCCGTGAGCTGCCAACGAGTTTCCTTCACGTTGTTACGTCAAAACTCAAAACGAATAATGTAGTGAATGAGAGTGAAATGAAGAAAAACTAACAAGGGATAGTTTTGTAGGTGTAGAAGGTGTGTATTTGAATGCAGAAAAGCATATTAATTTATGAATCATGGAAGCAATATTCGACAGATGAATGGATTCCATTTGTGGGATAGAAAGCATGGGATCGGCTTTATATGAAAAGCTAACTTGATGGTGCGTTTAGAGTGACCTATCATTTGGAGGGAATTTGTCCTTTAAACTTTTTTGTCATTTAAATTTTATATATTTTTGAACATTATCATACACACGAATATAATGTCGGCATGTTGGTCCTAAGATCTTTCCAGGAATATATGGAAGGTACAAAGTTAGCTAGCATACTACACGCGTTAGATATATCGTGATTTGATCGGACACCACAACAAGAAATTTTTGTACTTAAATCACCAAATGGATCAAGTTACGGTTAACAATGTTGGTGTCCCTGATTACATATCTCGATCTTCTTCTCCTCGCATCCAATCAATATATCTTTTTAGGGTTTCAAAGAATCAAAGATTAAACTCCTTTTTCTTAAACTATCAGTACTTTGTGAAAATGTAGTGAAAAGCAAAGTGGATATTCGGGTCTAGTTGCGCTAGTACCGTTCAATTTAAGTGCTTGTGAACCACTAGTACGTACTCTATGCTTTATTGCTTTATACGAAACTTGGTATTGTTGTTTGTTTAACCATCAAAGTATTAATTAGAAACCACTTTATGGTACAATTAATACCTATTCAATAAACAAAGTAATGTTGTAACACCCCAACCCGACAAGGGTCAAAATGCCACATTATGATGTCTATCAGAACATATAATATAAACGCAAGCGGAAGACTTTATAAATAATGTAAAGTCAAGAACATCATGATTTCCAAACTTACAAACTCCCAACAAGTCTAAACGAACATGAAATGAAATGAAATATCCAAAACAAAAGTCTAATCACAATCCAAAACAAATGGGGAATCTAATTAAGGTAGGTCTTCTAAGCTCCTACTCTCATCACTCATGCCCAGCATTCCGCTTATTACCTACCGCATGGAAAAGAAACGCTGATGAGCTTTAAAAGCCCAGTGAACAGATATATATACAAAATAGATAGGTAATAAGCATAAGTGAACGAAAATGGATCATACGAATCAAAGGAATAGATATCATAAGTCAAATGAAATGAGGAATTAAGATAATACGAATCAGATAATCATAAGGAAAACAAACGAATCATATGGAAATGCCCACGAGCTCAAATGTCTAAACATGATACATGAATAGACCACATAATCACATATACATATCCGTCAAATCATAAGTGCACGAAAAGGGGAGACCTCTAAGTACCAAATAGTGAGAGGGGTGTAAGGCACACACAAACCAATCACAACAAAACAAAACAAAGTACCTAGGATGCATCCATACGCCCCCTACAAAACAAATCATATATATACACTTGTACTAGACAAGTATACACACATATCATAATGGCCAAGTGATCACATATCATATCAAATGGGGACGCCGTGGACTAATCACACCGCCACAGATAGTGTCATGCCATTGGTGCCTCAATGACATGGCCATGGTACCTCCATGGCTAGTTAAATAGCTCGGGCAACAGAACAGAACAAATCATATCATATCAAGTCATCATATCATATCCAAACAGAACGTACCAAACTGAATTGAATCATATCATAGCAAATGGATAGCAACGAATATCATATCAACGAATAGTAAAACGAATATCAAGCCAAAGGATCATATCAAGGGAATCATAGCAAAGGCTCATATCAACGGAATCATAGCAAAGCAAACGAATCAAAGTCAAGGATCGAGAAGTCATGAGAAATCCCTACTGAAAAGGGATAGAATATATGTACCTTATGCAAAGCAAATCAAACAAATCAGGAAAGCACACGAAAACAGGAACTACTCCTTCTTCATAGAACCTATACAAATTAATGATCACGTATTACTTACAAGCTCATTTTAATCAGATTACACATTTGGAGTTTCTTTCTATTTTTAGTAACTTGCCATATTTAGTAAGTTTCCATATTTAATAACTTTCCAGATTAAATAACTTTCCACATTTAGTAACTTCCCTAAGTAAGTTCCCATAATTAGTAAGTTTCCCGATTTAGTAAGTTCCCATAATTAGTAAGTTTCCCGATTTAGTAAGTTCCCAAAATTAGTAAGTTTTATAAATTAGGTTTACAAATGACAATTTAAATAACTCAAGGTTTTAATATGATCAATATAATAGTTTCGGGTTTAATATGACAATTTATAATAGTTTAGGTTTAAATTGTCAATATAGCAAAGTTTAGGGTCTATTATGCAAATAAATGACAAATTCTTAGGTTTGCAGATTTCATGATCAATAAACAAACCCATGCAAAATAAATCAACTTCGTTTATTTGAAAACCCAATCTCGACACCAAAACAACCCGAGACCCCCTTTTGTGCACTTAACCCTATTCGACCCATTTAACCCACACCTAGCCGAGTACTCACACACGAACACACTCTCCTATTCACAACCTACGAGATATCACCCTTTCTTTTCAAACCGAACCAAAACTCGACCATTTTACTCTTCTCATTAGCCATTCCTTGCGAGTCCAAAACCAAACAAGACAACACATTTGCGAACCAAAACAATTACCCACAATCGACCCATGTTTTCTGGTGTTACAAACTCTTAGTCTCGACACTATTAGCACACACACGACACCCCTTTTTAGCCCATTCGACACACCACAAACACACCATATTAGATTACATGAAATAACAATCCGAACACACCCTAGTTTTCCCTTTTTTCGACCTCAATAAATACGACCTAACATGCATGCATTCTTCCATGTTTTATATGTATAAAGTCCAGGCTTTTCATGTATAAAGTAGATCCAAACCAAAAGTGCATGTACCTGATTCAAATAGCTAATAAACTCAATATCGACATACATATATTTCATCATTTCATGCGACAGTTATCTCATTATTTTATGTGACTTACTAACATTTCATTCGTATTCTTTTTAACCCGATCTTAGCTTAGTTTCAGGTTATAACTTATAAACGTGTTATGTGTACATGTCGAGAGAACATAGAACGAAGGTAGGTTATGTAACAATTCGCATTTTCAGGTTAATTCCTATTCCCGAATTTTTACTATTCACTTTCACTATTTACTCCTGAAATTTTTATTTCATATTCTCGTAAGTTAAATTATTTCCATGATAAAGTGAAAGTTTGACGCTCATCGGGTCATTTTCGCAAAAGTTATTAAGAAACTATACGCTTTGTTTAAACGCCATTTAAACATCCTGCGCATAACGAAAACCAACTGCGCCAATTTTCCTCGCATCAGATTAATGTTTAGTACACTCATAATCAATTAGGAAATTTTTGATAATTAAGTCAAAATGTTACCAAATAGACCCTGTGTCTTACAGAACTAAACTTGCGTTTTAAGCACTTTTACTTATCCGCAACCTTAGCCTATACCTGCACCACATTTTCTAAGACGAATAGAAGCTTTTATGTTGTTGGAAAATTCAACATATTTTCCCTCCTCCTTTGACCAAAAATCATTCCTTGATTATATAAATCATTCCTTGATTTTTAACACTTACGGTTTTAGGTCTAAAGAACATTTAACACCAACTGACACTAGACTAAGCCTAGCCTAGACATTTTAAGTCTTTTAAGTTCATTATAATCATATTAGAAAAGTTACATTTTACTTTTCTCAGTTTTACGCAACTTTCGTACGTTTTACGTTTAACACGTTTTAAACCTACGTTTCCAGCGTTATCAGTGTTTTCGCGACCCATTAAACTTATCACTCATTTTTATAAGATAATAATGAGTATATTGACAAGTTTAATCATTTCTATAAGTTTCGTATTTTTACGATACCCGGTTTTACGTTTCGTGATTTAAATACTTAAAGTTAGCGATTAACGGGACCAAAACTCACTCCGTAAAGGCAAGATAAAAACTCAAAACTCTTAACCTCCTCATTTTAGCCATATGTGGCATTTTTGAGGAGTCATCATGTATGGTGGCTTGATCTTGACCATTCATTCTTTAGATGTTTACAAGTGTAAACTTAACCATGGTTAGTTTTTAACCTGATATATAGTTAACTAGATTTTCTAGCCTATAAATACCAAGCTAAACACATAGAAAAACTTGCACCACACCTTCTTATAACCTTAAAGTCCTCAAACCAAAGGCACTTCTCTTATATTTTGTAAGAAAGTTCATGTGTTTTTGAGAAAAGTTAGCATTTGATCTTATTTTCTCCGAGTTTTCAAGAAAGAGTCGTTATAATCTTCAAATAACTTCAAGTCTCCAAAAAGACTTTGTTATTATCTTCAAATAGCTTCGAGTTTCCAAGAAGGCGTTGTTATAATCTTCAAATAGCCCCGGGTTTACGAAGATTACAAATTTCACGTCGAAGCTCCGCTTATATTCCTTTTTTTCCATAATACTCAAGCATTCTATATTAAGGTAAGTATTTATATACTTTAAATACTTATAAACTTTGTTAGTTTATTTATTGTATTTATAAACTCTTAATATGTCATATAATCAAGTAAGAAAAATATATGTTTCATATAAATACTATGTTAGTAGGGAGCTTCATGTGAGGGGTTTCATTTGGGTGAACGTATCGACGAGTTACTGGATTTACGAATTAAAGTGTCCTAGCTCCTCGAACGTTTACTGCATGACCTCTGGATTATGATGGCCTGAACAGTAGTACGAGATATATAAACTATGTTAGGATTCGTTATACACTTAAGGTGGTTAAACCTTTGTTACGTGTGTATGTGATATATTGAATTAATATGATTAAGTATGCGGAATCTACTTAATCACACTTAGAAGGTTTATTTGTTGTATGGAAATGGAACAATGGTGGTTATTTGAATTTGATAAAGAACAATTTAGAGTTAACACCAAACGATTAATATTATTGATAATGATACAAAGGTTTGATGTTGTTTTTGTTGTATGTTTTAGAAAAGTTCTATCAAGTTCTAAGTAAGCACACTTGACTACTAAGCTAAGATCTTCTTTTATAGAACAAGAAGATCTTTACAATATATTGTTAAGTCACATCAAGTCTAATCGAACTACTTGCTATCTTATCTTATGTGTGTAAGTAACTAAGATACAACATGTATCTATGTTTACAACTTGTTCTGTGAGTATAAGATAAGGACTGAGCACATGGGGTAAGATATTATCTACCGTGTATATTTGACTTTAGTCAACCAGACTTAACCTTGAATGAGCAGACTTAATTTTCAACGACCAGACTTAACCAGGTAACAGACTTAACCACGATTAACACTAGCAGACTTAACCACCAGACTTAATCACTTAGAGAATTTCCCGATACTTAATCTTCAGAATATTTAATTCCCAACAATCCTCCCCTAAACATGTGAACCCTTTCCAACATGTTTTCTGAATTGAATTTCTGATTGTGAGGATCTTTCAAACACTTCTCTGTTCTGAGAGATCAGTAACTCATCTGCTTTCTGTTCTTTGACTTTAACAATATCAATACACATCTTCAGTCTTCAAACATTGACCTAAAAGATAGTGCAATTTCCTTGGATGGAGGAATTATAAGAGGCAATGGTGCTGTGTATCTTGGATGCTTGTTTCAACAAGTGAAATCATCTTTCAGCATGCCTTTGCAAGTGATGAACAAACGTAGTGAACTGAAATTGAAACTGAAAGCTCCTCGATAGAACTTTCTCCTTTGAAATGCTTCATCCCTTCCGAATATATAAAATACACCAGAATGGTGAACTTTCTGTTCTTGTCATTTTCAACTTCCATATCATCATCTTGTATGCTCTTGTCTTTTCATCCCTTTCATTGGTTAATCTTCCTTGAGATATTCCTCCCTTGGGTATAACATTTCCTCCCCAGTGAGTGTCTTTCCTCCCCTGTTTGGAAGATTTCTCACCATCATCCCATCATCATCTGATCTACTAATTAGAACTTGTTTTCAGACAATGTTGTACATGTAGCCATCAATTCCTTAAGAGTTTAAGTTTCTGTCCTCATCACTTCTAGGTGTGTTAACTCCTATGAGAGGTGATTCATTGGACATTTGACTCATGATCCATCAATGGATGGTTTTTCTGAATCCTTTGAAAATCCTTGTTTAAGAAATTATTTGACTTAGCAGTATGTTCATGATTTTAGAATTGAAAAATCATACTGCTTTCAACCATTTTGAAGGGATTAAGTGTGTAACAGACACTTAATCAAAATTTCGGTTTAAAGCAACCTCTGGTTGTGTGAGAACCAATGTTTTTCAGTTATAAATAACTGCCTGTGTAAAGATAAACCTATTCAAAAGGCTTTCTTGACAGGGTTTCCAGCTCATAGCAATTGTTACCTCTAACACAAGTGTTAGATTCACTTTTACTAGCTGTTCTTTCTATCAGATGTCCTTAGACTTGCTCATTATACTTAAAAGTATAAAATGATAGAAAGTGAGTTGAGTCAGTTACTTTCTGACCAACTAAGTCATCAATTCAATGTGAAATTTCATAATCAGGTTTCAAGAAAGAAGTTTTAAGGAGGTGTAAATTCCCAAACTCTTTCTATCATTAACTTATTATGTTAGCAACTTTGTATAACATTCTGCTGCTTCCATTTCACTTGAAACTTCCTTTTTGCTCAAAGTTCATTCCTGAAATTGTTAGTCCAAAACCAAGAAACAATATGCAAGCATATGTCTTATAGCAGCATTATCATATGACTAACAGAATAAAATTTTGCAATTTACTAGTATTATTACCAGTAATTCTGAAACCTATTCCTTCTTTGATGGTAACATATCCAATGATTTAAAAATGTGATATGTTGTCAGTTATGTGTCTTGAACATTCATTATTTGAGAATCCTTGATATCCTTGTTTAGCATTTGAATGTTCCTGCACATGTATAAAGAAATTAGTTTTCTTTGGGGATCCAAGCCATTACTGACTTGGATCTGCCTCTTGCATCAATGTAATCAATCATTTTTAAAATGATTGATGCACCATTGGGTTTAATTGGTCTTCAAACCCAACATGCTGAGGTCTTAACATCATTTGCCTTATTTTCCCTAGCAGTAGAACCTTTAGGTTTCCAAATTTGTTTGTGAATCACTGCTTTTGATTGAAAAGGCCTTCTAGTAGTTTTTAATGCATATTTGAAAGTTGATTTTGCATTTTTAACTACTAGTTTTGGGTTAACAGAATTAAATGGTCTAGCAGACTTAACAGCAGAAACTGTGTTTAAGCCAGACTTAATTAAGTCTGTTCTGGGGATAGTTGTATTATTAAGATTAGGGTGGCTTTTAGGTGTTTGCCTTTTTAGATTCACCCTAGTTTTTGTATACCCAGATACACATTGGTTGCAGAAAGCTGTAAGATGGTCAAAACTTCCACAAGTGAAACAAGCTTTGTTGTAAAATCCAAAGTCATCATTTTGGTGAGACTTAAAGGTATTCCATTTTCTATGGTCACCTTTGGGCTTGTTTGTGGACCTATATTGTTCACAATATCTTACTGGTTGCCTAACATGTTTTACATTGGACTTAGGCCTATCAGTATGATTTCTAACCAACTTAGGAACACTTGTTCCTACTTTCTTAACCACTTCAGGTTTAGACATAACCTGTTCATCTTCTTCATCATCAGATACCCAGTCTTCAACAACTATAGCATATGGTTTCCTAATAGAAGATACCTTGTCTTCTTGAAGTGAAGTTTTACATAAACTCTCACTTAACTCCTTAGGCTCAACAACAACTACATTGGTCTTTGGTTGTACACCATATTGTAACTTTGGTAGTTGAAATTCAGGTAATCCTGAGTGTTCTAGGTCAATCCCTGGGGGTTTAGGGATACCTCTGTATGGAGGTGGGACACTCTTATATCCTACTCCTGACTTAGCTCTATTAATCACTTGACATTCTATCATGTTGGTCACACCTCTAGAAGCATGTTCTAGTGTCTATGTAGTCAAGTGAATGTTTCCATTTTCCTTTTTGACCCTATCAAAAGCCTCTCTTAAAAGCTTAATTTCAGCATCTCTAAAGAATATGTCTTGTCTAAGTAGAGCTTTGTCATCAGAAAAAGCAAGTTCATTTTCTTTGTAGTATAAGATCTGCTTTTCTGTTGATTCTAAACCACACTTATAATTAATGTAGTTTTGATGAGTTTTGCTTAGCACTTTCTTTTGTTCATCATAATGTTTGATTAAAGTTTGTAATTCTTTAAGAGCAGTACAAGCATTTGAACAAGCTTTATGAGATTGTACCTCAGTAGGAGAAAAAGCCATAAGTGCCGTCTGAGTAGGAGTTTCTTCTTCATCTGCCATGTAGTTCCAATCAAAACCTAAGCCATCAATAGCTACCATGGCTTTTGAGTTTGGCTCAGAAACCTCCCTTGTTTTGGATGTGCTTCCAAAACCTTTGTTCTTGTTATCTTGCTGCCTTGGCCTTCTACATTCTCTTGAGAAGTGACCCATCATGTGGCAGTTATAGCACTCTATCTTTGAATTGTCAAAACCAGCAGTATCAGTGTTGCTGATTAAGAGCTTATTCCCCGTCCTTTGATAGAACTTATTGGCTCTCATGCTAAGAAGAGAAATTTGCCATTTTAGATCCATTTCCTCCAGATCATCATCATTGATCTCTTGGAGGTCTTCATAGGTGAGCATGGACCCATTATTTTGACTTGTGAGAAATACACAACAAGTCTTTTCATCCAAAATACCCTTGGTACTGCTTGATGAACTAGCAACACCAACACCATCAACAACTTTCACTTCTTCAACTGATTTTGAGGTACTAGGTGGTGACATAAATGCCAAGTTTCCAGTACTTGAACTAGTACCTCCAGTTTTCTTCAAATCATGTTCCACAATCTTGAAGTTGCTATACAAGTCCATCAGTTCCATTGTATCAAGGTCTGGCTTGTTCTTTTAGACAACAACATGCATAGCCCACTCTTCTGGTAAGCTTCTCAGAAATTTTGAGTTCAAATCTTCTTGAGGTATTTCAACCCCAAGAATAGCAAGTTGGCTCACAATATTCTGAAGCCTATTAAACATATGGTCAAGAGATTCATTGTATGTAGAGGAGAAGTTTTCAAACTGCTGCTTGAGTAGTGTCTTGTGGGTATTCTTGGTGGCGTCATTTCCACCATACCTTGCAATAATGGCTTCAAATAATGACTTGGCATCTTTGAACTTGCTGAAGTTTAAAATTTAATCATTGGGAATGGTCATCATCAGCATGCTTCTTGCCTTTAAGTCATTTTTCTTCTTTATTCTTTCTTCTGCAGATGTTGGCTTCGTCTGCAGAGTTGACACCACTTTACCGTCCACTGTTGATGTAGTGGTGGTAGGCTTGAAAGAGTCTCCATCTTCAATAATTTTCCACAGTGTATAATCTTGCACCTGGAAATATTGCTCTATTCTTAGCCTCCACATCTCAAACTCA
Source organism: Artemisia tridentata subsp. tridentata (assembly GCA_021014915.2). Lineage (NCBI taxonomy): Eukaryota > Viridiplantae > Streptophyta > Magnoliopsida > Asterales > Asteraceae > Artemisia > Artemisia tridentata. The sequence goes on along the minus strand of CP139509.1, from coordinate 53,772,437 downwards.
TTCTGTTTGAGTATGGGAATCTTCGCAGCAACATTTGTCTGAATAGATTCAACGTCCATTTCTTCTTCTTCTAAATCAATAATATCAGCCTTGCTCTGATACCACTTGTTAGGATTCGTTATACACTTAAGGTGGTTAAACCTTTGTTACGTGTGTATGTGATATATTGAATTAATATGATTAAGTATGCGGAATCTACTTAATCACACTTAGAAGGTTTATTTGTTGTATGGAAATGAAACAATGGTGGTTGTTTGAATTTGATAAAGAACAATTTAGAGTTAACACCAAACGATTAATATTATTGATAATGATACAAAGGTTTGATGTTGTTTGTTTTTTATGTTTATGAAAGTTCTATCAAGTTCTAAGTAAGCACGCTTGACTACTAAGCTAAGATCTTCTTTTATAGAACAAGAAGATCTTTACAATATATTGTTAAGTCACATCAAGTCTAATTGAACTACTTGCTATTTTATCTTATGTGTGTAAGTAACTAAGATACAACATGTATCTATGTTTACAACTTGTTCTGTGAGAATAAGATAAGGACTGAGCACATGTGGTAAGATATTATCTACCGTGTATATTTGACTTTAGTCAATCAGAATTAACCTTGAACTAGCAGACTTAATTTTCAACGACCAGACTTAACCAGGTAGCAGACTTAACCACGATTAACACTAGCAGACTTAACCACCAGACTTAATCACTAAGAGAATTTCCCGATACTTAATCTTCAGAATATTTAATTCCCAACAAACTATATATGGCATGTTTAAATATTCACTTCGTTGTTTTAGAACCTAAGACACGATATCATATTTCTAGGTTGCTCGTAGATATTCTCCCGGCTTATCCAGCGATTTCATTATATCCTTAACATTATGTACTCTGAGGTGAGTTTGTAGCCCCAGTTTTACTTTACTATTTATTAAACTCTTTGGGGGAGATACATGCTCAACTACTTTTAATTTCAAACATGATTATTTGCAAACTGTATGTTTTATTTGAATTAAATATTTATTTATGCTAGATAACATTATTGTCATACTTAGAGTTTCTATATCATGGACCATTAAGCAGTATAAGTAGTGAGTACGAATATTATGGTTAGATCTTTTGGGATTAATGTAACCATTAAGTTTACCCAGTTAGAGCAAACAAACCCAAACATTGGAGAACATTGGAGAACACTTAGTATAAACAACAGATTACCTACTAGGCTATGATTGCAACAATTATTCCAATTTCTATTAGTACGAGATTTACATTTTGGTTTTCATAATGATAGTGCAATAACAAACAGGACTTGGTCCAATTAAGAGTAACAGAAACACTACCTACATGTGATATTGTATTTAGTACAATAGTCATACACTTGGAATCCTAGAAACCTTCATTTAGTATTTATTTATACTAGTATCGATGATTTGCATAAGGTTTTCACATTATTTCCTACAAACTCTATGAACTCACCAACCTTTGTGTTGACACTTTAGCATGTTTATCTCAGGTCCATAATGAACGAGGCTGGCACGGAGGAGCACGGATATTCAAGAGGGCTATAAATTTTATTATCATTCGAAAACTCATTTGATGTATTTTGTAAACATGGAACCATCTGGGACCTCATTTTGTAAACTCTGATATTTATATAATTCGAATGATAAATCTTTTAAAACGACTCTATTAGAGTTCGTTTTCTTTTGTTATAACTGTTGTGCCATGAAGTAACACCCAGTTTGAATTCCGCTGCGTATCACGAAATTGGGGGTGTTACAGGTTATACCTTTGGGTCGAATTGGAGGACGAAACAAGAATCAAATGACCCAAGAACCAAAACCTTATTCGAACCAAACAAGGACTCTCGAACCCAATATCACCACGATCAACCACCACCTTTGTTATGCCCTTTCAAACATCCAACGTACCACCTTTGCACCACTCGAAGAATATTAAGAACAAGTTGCCGACTTGATTAGTTTTTAGGGTTTTAGTGTGTGTTTTTGAAGGTGTAATCGGTTGTAGAGAAATGAGGAAGAGATGTAGGAGATATAAGAGGGATATGGCCGAGTATGGGGGAGTCAAAAGAAGACCAAACCCTTTTTAAATCACAATTAATCTAGACATTATCATAAGCTACAAGTTGTGTACAAGTTTTAATATTTTTCGGCCCCTATATGGACTTTAGACGTGTGATATGTAACTTAGAATACCATGTGTCGACTTTTATAATACTTAGGTTATAGGTTTTAGTATTTTTGTAATTCTCAAGTTATAACTTATAGTTATTTAAGTTATATTCGTGATCAAAGTTCAAGATAGTAACGGATTCAGAAACAATATTTTAGGTTGTTATAAATGTAAACGATATTCCAACAAACTATCGATTACAAAACAACTCAATTCGACTTGTGGCCACCGTTTGGTCAAAGATTTGATCAAACAAACCATTTTTATATAAAGTTAATTAAATTAAGTCGAGTTGACTGGTACTACCAAGTTCAAGTAGCTCGAACTCGAGTTCGTCTCGTTTAAATTTTGTTGAATTTCAAATATTATTATGCATAGGAACTTTGAATAGTTAGGGGGTTTTCTTGTCTCGTTTACACTTAGTCTTCGATGATAACTGTGGGAAACTAGAAGGGGGGGGGGGTTGAATAGTTTACCGGTTTAAAAACTTCTTTTAAATATCTTGTTTTAAAAGTACGATATTGGAAACTTTGATTCGAACACTTATATGTAATCAATCAACACCAATATGAACTAGACACTATTCTAACTAATGATAAATAATAAAAGTAAAGAGTAGAGTTGGAAAGATCAAACCGAGACAGAGGATTTATAGTGGTTCAGCTACGAAGCTCTTCTTCGCCCTACTCCACTCCCCGAGTACCACACTCGAGAGTTTCAAGAACTATGTCAACAACCTCCCTTAAGGCGGAGAAAACCGTACACGTCGCTTATCCTTTTACCGACACTAAGCTAGATGTCGAGTGCTAATCTTAGCTAGCACCAATCTACCAAGGTCCACGTGACCAAACACACAAGCCCAATGGCTTCAAGAGATCACCGAGATCTCAACAAGATCACAAAGATCTACTCTCACTTCACTCTACTCAATCTAACTACTCTAGATCCTTTGACTACTCACACACAAGCCCAATGGCTTCAAGAGATCTTCTCTATCTCTTAAGATCACAATGATCTTCACTCACTCGCTCACAAAAGAAAGATAATCTTGATGTATACTAGGATATAACAAGGATGTAACAAGTGTTACAACAACCTAACAACTATAACTCTTGTATCTTCTTGAAGATCTTGAGTTCTTCTCTTGCAAATGAAGAGGAATGACAACACCTTGTATCTACTTGGATACTTGTGTTCTTCTCTTGCTAGTGAAGAGGTATGAAGAGGATCACTTGAAGGATGATTGGATCACTCTTGAACAAAGAAAAAACTAATCTAAAGATCAAAGAATGAAAATGTGAAGAGAGTATTCAACTCAGAAATTTTAGTGTGTGAAAGGATGCCTAAAATCTGTGAAAGGGGTTGGTATTTATAGGCAAAGAAAATCTGAACGTTACAAAAAAAATTGTACGGACGGCTCCGTTAAATACCATACGGCTCCACTAAATTTAGTGGAACCGTGGAGCCGTGCCAGACAAAGACGCTCCAATTTTTGTCTTTTCTGGTGAAAACTTATTTGGGGAAGGTTGGAGCTGATTTTGGGGGGAAAAATAGCTGTTATGATTTTCAAACTAATTTTTCCATTAAAACATTTCTTAATATTTCAAAAATAATTTGTCATGTATATTTTTGAAAAAATGTTTTGTCCCATTTAAAATGTGAATTTTCAAAACATAAATTCACTTCTTTGATCACTAGTTCAAGTTGTAACTTTGTTCAAGAGTGATTTGCGTAGAAACGGGATCTTCCGATTAAAAACTTGTTAACGTTAATTTTAACGTAACGTGAGTTCACATTTTGTCATCCTCAAAACGTGAAGTAATCGAAAGATATAAATAACGTTTTTAGAACATTATTTGCATCAACAATCTCCCCCTTTTTGATGATGACAAAATATAAACTCATTTTAGGTTAAAATTAGTTTTAACAAGTTTTTAATGAGTTTACTCCTATTTCTCCCCCTTTTTTTCAAATCAAAATGGTGGCTAAGGCTCCCCCTTGATGTATACTCCCCCTCATTTGGAGAATACCAAGGAATCGAGCAATGGATCGTGCTACAAAACAAAGTTAGACGACAAATATACAATATCTAACAAGTAGCACATTGTGACGAATAACCAATCCCTTAAAAGGAAAACCTCCACATAAAAACATTCATTCATAAAACAAACAAGTGTCATAGTAATGTATGACTACATAGAAAGCATAAAGGAAGATAACAAGAAGCCTAAATTCCTAATGACTAGAGGCAAGCTTCATTTCCAAGAGGGGTCCTAAGAGTTTATTGTGGAGGACTAAACAAGCAAGTGTTTAGTTGTTTTGGTTAGGAGGTGGTGGAGATTGGGGCCCCATTTGAGGTGGTGGAGGTGTCAAGAGATGTTCTATAAAGTAGAACATGAAATGAATCTCGTCTCTTAAGAAGTAGATGAGATTGCGGTTATGGAGACAACATAGGCAATTAGCACTATGTAGCTCAAAGGGATGTGGTTGGTTGGGTTGTGCCATGATAGGAGATGGTGATTGTGGTAGGTTTGTTGGAGGTGAAATTGGCATGGCATTGTCCAATGGAGTGAAGGGGGATGGTGTGTACTCCATGGATGATGTAGTGTAGAAGGATGATGAAGATGTTGTGTAGGTAGAGGATGTTTTAGAGGGTGCATAAGGTGGTGATGGTGAGTGTGGAGTGGCTTGGGAAGGTGGTGTTATTGCTTCATCATCTTTTGTAAGATCTACAAAGAGTGGTTTAGAAGGTGGTCTTACGGTTATCCTAGGTTTCTTTGAGATGTGGGTGGTTGATCCTTGTGGTGAGGACATGGTGTTAATGTGATGTGAGGTTGAAGATGATGAGCAAGGTAAGCTTGCAAGGATGTGGCCTTATATAGGCAAGTGAGGTGAAATTTGAATTAAAGTGAAATGAAGGGTGTTAGGAGGTAACAAGGGAATCTTAGGGTGCATGTGAGGGTGCAAGGTTTGCAGGTTTGAGGTTAGGGTGATAGGGAAGTAGGAGCAATAGGAAAAATCCGTTCTACAGGGTCACGGCTCCGTTAAATACCCCACGGTACCATTAAATTTAACGGTGCCGTCCCTATTTAGTGGTGCCGTGACACTGTTGGCACAAAAATTTCTTTGCAGGCTAGTTTTGGGCAGCTAGGGGGAATTTTCTAGGGAAACTAATTCCTGGAAATGAGAGTGCCTCAACTCACTAGGTACTTATTTTCCTAATATATCCATACAATGCTACATCTAGCACATAAGGATGATCATGCAATGTTCTTAAATAATCATAAGCATGCAAGCATAAAAGGACAAGATAAAATATCATTCAAGTATCACATAGAATATTCATGTAAGCATGTAAGATAATTTGAACATTAATTCCTAAAATTATCTATTAGTAATAAACCCTAGTGAGAGACATAAAGCTCTTCCTAACTACTTATGACTTGAGCATTCCCCCTTCTTGTCACACTCTCGTCTTGAGTATTTGTCTCATTCTCATGATTAAGATCATCAAAGGGTGCATAGTGGGTGGTGAATTCGGAAATGAGGATGGTTGAGACATATGACTCGGTTATGGGTTTCATGACAGGTGTGAAGAGGGAGTATTGAGGACCATGAAGGTAAGGGTGAAAGGTCATGAAGTGATGATAGAGACGGGTTAGGAACATCCCATAGGGTATCAATTTATTCTTGTTACCCTTGAGATGAACAATTCGCTTAGCGAAGAAGTAAGCAAGATTGTAAGGTTGTTGGGTTAAGAGACAATAAATCATATGAGCACAACACGCCAGGAGTTGCTCACGATTTCCTGTGAGACTTAGAACATTTTCTCGCAGGATGACTGCCCAAGAAAGTAGTTCATGACACACTTCTTCCAAACGAATTTTCGTTGGATGTGGGTGAGGGTGAGTATGGATGATTTTGGTTAGTTCGGTTAGAGAGGGTATGTACGAACAGTACGGACTATTCTCCTCACGATAGTGAAAGAGAGACTCAAGACACCAATCTTCAGTATAGGCACATTGCCCATGATTGGGTATTCTAAGGATTTGAGCAAATTGCTCAAGAGTTAGAACGTATTTGAAGTTTTTGACCCAAAACCAAAGTGACAAGGATTGATCCTCGTTAAGTACGAGTTCAACTTGTCAGAAGAACTCCAACACAAAGCGAGGACAAATGTACTCGTTAATGTGGAGTAGACAATTGAATCCTATAGCTCTAAAGGAAGTGTTGATGTCCCGGTGGTAAACTAGGGATGGATCAACGACACGGCCTTCATGAAACCGACGGGTTTCAAGATTGACATAGGCACGAATGTGGTTACCGGGTGTAGTGGGTTCACGTGAGATTTCGGGTGTATAGGTATCGGTTAGGAGATGATCAAAATCATATTCATGAGACATTTTTGTGTCCTATAACAAAATTTTAAGAAAAATTTAGAACAAAAACCAGTTGCATACAACACGTGCCTAGTGTGTGCCTATATGCAGACTATGTGGAGGTGCGGTAATCTCGACTCAAAAGAAAAATAATGAGATTACCCAAACACTCCTGATTTCACTTTAGCTCTAACAAATATGTCGAAAAGTACATATTGATTATGTAATTCGAATAATATTTGTGAGATCATGAATGCATGAGAAAGTGTTTTTAGTTTGCATCAACAATGCATGAAAAAGAACAATTTCATGATCCTAATTTTGTGAGATTTTAAAATTGATGGAATTGAGGTGTTTTAGTGTTGATGACTTCTAATTTTGAAACATTCCTAGAAAAAGGTGAAAATCCCCAATTCAATTTTCATCAATGAACAAACCCTAGACTCAAAATTAGAAATAAATTAGAGTAAGATAACTTACAACTTATGTAGAAAATGGTAAAATGATTGAAGATCTTGAAATTAATGTATTGAATATGATCTTGAAGAGGTGTAATTGAGTTTTGGGTTGTGAGGTTAGGTTATGACAGCAGTTGCTGAGATTGAGAGGGTTTGTGATGAGTAATGTGGAAAAAGGGGACTGAAATCCTGAATGTTCCAGATGCACGGTTCCACGGTACCGTTAAATTTAACGGTGCCATGCCACATTTAGTGGAGCCGTGATCTGCTGGGACTGTTTTCTGTCCCATTTTGATTTTTGACGAATAAGTCTCGCTGTTTTAGTGAGATCTTATGACATGAGGAAAGAATTTGTACCTAACAAATTCTTATGACTAGGGGTTCCTAGACTTGACTAGACGAGACACACGGGATGACTTCAAGAGTCATGAGATTTATGGAATATATTCCATCATTCCTAGACCTAGACGGAGGTAGTTAAAGGATTCTCGTTTGAGAGGTTTGGTTAGTATGTCAGCGATGTTGTCCTGAGAAGGAACTTTTTCAATGGAAATATTTCCTTTCTAAACATTATCGCGAAGGAAGTGGTGGCGAATTTCAATGTGTTTAGTACGGGAGTGTTGGACAGGGTTTTTGCTCAAGTCAATAGAATGTAAAACCCCAAAATTACCACAATCCGAAATGACCAAAATACCCTCTAATTTAGAAATTTTAAGAACTTATAAAATTATATAAGTAACATCATTTGTACTTAACCTAAGATAATTAAAACCTAAGTTATCTAACAAGTTAAGTTAATATAAGACCTTGTATTATAATTTAATTTGTCACAAAACAAATAATTCCTCACATCTATTTTATAATAGGCGACTTATATGTAACCAACACCACAAAGATTTCGGCCAAAGTATCAAATAAAAGATAAGTGTGCATTAAACTTGGAAGATATCATAATCCCTCAATTTGTGGTCTTTCCTTGTTGACCCAATTATGATACACGGTTCTATCCCTTTTTTTTTTTAAAGCTACACACATCCTTCCTATTTACTTCTCATTCGTGAACCTTGAAAGCTGAAAACATACATCAAGCATAAATACATCCGAACCATTTGATAAACAAGAAGTCGACCAGCTTATTTGAAGGGAAGTAAACCTTACTTACCATGCATTATTTCTTAACTATTATGAAATCTGTGACAAATATTCAAAACTTCGAATCAAGCATAGTCAAACTTTCCTCCGCTCAAATCCCGTGAATTTCGAACTGTCAGTTACCCTACCCACGTCCCTATAAACTCACTTTCCCTATCACAACGCAATCACTGTTTCTAACCCAAAAAGATAAATATTGCCGCTGCAAATAAAACATAGTGATTTAAGTGTTATCAAAATATGAGTTTGGGTACCATTCACGTCGGGGTTGTTCGAGGGTTGTTTCGACCTATTCGTGTTCGAGTGAAAAGTTCGGTTTCGTTCGCTGCAGGTTCGAGTTGGTTTTGGGCTTGATTTTCACGACCAGATTTACGTTTGTCTTTGGGTTGGTGTTGATACTCGTGTTCGTCTTTATCTCGAATTGTCTTGTTTGGCTCGGAGGTAAACTTCTAAATGACAGTCATGTTGCTTTACATGATCACAGTATGCTCCATATTATTAGTGTTATCCATGCCTTAAACGATGTCATTTACTAAAACAATATAGGAACTATATAACAAATCAATGAAGTTATTACTGGTTAAAGTCTTTGCAAAGAACACAACATGCTTTAGTTTTCATGGTTTAACATAATTAACACTTATTCGAGAAGAAATCACATGTTTATATAACTCATTGTAACCTCTCGTGGTTGGTCATATTCTATCATATATGAATACAAGTTCGTATCAGTAACCTATTTTGGTAGAAAGTATTTAGTCATAAACACATAGGTTATATTTTGGCCATGCAAATCTCAATTTAAAATAAATAATTAATATGGTGACCACATAATAGAAAGACTTAAGTATAAATCAGTAGTACTAGACGAGTATGAGATTGATGTTAACATAGCAACCTTTAGTATATGAAATCTAGATTTAATTAATGAAACTGGAAACTCTTTATACATCTACTTAATAATATCACGAATACGAATATACGATAAATATTCAAATGGAGAACTAATAAAGAAGAACAACGCTTTACATCATCTTCATGGGTTTCAAAATGCATGTTTACGTATGTGGTCCCTGGTTTATAAAGCTAGTTACATTTAATAATATTGAATTTTAAAGTTACGCTTTTGGCTCTTGTCTAATTTATGCCCTTCAAGATTACTCCAAAATTGTAGTCTAGTTATTTTGCCTTTGACGTAATTATGTTTATAAGATGTACGCCTCAAATTCTATGGTCAATCTAATTATGAAAAGTTACTAAATATGAAAGGTTACTAAAAATGGAAAGTTTCTAATAATAGAAGGAAACCCTAAAATGTTAATCTGCACAACAACAAGTGATGAATCAATAATATCTTACGAAGTGGTTCCTAAATAATAAGACGACCATTAATTCGTGTAGATTCGCTGAAGAAGGAGTAACTTCCGATCCTTGTGTTTTCTGATATGGTTCACTTGCGGTCTAAGGTACAGATATTCTGAACCTTCTCACAAGGTTTCTCATGATCTCTTTCATTTTTCTGATCTGTCAGTTTCTGTATTGATGCCATTGCTATGATCCCCTTTACTTTGAACCTTTCATATGATTCCCCTTTGTTATAATTCCTGATATTAACTTTGTTATGAAACTTGATTCTGAGCCATCTGTTATAAACTCTTGTTTTGAAACTTAATTTGAACTTTGATATAAGCATTAATCTGGTATACTATTTCTGAACCTGGACTTGAACATTGTTATAAATTCTGATATAATACTCTGATTTCTGAACCTCTGATATACACTTCTGAAACATTTGACATGGACCATTATGCTATGAACCTTCTGATATAATACTCTGATTTCTGACCTGATATTTGACCATGACCCACGGTTTGATACCCGAGCCACCTCACTAGGCATGAGGGTTTCATGTCCATGTCATTGATGCACCGATGGCATGACTCTAGGGCAGGAGAGTGATGACCTGTCCCGTCCCTGACTTTATTTTATCTGGTGTGTATTGGTAGACTCTGGCCACCTGGGGCGTATGGATGCATCCTAGATTTGTTCTGTCTCTGTTATCTGTTAATATTTACTGGTTATATATATATCTCTGGTGACTGATGGTGTGTGCGATACACGTCTTTCACAACCTCTGGGAGTTAGCTACTCCATATATATTTGATACATGAGGACACCCCTCATATTATCTGGTTACTTGAGAGGCATCCCCTCTGGATTACTGATATGGTTACATGGTTATGATACTTCTGTTTCTGGGCTCGTGGTGGATTACTGTTTTCCCTTTACCATATACATTTACTTACTTTGTCCCTTATTATACCTTGCACTGTTTCCCTTTATCTTTACCTATTTATTATTCCCTATCCCTTTATCCTTACTCCTTTATTTACCCTTTAACTTTGATTATGTCTGCATGACCTATACTTCTGATACTCTGTACTATTCTTTATTTCTGCTTGTTACCGTTATATCTGTTCACTGAGCTCTCGTAGCTCAGCCGCATTTCTTTTCCTGCGGCAGGTTTTAGTAGGAAGCTGGGTATGAGTGGAGAGTATCATTGGACTTAGAAGACTGCACTGTGATAGATATTCTGTTATAGAGATGACTAGAAGAATTTTATTTTCATACTTAGTATTTATTCCTTTATAATTCTGTATTTCCTTGTAAATTCTTGTAACCTTTGTACTTCTTTGTATTATTGAAGATGTATGCTTATGTATGTTTCTGATATGTCACCATTGTTGTGACATCTCTACCCTTGTCGGGTCGGGGTGTTACACCTTTATTGTCACACATAATAGGAACATCATCTAAGTGTATGTTATAGTCGTTAAGGGCTTGTTTCATCCATAGTGCTTGCTGACATGCCTTTCCGGCGCTTACGTACTCGGCTTCAGTAGTGGAGATGGCAAGAGCCGTTTGTTTCTTGGAGAACCAAGAAGTTAGACAACAACCCATGAAGGTACAAATGCCACTCGTGCTTTTTTGATCCACGTAATCTCCCGCATGATCAGAGTCGGCATAGACAACAGTTTCTATACCGGTCCCCTTGGGATAAAATAATCCCAAGTGTATAGTGCCTTTAATGTATCGGAAGATACGCTTAACCGCTTCAAGGTGAGAGGTTTTGGGATCCTCTTGGAAGCGAGCACAAAGGCAGACACTAAACATGATGTCGGGCCTACTTGCCGTGAGGTATAGTAAACTACCTATCATACCTCTATACTTAGTGCTATCCACGGACTCACCTTCTTCATCTCTCGTGAGTTTTATTTCCGTGGACATGGGAGTTTTCATGGGCTTAGACTCTTCTAAACTAAACTTCTTAAGCATTTCCTTACTATACTTAGATTGATTAAAGAAGATACCATCTTCCATTTGCTTAATTTGTAAACCAAGGAAGAAATTTAATTCGCCCATCATGCTCATCTCAAACTCGTCATGCATGATCTTAGAAAAATCATTGCACAGTTCTGGACAAGTTGAGCCAAATAGGATGTCGTCGACATATATTTGAACAATGATGAGATGTGAATCTCTTTTCTTTGTGAAAAGTGTGTTATCAACAACTCCCATGGTATATTCATGTTCAATCAAGAATGCTTTCAGTCTATGATGTTTGTGGTTTTTATAGTATATATTTTTCCAAAGGAAAAGGCAACGTATGCGTTTTCCCCGGGTCGTATCCCAACGAAGGTCGAATATCGAGTTGTCGTTAACGTTGTCGAAAACGTGTGGTGAATGTGTGAAAAGAGTGATTGATTGGTGATTTTATACTACGATTAATGAAATATTAAATGAAAACAACTAATTAGACTAAAGAAACAATTAAGCTAAGCATGAAATCCTAAGAACTAAAATTGAATTTAAAAACGTTACGCGACGAATTTTAAAAAACGTAAATAAAAGTGAAATTCTAAAATTTAAGACCTAAAAATATAGAAATAATTTTCCTATATTAAAACTGATAAAAGAAAATTTTTGGAAAAAGAAAAATATTTTTTTGACTTTTTAATAATTTTTTATGAATTAAAAACTAATTAAAACTATTTAAATGATTTAAAAATATTAAAACAAATTGGAAAAATCTGAAAATTTCTGAGTAATTTTAAAATTGAATAAGAAATCTAGGAAAAATAAGATCAGCACTCAGTTCAGCTTAAATAAGCTGAACAGTCAAAATAAGCTCTAGGAAATAAGCTAAAAATAAGCAAATGAAAGCCAAAAATTACAAGAAGCTCAGGAACTGATAAGCTAACTATAATAAGCACAAAACAACTGAAAGTGAACAATTAAGCACAAGTAAAAACAGAATAAGCAGATGAGCAGTAGCAAAGATAATGAAGAAACAGTGATCAATCAAGCACTTTGCAGCTTAATTATAAGCCAGATAAAAGCAATATTGTGAAATCCAGAAGTAGAAACTTGAACCCTATATGAAAAACTACTTGTAGCCCAAATATGCCCAAAAGTTTGCCTCAATTGCTACTCTAAATCATCTTAAGAACAGATGGTCTGGGGACTGAGTTGGTATTTGCAGACAGAGCAGACCTATGGGGCTTAATTTGCAGATTATTAAAGCTAGTAAAATAAGCTACTAACTGCAAACTAAGCTCAGAATTCTAGAATCTATACTACTAGCTACTGAGAATCTCAAAACTCATGCAATTAACTCAAAAGAATAAGCCAATAAAAAGCAATCAACTACTGATTTGAATAGATCTAGTGCAGGTCTGCACTAAATCACTTCTGTTGCAGCAGTGGTGTACTATGACCTCAAACTTTTGCCAAACCTTAATGAAACTAACCCTTTACTTGAGTGATCATATATCCTACTGAAGTTAATAAGAAATCACCAAAAACTCTCTCCAAATAAGCCAAGCTTATATAGAAGATTACCTAGGCAGTTTCACTTTTAAAACCAACCCTACTCACTCAAATCCTACAAAAGCTTCTAAACAGCTTATCATCAATCAAATGCAGCTTATATCACTAATTTTAAGCAAATTTAAAGTTCCCAAAAAAGCAAATCTACAGTAAACAAAATATTCTACCCCTAACTGTGACTATCCAAACACCCCTATTAAATCAACTTTTGCAATTTTAAACTAGATACTTCTGAAATAAGCTACAAATTATACTAAACTATGATTATCTAATCTATTTATGATCTAAAAAGCAGAAATCAACAACAAATAAGCAGGAAAATAAGCTAACACAAATAAGCAACAATTAAACTAGAAAATGAGATTTGAGACTTACAAAACACCCTTCAGCATGAACAGAAGAGTTTTCCAAAGAAGCCTATCTTTAGATAGGCCAAATGCTTCCTCAAGAACAACTTATCAACAGCAGAAGTGCTTATTTGACTGCTACTTTGACTTTTGTTGACTTTTTGTGATTTGTGAGATAAAAACAGTTTTGAACACAATAAAAGCTCACAATAAGCTATTTAAGCTTATATGAGCTTATAAACTGGATAAAACAGCTTATTGAAGCTGGCTTTTGTAAATTTTTTTTGGATTTTTAAGACTTTTTTCAATATTTTTGGATTTTTGCAATAAGGTGAATAAAGTATGAGAACAAAAATGTAAATAAGCTAGAAATTGTTTATATAAGCTACTGATAACACAAATAAGCTAAGATCAAACTGAAAACTTAAAGAGAATCGAATTGATAAGAAATGGAAACTAAAATTTCATTAATAACTTTATAAAAATTACAACTGGAAGATAGAAATTACAACTGAAATGAGATGATTAACTAAGAAAAGCAGTAAATTGGCAACAATTTTTTAAAACATAAAAATTGGACAAACTAATCTAATGAAAAGAGCTCCCTATTTATAGCCGAAGGAAGATCATTCTAGACCTGCCAGCTTGGCAATCCGTGTGCATCCTCAGCTAATCTTCACCCTTAGATCACCCTTGTTCTCCACTCTTTGATTTCCAGCCATAGGATTAAATTCGTGTGGTGTTCCCTCCAATGAAATGCTGCCATGTGTCCATGCGTGCGTTCCTTGTGCTTCTCTGACACTCCTGACATCCAATGATTAGACCAATATGCCCTTAATTTCGATGAAAAAATGTACGGGGTAATTAGGGTTTATCTGGGTAAAAGGGGGAAGAACAATGGGCGGGTAAAGTTTTTTTATTTTTTATTAACTTTGTTTGACCGAGAGTTATAATAAAGGTTTGACCGGGTTTGGTGTTGGGTTCGGATCATGGGTAGAGTTAAAAGAAGAAGTGGGCTCGGGTTATTAATGGGATGGGCTGGGTAAAGTTTAAGTGGGTTGGGTTGTGTGTTATAAGGATATGGGTTTATTAAATCCGGGTGAGATTTAAGATTTTGGTTTAGAAATAAAGTTTAAGGATCAATGTATAATTTCTGAAATTTAAGGGACCATTGCTGCCATTTTTCCAAAGTATAATCCAAGGGCTTTATTTGTAATTTGATGAACTTTGAGGATTGACTTTGACTTTTTTGCATCCCGGCTTCGGCTATAAATATCCTTTCCGTATCTCGTGCTCGTTTTTCCGTTTTATCTTGATTTTTGTCCTTTTCTTCGATATCCGTGCCTGCATAAGTAAAAACACAAAAACGCAATATATTTGGCATAATTGGTTAGTTTTTGGTCTATTTGGGTCCGGTTTTGGTCAAGAAAAGGTATGTGTTTAAGCACATACCAAATTCCCCCAGACTAAGCTATTGCAATGTCCTCATGCAATGTTATAAAAACACGTTTTTGAAACCGAAAATTTCCAATCTCTTTTTACTAACTTTGAGAAGTAGCAAAATTTTCAAAAGAGATTAAGAAATCTTAAGTTCTAAAAACTCCCTGATTTTCCTTTTATTCTATTTTTGTATTTTTCTCATTATCATGTGACGGCTTTGTCGACAATCATTATCTAATGATAACTTTTAGGGTCTTCGAGTAGGAAACACGACTCATAAAGAAGTGACCATACGGATAAAATTCGTCGTTCCTGATTTTTCACGAGTCCCCAAACTAAGCTTAAAAACGAAATCATTGTTATTTACAAGTTAGATTGCCAACACTACTCAGAAAGCTAATTGTGGACTTCTTGTTCCCAAACTCCTATTATCCTCTATTTATTTTATTTTTGGTGAGAAATGAATTTCTTCAAATTCTCGTTTCGATAATTTTTAGTCCGATAAAGATACCTAGTTTAGACGCTAAATAGTTTCCAAATCTTCCCTCAAAAACCGTTGCATACAAAAATGAGGTCCACATCAAGGTCTCTGATTTAACACGATTTTGAGGATATCCCTTTTATTTGCGACCGAAACAACTCATCTACGAGTCCAGAGACAGAAGCTTTTATTAGGACACCCCCGGAGTCGAAGTTTGGCATTTTTTTAACATTATTAAGCACATTAACGTATTTAATCCCTGGCCCTTTATAACAATCACAACATCGGCTGCGAACCGGCAAGATGTGATAGTCTATTATGACCTTGGAATTTTTCCTCTGCCTTTATTAGAAGTCTACAACATCGGCTGCGAACCGGCAAGATGTAGAAAACCTTTTATGGCTTTGGATTATTATTATACATTATCATATTCATTAATTATTTGTGTTGCCAAACCCCAAGTCCTACGGCTTTTATAACAATCCCAACATCGGTTGCGAGCCGGCAAGATGGAATAGTCTATTACACCGTAACACTGACAGTACCTTGATGTGTACCCAACTTCCATAAGCAAGGATTCTCTAAGGAAGAAATAAAAACTAATTATCGCCAAAACCAAAATACCTTTAATTATTCCTAGATTACTATTTTTGGGTGAAACAAGCTTATGGGAACAAGAAGCCACAAATAACTTTGATGAGCTCTAAAGAGATCCAACTACTCCACGTTTAGCAATCTAACTTATGAACAACTCTATCATTTCTCGTTCTTCGCAAAATTTAAAATCTTAAATAATAAGATCCGCGAATGCTTAGCCTTATAATCAAGCCATGCATATATAAAGTCGAATACGGGAACTTGCAAACTCTTAAAAAGAATTCGCGTTTTCTAGCTCCTTGTGTAAAAGACTAGCACGAGCTTATAGATTATAAAAGGTTAAGGAGACAAGCTAGGGCTCAACACGCCCGGTCAAGTCAGAATTTTATTCCTACTCTCTCCAGCGGAAAGTCAACAAAAATGTCAAAACTTATTATATTTTTGCAAAAATTTTTAAAATTTTTCTCATTTTTTTGGAATTTTTATTTTATTTTATTTTATTTATTTATTTATTTTTTGGAGGAAAAACGGGGTTGCATGAGTAAACGGCAAAAATCAAATCGCAAGATTACCCCCCCCAGACTAAAACGAGACATTGTCCTCAATGTCTTAAAGGTCAGGGTTCTCCTACATAAATCTAAGGCCGTTTATTAATTATGCCAAAAGATAGATGTAAAACGATAAGATTTAGGATATCGATAAGCAGCGAATGATGAAACTCGAGTAGCGTGAAGGAAACTACGAGCACGAGAGTCTTCATCATCGGGCATTCCTGGACATACCACAGAAAACAACGAGACACAAGAAATGGAGAAGGGAATCCTCCTCAAGTTTTATTAGAAAATAAGAAAGAAGATAGAAGGATAAGCATGGGGTGCCTCCCACGAAGCGCTTGTTTATTTATCGAGTCGTATAGCTTAGACTCGCCCCAAATTTAATTGTCCTTGGGGGAGCATGTGGAAAAGATAATCTCCATCGGACTTTCGTTCAAGAGGTTTGAAGAAACATTGAAACACATGAAAGTTCCACTCCGATGAGATACCCGCGGTATTTTTAGAAAGAAGAACCAGAAATGGTAATACCGGGGTCAAAGATGGTATCCTCACTCCCGACGGAGTGAAGAATAGGAGAAGCCACATCATATGTGATGAAGAGCATAAAGATTTTGATGATTATCATAAAAAGCTCTTCATCATCATCAGAAGTTTTGTCAAAAGTCTTGGGCGGGAGGGTCGGGATTAAATCTTCAATCGGTAAATACTTATGAGAAAGTACACCTCCCCCCAGACTAGAATCATCCTCAAGATCAAAATAGAATTGATCGTATTCCGGAGGAGATAGAAAGAAAGAAAGTTCATCGGAGAACTTGTCAAGATAAAGATCATTCATATCAAAATGAAATGATTCATATTCGGGAGGAGAGATATGAGCATGAGAAGTGGTACTGCCACTACTCGTCTCCTCCGAATGATCAATATCAAAGAAGAAGGTTTCAAAAGATGGGATAGAAAGATTGAGATCAGAAGTGGGATTGCCACTAGCCGTGTCAAACGTAAAACTCTCATATTCGGTACAAGCATCCTCGAGCTCGAGCTCCAAAGGATCTGACGGCTTCTTTTCAAGATTAACTTCTTCATAAACTTCCTTCGGGGGAAGGGAAAGGAACGGTTCATCAATTATTTTTAATGAATCATCTTCCCCCGGATCACTGTCAGTCTCAACAATTTCCGGTGAAATTAGAGTTTTATCAAAGAACACCGCGACCTCTTCCCTAGAGATAACATTTTCTTCAATCGTAGGAGAAAAATGGGAAGAGTCGTAATCAAGAATCTCGATGTGATAAACTTGTTCTGGAGGTGGGACAAGTGGTGTGCTCTTAGAGCTAGCAATTTCCACCACTTCCGTTGTAGTCTCCGATTCATCTTCATCATCGTCGTCAAGAACACTCTTAGTATTTGCAGCACAACACTCAAACCATTTGCTCGATCCAGGATTGATTTTCATGGCCTTGAGTTCAGCACGTTTTTCTGACATACTCTTGACCGTGAATCTTGAAAGGTTTGGATCAATTTTTTTAGGAGCAATTACGGGATCAGACTTTTGATCAACCGTAGCGACATTGCATTTGTCGGTTTGAGGTTTCGAGTTCGGATTAATATTGAACGTAACTTTTTCCTTATCGACCCGCAAAGTAATTTCTTCACCATAGACATCGATCAAAGCACGCCCGGTCCTCAAGAATGATCTTCCGAGAATGAGAGGAACCCGGGGGTCGGCGTCAAAATCAACTACCACAAAATCCGCTGGAAAATGGAACTTCCCCACCTTTACAAAGACATCCTCGGCTAAACCCTTAGGAAGGGTTATGGACCGATCCGCAAGCTCGAGGGTCATGCAAGTGGGGGTAAGTTCGGGCAAAGAAAGTTTCTTCCAGACGGATAACGGCATTAGGTTGATGCTCGCACCAAGATCGGCCAAGGCGTGGCATTCAACCATTCCCGGAAATTCACATGGGATGAGAAATTTTCCGGGATCTCCAAGCTTTTTGGGAAGCTTTTTGAGAATTGCCGCTGAGCAGTTTTCGTTCACTGGAGTTTTTGCTAGTTCCGATAATTTTTCCTTATTGCTCAACAAACTTTTGAGGGTAGAAATAAATTTAGGCATCAGAAGTAAAGCATCCGCGAAGCTTATATCAAAATGTAATTCTTGAAAAATTTGGAAAAATTTCTCCATTTGAGTTGAAGCTTTCTCACGGAGCTTTTGGTCACTTAATCTCGAAGGATACGGAAGGTTTGCTTTGACGGGAATTTCTTTTGGTTCAACATTCTTTGGTTCAGATGGATGGATGACCGGAGGTTGGACGTCGTTGGTTCCTCCGTTGTTAGTAGGAGGTTCCGTGTCCTTGGTCACCTCGGTCTTACGGACGACTACCTTGGGAGGTAGAGAAGAAGAGGTAGCCGGAGCCGTGGGTCCATCATATGAAACACCGCTCCTTGTAGTGATCGCCTTAGCATCGCCCCTCGGGTTGGCGATCGTGTTGCTTGGAAGAGTTCCAGAGCCCGAGGGTCGATCATTTAAAGCCTTCTTGAGTTCAGATATTTGACTACTCAACAACCGATTCATTTCTTCTTGAGATTTTTGGTTTTGAAGAATCAGTTGTTTCAATAACTCATCCGAGGCCGATGGAGTTTGCACAAATCCTTGATTTTGATTATTGTTAAGATTTGGCCCTCGGTTGTTATTTTGATTAAAACCCTGGTTGTTGTTTTGAAAATTTCCTTGGTTTTGAAAATTTCCTTGGTTTGGGTTTTGAAAATTTCCTTGATTTGGGTTTTGAAAATTTCCTTGATTTGGGGCTCGGTTATAATTCCCCTGGTTTTGAAAACCTTGATTACCCCGATTTTGATTCTGGTTATTTTGAACATTACGGTTCTGAACTTGCTGATTTTGATTTTGAGTAAAACTGGGTGGTCCGAGAAAGTTGTTAGAACGGTAGCTGAGCAAATTACGGTCTCCTTGGGGTTGGTAACCGTTACCTCCCTGATTAAAGGTTCCCGTAGCAGCATAAACATTCTCTTGAGTGTAGCCACCGGAGGCTGGGCACTCGAAATACGGATGTGGACCACCGCAAGTTTCACAACTATGGTTAACAACATTGACTTGATTGTTGTTGTTTTGATTCATATTCTGATGAATTCTCAAGATAGCCGTTGACATATCATTCATTTGTTTAGAAAGAGCGGCTATCTCGGAAGTAGAAGAATCAGTGCTTGATCTTGTTGACTCATTCCTCTCGGCAGAGGAATCCCAAAAATTATGGTGGGCGGTCATGTTTTCAATAAGATCATAGCACTCTTCGGGGCGACGTTTCATAAACGTACCACCGGCAGCAGCGTTAATCGTATCACGGTGTCGTAATGTCAAACCGTTATAGAAGGTATCTATAATAGTGACCAATAACATATTGTGGTTCGGACACCGATCAATCGACAACTTGTAGCGTTCCCATGCCTCAAATAATGATTCATCGGGAAGCTGACGAAAATTGCTAATCTTATTCCTTAATTTCGTCACCATCGACGGTGGGAAATATTTCGCCAAGAACTTCGTAACCATTTCATCGAAACTATGAATGGAGTTCTTGGGAAGACGATCAAACCAAGCGGTGGCATGATGCGTCAAGGAATAAGGAAAGAGATATAGACGGAGGGCGTCATCGGTGACCCCATTTTGTTTCATACTTTGGGTGACGGTGATGAATTTGTCAAGATGCTTGTTCGCATCGTCACCCGGCAAGCCATGAAATTGGCACGAGTTTTGGACTTGTTGAATCATATGATGTTTAAGTCCAAAATCGGCGGCTTGAATATTGACGGGGGCAATCGGGCCACCACGTCCATGCATTGTGGGTTGGCACAGCTCCTCCATCGTTCGGAGATCGGGAGCTGGCATGTGATTTTCACCACCCATCGGCGGGTGTTGATTGTTTGGGTCGTCGGCCATTTCCTCAACAGTTGAGAAATGAACACGGTTGTTGTGACGAATAATCCTCTCGGGATTTGAGAGCGGTGAAAGAAGAGGGTGAGAAGTAGAAGATCGGGTGTGCATACACCAAAAACAAACACAAAATCAAAAAGGAAAAACAAATTTGAAAATAAAATATTTTTGGATTTTTATGTTTAATGAAAAATTAGATTTATATTCTTTTTGGTGATCGTTGATCAACCGTACCCGTTTCTTTCAAAACTACGCGCAGCGTGGCGGGAGAGAAGAATGGATCTCTCTTCGGTCTGCAATTTAATGTCAAGACCTCCTTAAACCCCGTGTATAGGTTGTAGTAAAGAAATAATCCGAGAAACGTTTAACTTCACAATCTCTTTTGTTGTTTATTCGGAATGGTTTACAACGCCCTCTCAAGAGCGAGGATATATTATTAATGGTGAAAACACTTTAGGAAAAGTGATTTTTTTTTTTTTTTTAATTATTATATTTTTGTATTTTTGTATTTTTTATGAAAACGAAAACTTCCGAGGAAGGGTCTTCAAAACACGATTCTTCGGCGAAACTCCAACTCTTCTCAAGCCTTCTCCGGCAGCGGCGCCATTTTTGATGTTTGTGGTTTTTATAGTATATATTTTTCCAAAGGAAAAGGCAACGTATGTGTTTTCCCCAGGTCGTGTCCCAACGAAGGTCGAATATCGAGTTGTCGTTAACGTTGTCGAAAACGTGTGGTGAATGTGTGAAAAGAGTGATTGATTGGTGATTTTATACTACGAATAATGAAATATTAAATGAAAACAACTAATTAGACTAAAGAAACAATTAAGCTAAGCATGAAATCCTAAGAACTAAAATTGAATTTAAAAACGTAACGCGACGAATTTTAAAAAACGTAAATAAAAGTGAAATTCTAAAATTTAAGACCTAAAAATATAGAAATAATTTTCCTATATTAAAACTGATAAAAGAAAATTTTTGGAAAAAGAAAAATATTTTTTTTTACTTTTTAATAATTTTTTATGAATTAAAAACTAATTAAAACTATTTAAATGATTTAAAAATATTAAAACAAATTGGAAAAATCTGAAAATTTCTGAGTAATTTTAAAATTGAATAAGAATTCTAGGAAAAATAAGATCAGCACTCAGTTCAGCTTAAATAAGCTGAACAGTCAAAATAAGCTCTAGGAAATAAGCTAAAAATAAGCAAATGAAAGCCAAAAATTACAAGAAGCTCAGGAACTGATAAGCTAACTATAATAAGCACAGAACAACTGAAAGTGAACAATTAAGCACAAGTAAAAACAGAATAAGCAGATGAGCAGTAGCAAAGATAATGAAGAAACAGTGATCAATCAAGCACTTTGCAGCTTAATTATAAGCCAGATAAAAGCAATATTGTGAAATCCAGAAGTAGAAACTTGAAACCTATATGAAAAACTACTTGTAGCCCAAATATGCCCAAAAGTTTGCCTCAATTGCTACTCTAAATCATCTTAAGAACAGATGGTCTGGGGACTGAGTTGGTATTTGCAGACAGAGCAGACCTATGGGGCTTAATTTGCAGATTATTAAAGCTAGTAAAATAAGCTACTAACTGCAAACTAAGCTCAGAATTCTAGAATCTATACTACTAGCTACTGAGAATCTCAAAACTCATGCAATTAACTCAAAAGAATAAGCCAATAAAAAGCAATCAACTACTGATTTGAATAGATCTAGTGCAGGTCTGCACTAAATCACTTCTGTTGCAGCAGTGGTGTACTATGACCTCAAACTTTTGCCAAACCTTAATGAAACTAACCCTTTACTTGAGTGATCATATATCCTACTGAAGTTAATAAGAAATCACCAAAAACTCTCTCCAAATAAGCAAAGCTTATATAGAAGATTACCTAGGCAGTTTCACTTTTAAAACCAACCCTACTCACTCAAATCCTACAAAAGCTTCTAAACAGCTTATCATCAATCAAATGCAGCTTATATCACTAATTTTAAGCAAATTTAAAGTTCCCAAAAAAGCAAATCTACAGTAAACAAAATATTCTACCCCTAACTGTGACTATCCAAACACCCCTATTAAATCAACTTTTGCAATTTTAAACTATATACTTCTGAAATAAGCTACAAATTATACTAAACTATGATTATCTAATCTATTTATGATCTAAAAAGCAGAAATCAACAACAAATAAGCAGGAAAATAAGCTAACACAAATAAGCAACAATTAAGCTAGAAAATGAGAATTGAGACTTACAAAACACCCTTCAGCATGAACAGAAGAGTTTTCCAAAGAAGCCTATCTTTAGATAGGCCAAATGCTTCCTCAAGAACAGCTTATCAACAACAGAAGTGCTTATTTGACTGCTACTTTGACTTTTGTTGACTTTTTGTGATTTGTGAGATAAAAACAGTTTTGAACACAATAAAAGCTCACAATAAGCTATTTAAGCTTATATGAGCTTATAAACTGGATAAAACAGCTTATTGAAGCTTATATGTAGCTTTTTTTTGGATTTTTAAGACTTTTTTCAATATTTTTGGATTTTTGCAATAAGGTGAATAAAGTATGAGAACAAAAATGTAAATAAGCTAGAAATTGTTTATATAAGCTACTGATAACACAAATAAGCTAAGATCAAACTGAAAACTTAAAGAGAATCGAATTGATAAGAAATGAAAACTAAAATTTCATTAATAACTTTTTAAAAATTACAACTGGAAGATAGAAATTACAACTGAAATGAAATGATTAACTAAGAAAAGCAGTAAATTGGCAACAATTTTTTAAAACATAAAAATTGGACAAACTAATCTAATGAAAAGAGCTCCCTATTTATAGCCGAAGGAAGATCATTCTAGACCTGCCAGCTTGGCAATCCGTGTGCATCCTCAGCTAATCTTCACCCTTAGATCACCCTTGCTCTCCACTCTTTGATTTCCAGCCATAGGATTAAATTCGTGAGGTGTTCCCTCCAATGAAATGCTGCCATGTGTCCATGCGTGCGTTCCTTGTGCTTCTCTGACACTCCTGACATCCAATGATTAGACCAATATGCCCTTAATTTCGGTGAAAAAGTGTACGGGGTAATTAGGGTTTATCTGGGTAAAAGGGGGAAGAACAATGGGCGGGTAAAGTTTTTTTATTTTTTATTAACTTTGTTTGACCGAGAGTTATAATAAAGGTTTGACCGGGTTTGGTGTTGGGTTCGGATCATGGGTAGAGTTAAAAGAAGAAGTGGGCTCGGGTTATTAATGGGATGGGCTGGGTAAAGTTTAAGTGGGTTGGGTTGTGTGTTATAAGGATATGGGTTTATTAAATCCGGGTGAGATTTAAGATTTTGGTTTAGAAATAAAGTTTAAGGATCAATGTATAATTTCTGAAATTTAAGGGACCATTGCTGCCATTTTTCCAAAGTATAATCCAAGGGCTTTATTTGTAATTTGATGAACTTTGAGGATTGACTTTGACTTTTTTGCATCCCGGCTTCGGCTATAAATATCATTTCCGTATCTCGTGCTTGTTTTTCCGTTTTATCTTGATTTTTGTCCTTTTCTTCGATATTCGTGCCTGCATAAGTAAAAACACAAAAACGCAATATATTTGGCATAATTGGTTAGTTTTTGGTCTATTTGGGTCCGGTTTTGGTCAAGAAAAGGTATGTGTTTAAGCACATACCAGTCTATCATACCAAGCTTTGGGAGCTTGCTTAAGACCGTAGAGTGCTTTCTTGAGTTTATAAACATGATTCGGATGTTCGAAATCAACGAATCCCGGAGGTTGTGCAACATATACCTCCTCATTGATATAACCATTTAGGAATGCACTTTTCACGTCCATTTGGTACAATTTAAAATTTAAGGCACACGCATAGGCAAGGAGTATTCTAATAGATTCTAATCTAGCTACGGGTGCATAGGTTTCATCATAATCTATTCCTTCTTGTTGGTTATAGCCTTGTGCTACCAACCTTGCCTTATTCCTAGTCACGACGCCATTTTTGTCGAGTTTATTCCTAAACACCCACTTAGTTCCTATGATGGTTTGATTCCTAGGAGGAGATACCAACTCCCAAACTTGGTTTGCAGTGAATTGATTAAGTTCCTCTTGCATGGCAAGTATCCAACTTTCATCCTTAATCGCTTCACAGACATTCTTAGGTTCTACGGTTGATATAAAACAAAAGAAATTACTTTTGTTTTGAGCTTGTGACCTAAGGGTTCTTTGGTTTAGGTTTCCTATGACATTTTCAATAGGATGGCTATTGGATTCCTTAATGTTGACAGTTTCGTCAAATTCAACTATTTCATCCTCAATGTCATCATCTAAGGTTTTCTTGCCATTATCCTTAACGGCTTCTTCCTCATCTAAGTCATCATCCACCAAGGGTGATGTCTTAGTTGGTGGAGGGCTTTCATCTAATGTCACGTTGAGTGACTTTTCGACTTTCATTGTTTCCTTATTTAGGACAATGTAAGCTTTACTATTTTGGGAGTATCCTAGAAAGACACCTTCGTAAGACTTTGGGTCAAACTTGGTGAGGTAATCTTTAGTGTTTAGTATGAAGCACTTGCTTCCAAACACTCTAAAGTATTCAAGAGTAGGTTTTCTACCTTTCATGATTTCATATGGGGTTTTTCCTAAGATAGGCCTAATTAAAATCCTATTAAGTATGTAAGTTGAGGTGTCCACCGCATTACACCAAAACTTTTGCGGAATTGATTGTTCATTCAACATCGTTCTACTCATTTCTTGTAGAGTACGATTTTTCCGCTCTACTACCCCATTTGATTGTGGAGTGCGTGGAGCTGAGAAATTGTGAGTAATACCATTAGCATCACAATATACTCCAAATTGCACTTCATTATCAAACTCCCGACCATGATCCGTCCTAATGGAAACTATTGTACATCCTAGTTGATTTTGGACTTTCTTACTAAAAACTTCGAATTCCTCAAAGGCTTGAGTCTTATTCTTAAGAAATCTAGTCCAAGTGTACCTAGAGTAGTCATCAACTATTACTAAGGTGTAGTAGTTTCCTCCGTAGCTCCGTACGGCGGATGGACCGAATAAGTCCATATGAAGGAGTTCTAGGCATCTAGAGGTCGAGACTATATTCTTAGCTTTGTGAC
Organism: Artemisia tridentata subsp. tridentata; assembly: GCA_021014915.2. Lineage (NCBI taxonomy): Eukaryota > Viridiplantae > Streptophyta > Magnoliopsida > Asterales > Asteraceae > Artemisia > Artemisia tridentata. Next base: position 53,746,864 of record CP139509.1, on the reverse strand, counting down.
TAGAATAGGCTTGTTTTCCAACTTTACAAGCGTCACAAAAGTGTTGATCAAACTTAATCTTAGGTAGATCTCTAACTAGTTCCTTAGACGCCAATGATTGTATCAAGCGCATATTGGCATGACCTAATCTCATATGCCATAGAGTGGAGTTATCATCTATGGTTGCTAAGCATATCCTATCCTGAGGCTTATTTCCTATTTTCATAACAAATAGGCCATTTCTCCTAACTCTTTTGCCTATGGTTTTACCATCCTTAATAATCTCACTACCCTCTTCAGAGAATATAACTCTACACTTATTATCTACCATTTGACTAATGCTAAGCAAATTAAATCCTAAGTTATCTACATGCTCAACATTTCTAATAGTGAGGGAGTTTTGAGTGATCGTACCTTTGCCAATAATGTTGCCCTTAAGTTTGCTACTGAAAGTGACATTACCTCCGTTGTATGCCTTGTATGATGAGAATAGACTTCGGTTGCCCGTCATGTGGTTAGTGCATCCACTATCCTTGACCCATTCATCAGGCTCCAAGTCGATTCCCAAGCATATCTATTGCATAAGATAAACATTCAAACGTTTGGTCCCCAATATCTCATGGGTCCAAAGTGGTTAGCATTAAACATCCCATGCATCATTCGCATGTGGTTAGGATGTTGAAATGGTGGGCAAATTTCCCATGGCAAGTAACTTTGTAGTTGACGGTCATTCCAAGTTATGGGATATTCACTTGGAAAGCTTTGTCTTCTAAAGTTACGTTTCGGTAGAGGAGTTCTTGACCGAGGTTTGGGAGTGTTTGTTTTACTAGGTGGAGGAGTCTTAGACCTAGTGTCAGATTTTACAAATCTAGGTTTGGGTTTTGACATAGGTTTGTAGAATCTTTTAACTTCCTCTATACTAGCAATAGAGACCTTTGTACCATTAACAACAATGTGAGTTGGTTTAGGACTTGATTCATTTTTGAAATTTGAATCAGTTCTGTCTCCAGTGTCGGACGGTACCACGGTTCCGTTAACTTTAATGGAGCCGTTGGTACCTTTAGTGGTGCCGTCTGGAGTTTTGACACAGTTTGAGGTTTTAACAGATTTTGCTTGATTAGTTTTATCTGTCAAAGCATTTTCTGTTTCCTTTTCAAAACTAGTAATTCTAATTGTGTTTTCCTTGAGTTTTTCATTTTCTACTTTAAGATTTATGCATGACTCACATCCTATGTCTAATTCTTTATATCTTTCAAGTCCTTTGACTTGATCCTTTAGTTCTAACATTTTCACTTCTAGTTCATGCAATTTTGATTTTAGTAATTTGTTTCTACTTAACATTTTTGAGACAATTTTGCATAGATTATTATGTTCGTCATTTAGTTTGTTATCATCTATTGACGAATTATCATCTATGAAATCAGGGTAGTCGTAACGTACCTCATTTGAAGCGTGAGCCATTAGACATGTTTCGTCCTTGGGCTTCTTTTCTTCATCATCACCGCTATCACTCCATGAGCCTCCTATGAGAGCTCGTTGGTTGTTGACTTTCGGTGGCTTGGGACACTCTCCTATGAGATGATTAGGATCTCCGCATCTAAAGCATTTCCTATCACTTGTCCCTTTCTTTTCAACATGGTTCTTTTGTGATGTCTTCTTCTCATCACAAGGTTGCCTAACGAACCTACCTCTTCTCCTAAAGAACTTTTTAAAGTCCCTAACCGCTAATGCATATTCCTCATCTTCACTATTGGAACTCGAACATTCCTCATCACTAGACTCCTTCCTGGCTTTTAATGCTAGAGATCTAACTCTCTCACTTTTGCCTTTGACAATGTCGGAGTCTTTCTTGATGATCATCTCGTGAACTTTCAAGTTTCCTATAAGTTCATCGAGTGACAATGCCGCCAAGTCCTTTGACTCTTCAATGGCGGTGACCTTTGCTCTCCATTTAGGATGTAGAGCTCTAAGAAACTTCCTAACATAGTTCTTACTAGAATAACCTTCATCAAGAGCTTTAAGACTAGTGATAATATTTTTAAATCTAGCAAAAGCATTATCTATTGACTCATCCTCCGAAATGGAGAATTGTTCATATTGTTGAACAAGAAGATCTATCTTGTTCTCTTTGACTTGGTTATTACCTTGGTGAGTGACTAACAAAGTTTTCCAAATATCTTTTGCCGTATTACACATGAAAATTCTTTCGAATTCCTTTTTAGGCAAAGCATTATAAATCATCATTTTAGCCTCATTATTTTTGGCCAATTTTCTTTTTAGTTCATCACTTTGTTTATCATAAGAAACAATTTCATCCTTTTTAGTTTCCAGATTCATTTGAATAGGTTGAAAGTCACCCTCGGTAATAACATGCCAAAGATCAATGTCTTTTGATTTCACATACGTTTCGAATCTTGTTTTCCAATAAATAAAACAATCGGTTTCGAAAAGTGGTGGTCTTTGCATAGATTGCCCTTCTAGATATCTGTCGGAATCCATTGATCGATTCAAGTTTTAAAATACAATATACTTTAAAATCTTGACTGACGTGGCTCCTGATACCAATTGTGGGAAACTAGAAGGGGGGGTTGAATAGTTTACCGATTTAAAAACTTCTTTTAAATATCTTGTTTTAAAAGTATGATATTGGAAACTTTGATTCGAACACTTATATGTAATCAATCAACACCAATATGAACTAGAAACTATTCTAACTAATGATAAATAATAAAAGTAAAGAGTAGAGTTGGAAAGATCAAACCGAGACAGAGGATTTATAGTGGTTCGGCTACGAAGCTCTTCTTCGCCCTACTCCACTCCCCGAGTACCACACTCGAGAGTTTCAAGCACTATGTCAACAACCTCCCTTAAGGCGGAGAAAACCGTACACGTCGCTTATCCTTTTACCGACACTAAGCTAGATGTCGAGTGCTAATCTTAGCTAGCACCAATCTACCAAGGTCCACGTGACCAAACACACAAGCCCAATGGCTTCAAGAGATCGCCAAGATCTCAACAAGATCACAAAGATCTACTCTCACTTCACTCTACTCAATCTAACTACTCTAGATCCTTTGACTACTCACACACAAGCCCAATGGCTTCAAGAGATCTTCACTATCTCTTAAGATCACAATGATCTTCACTCACTCTCTCACAAAAGAAAGATAATCTTGATGTATACTAGGATACAACAAGGATGTAACAAGTGTTACAACAACCTAACAACTATAACTCTTGTATCTTCTTGAAGATCTTGAGTTCTTCTCTTGCAAATGAAGAGGAATGACAACACCTTGTATCTACTTGGATACTTGTGTTCTTCTCTTGCTAGTGAAGAGGTATGAAGAGGATCACTTGAAGGATGATTGGATCACTCTTGAACAAAAGAAAAAACTAATCTAAAGATCAAAGAATGAAAATGTGAAGAGAGTATTCAACTCAGAAATTTTAGTGTGTGAAAGGATGCCTAAAATCTGTGAAAGGGGTTGGTATTTATAGGCAAAGAAAATCTGAACGTTACAAAAAAAATTGTACGGACGGCTCCGTTAAATACCATACGGCTCCACTAAATTTAGTGGAACCGTGCCAGACAAAGACGCTCCAATTTTTGTCTTTTCTGGTGAAAACTTATTTGGGGAAGGTTGGAGCTGATTTTGGGGTAGAAAATAGCTGTTATGATTTTCAAACTAATTTTTCCATTAAAACATTTCTTAATATTTCAAAAATAATTTGTCATGTATATTTTTGAAAAAATGTTTTGTCCCATTTAAAATGTGAATTTTCAAAACATAAATTCACTTCTTTGATCACTAGTTCAAGTTGTAACTTTGTTCAAGAGTGATTTGCGTAGAAACGGGATCTTCCGATTAAAAACTTGTTAACGTTAATTTTAACGTAACGTGAGTTCACATTTTGTCATCCTCAAAACGTGAAGTAATCGAAAGATATAAATAACGTTTTTAGAACATTATTTGCATCAACAATAACTAAATGGCTAATTATCTAAAAAAGCACAATAGTTGTCAAAAATGGTAGTTTTGCGTAGCAAAATAAAAAAAAAAATACTCTTGTAAACACTAATGTTGACACTTTTGTCTTTCTTTAAGTAGTATTACCATTTTACCTTTCCAAATTACATAAATGGTCCCCCTGGGTTTGCGAAAATTGCGTCCATCATCCCTAGGCTAAATTACATAAATAGTCCCTGTCGTTTGGAGAAAATTGCGTCCACCGTCACTATTTTTTTTCGAATTTTTTTTCCATTTTTTTTTTCGAAATTCATTCTTTTTTTCAAAAAATTTTCAGTTTAATTTCTTTAGAAATTTTTTTTTCGTGACATGTGAAAAAAAAAATTGATTTTTTTTTGTAATATTTTATAATAAAAAAAAATTTCGATAAAAAAATTCACTTGTGACAAAAAAAAAAATCAAAAGTGAATAAAAAAGGTGAAAACGTATAAAAACGGACTAAAACGTATATTAAAACGTAGAAAAACGTATATAAAAACGTAACAGATCCAAAAAAAATATTAGGGACTGTGGATGCAATTTTCGCTAAACCACATGGACCATTTATGTAATTTACCCTAGGGACGGTGGATGCAATTTTTAAAAATTCAAGGGTAAAATGGTTATCACAATTATTATTTTTTTTTTTTATTTTTTTTTTACTCATGTGAAGATAAAAATGTCAACATTAATGTTCAGAAGAGTATTTTTTTTAATTCGCTACTTTAAATTTGATTTTTTGACAACTATAATATTTTTTTATGGAATTAGCCCATAACTAAAATCTAAATTACTACCGACCCATTATATATGGTTTTGAATCAATCATGTTTGTTCAATATGTGTTACATGATCATGTTTTAAGACGACAAAACAATGCCAGTGACATCATCAACGGTTGTTAAAAAGACAAGGCACTATATGGAATCATGGACAACATGGTTGACCTTTTTTAATATTTAAATTTGTTATAAAAAGTATCTTAGTTGGCAAGGAAAAAAAGATGATTGTAATGGGTGCATGTTCTGAGACACCTACGTAGAACGCACTATTGCCTCTTGTTTCTATATCTTAATTGATGACGCCGTACGAAGGATCTTTATTTCTTTTTAGTTTCGTGAGTGGTTCTTTGATCACATTAAACTATCCACGATGGTCACACCCTCTCGTCCACCTTAGCGCTAATTAAACGTCATTACTGTTCATTTTCTCTCATTCTCACTCACCTTTCAGTCACAATAGTCACTACTCCATCACTTTTTAATCAGGGACGGAGCTTGAACAATTGTTAGCATTTAATTTATGCTATTTAGAAAGTGATGGTCATTTGTATGTTAGAGCTAAGTATCATGTATAATATGTATTAAATTTAGTGGGCTTATAGCATTAGTTTTTATTTGCAACTTAAGCATATGTATAGTGCAAACAATTAGCCCACATTAGGTCCATTGTGAAAGCCCACCAAAGCCCATCTTTGGTTGGCTGTGTTTCATTTAACCACGCACACACACAGTGTCATATGAGTGCCTCACTTTTACAATAGAAAAGAGTGTGTGTGTGTGTGCAAAGTCCCAAGAGTCATTGTTTGTATTATCTTCCAAAGCTAATAAACATTGACTTGAAATTTAAACATAAGATCCATACATCACTTCTCTTATTGTTCTTTACATGTTTGTGAGTGTCATCGTGTTTGTGTTTGTGTGATAAAGAAGGAAGTCGAGTATAACAAGTGGTATACAAAGAGCAAGGCTTTAAGGTAGGATTTTGTTTTGTGTTTGGTCCCAAAAACACCCTTTGTAACGTTTTTCTCTTTAAAAACGCTACAACTTGTGTTTTTTCTTGAACTTCATACGCAAATCAAGCTTATTAAGTGGTGTTTGTTTGTGTTTATGCGACTTGGTTTAGTTTTTTTTTGATCGAACATAATATTTGTGAGTTGGATTTTTTGTTGTTCTTAGTTTTTTTTTATCGACATTAATCCACAAATCTTGTATAAGATTTGTTTTGGATTGTTTATTGAAAGAGTTGAATTATTGAAGTTGACAAGAGTTGGTAGAAGTTGGTAAGGCTGACAAGGAGTGTGTAAGAAGTCACAGTGGGTGGTTAGCAAAAGGACAAAAGTTGGTAAATATGTCAAATCTCGAAATTTGCAAGAATTTCAGAATTGCAGCAGATCTTCGAAATTGGTCTAGTCCTTCGGAATTGCAACATTGTCTCGCAATTGCCACTTTCTTTCGGAATTGCAACATTGTCTCGCAATTGCCACTTTCTTTCGGATTTGCAACAGTTTTTCGCAATTGCAGAAGACTCTCGGAATTGGTTTCGGAATTGGGCTAGCTTTCGCAATTCAAGTTTGTTTCGCAATTCAAGTTGGTCTCGCAATTGGAGCTGGCTTTCGCAATTCCACCCTTTTTCGCAATTGAAGTTAGGTTTCGCAATTGAATGCAGTTTTCAGTGTTGGCAATTTCAATCCTTGTCTTTTCAGCAGCCTTTGGGAACTTTCGGATTTGTCACTTCTGGCCCTCGCAATTGGCATAAACAACTTCAAAGTTAAATAACTTTTAAGGATTTGATTCGAACGTAATTTCGTCAACTCAAAAGTGAACTCAGTATTTTAACTCTTGTATGAGAGTGTAAAATACTTCGACAAACGGATATCTACCCTCTTGTATAAGAGTGTTAGATTTTATATAAATTACAAATTTATATAAATTAGATATATTTATATCTAAATTGACATTTTGTCATAATTTATATAAATTTTGGTTAAATTGAAATTTCTATAGAAATTGTCATTTTATCTAAATTGTAATTTACATAACTTTGTCGAAATTGTAAACTTTTGACTTTGTCTTAATTATACTCTAATCAAATTTTGTAACTTTATTTAAATTTGTTTCGTTCAACTAAACTTACAACTTCAACGATCATCAACAACAAACCAAGGCTTCAACAACAACATCTCCTATTTTGTTGCAAAGATCCTCAATCCACTTTATCATACAATATTTCAAAGATGACCACACAACAAGACATTCATGCCGCAGGTTCAGAAAACCGTCCTCCAATGTTAGAAAAAGGTGGTTATCTTCTGTGGAAAACTAGAAGGGGGGGGGGGGGGGTTGAATAGTTTTACGTCTTTTTAATTTTTATTATGAAAACTTTGTTTACTTTTAAAAACTTAGATTCGAATTTATGTGAACTCAACTCTTGAACAATATGAACAAATATAAGTAGATCTAAATTAACAATGCAAGTAAAGTAATGAAATGAAATGAAAGATAGAGATGGAAAGATCTAACCGAGAGACAAAGGATTTATAGTGGTTCGGCTACAAGGACACCTTCCTTGCCCTACTCCACTCCCCGAGCACCTAACTCGAGAGTTTTCTTCACTATGTCAACAAGCTCCCTTATGGCGGAGAAAACCTAACGCAACTTTCGCTTACACAGGTTTAACGACACAAAGCTAGATGTCGAGTTCTAATCGTAGTTAGAACCAATCTCACAACTATTACACAACTTCTTCACAACTTATTCACAACTTCTTCACACCGGCTTCACAACTTCTTCACGACGGCTTCACACCTTCTTCACGACTTCTACACGACTTCTTCACTACGGCTTTCACAACTTCTTCACAACCTAGCACTACTTATATACTCTTCTACTTCTTCACACCTTCACTACTTACACACCTTCACTTCTTCACAACTTCACAACTTACACACTAATCTAGCCTACCCAACTATGCTCACACTTATCTAACAAGTATTCACAACATATACAAATGAATGAATGATTTACAATTATGACACACTAACAACTTGGATGAAGGAGATACACCAAGTTATAATACTTCTTGTCTTGAATGATAGAAGTATTCTTCTTTTGCACTTTGATGGTGGAAGCTTGGATCACTTGGAAACCAATGCTTAAGAGAATATGATCCAAGGATTTTAGAAAGTATTTACAAAGATAAGAAGAGAATTAGAGCAGAAAGTTTGAGGTGCAAAAGGTGAGGAAAAATGCCAGGGATGAACCAGTATTTATAGGCAAAAACTGGGCACCTACTGGAGCGGGGCGGTCCCCTTAAATAGGGGGCCGGTCCCCTTAATTTTAAGGGGGCCGCCTTTATGAATTAAGGGGGCCGCCCCTGGTGAACGTTGCCCAGTTTTGTCCTTTTGTGGGGAAGGTTTTTCTGGAACATTTTTGCCATTTTTGGTTGAAAATTTGAATTCATATATTTATAATAGATTAAACATATTTATTTAATACCAAAAATGTTTTTCAAAAATATATAAAATGTTTTTGACATTTTATAACAAGATTAGAGATTAAGAAAATGTTCCTTTGATCATATAATGCATTAAGCACTTGTTTATTCATACCTTAAGTGATTAAGTTGTAGAAATGAATATTTACAACTAAATACTTGTTTATTTGACAAGTTTATGTTTAATGAGTTTACATTTTGTGATTATCAAAACATAGAGATATGAATAAGAATGAATAATATTTTTAGGCATTATTTATATCAACAATCTCCCCCTTTTTGATGATTACAAAACTTAAACTCATTAAATCCAAAAAATAACTTTTGGACAAGTATTTAGTGAGTTTATATTCACTTCTCCCCCTTTTTGTAGAATCAAAAAGGTTATGCCGACAAGTTTTAGAAACAAAATTTTTCGGGACGAGAACTCCCCCTTGATGTGTGCTCCCCCTTGTTCGAGGGCACCAAGGAGACGAGCTATGGAAATCTTGGCTGCAAAAATATTAGGAGTACAAGCATACATAGCAAAATATGGAATATAAAGACAACAATCATGGCAAACAACAATCATGGCAAACAAATATTAAGAACACATAGCAAGACATATATATGCATAGCAAAAATATTTAGAACATGCAAATAATCTATTCATGCATTCAAGATGATCATGTATAACACATGAATCATCATTACATCACACAATATGCTTAAAACATAAGGATTACAACATAAGTAAAAGATACTAATAGTCCTAATATTGCCAAAGAGAGCGATTGGGCTTGCTTGCGACACAAAAGGGTGAGGGATTTTATTTTGGGGCGGAAAGCATGTGGATAGGTGATGAGGCGAAAAGTGTACCGCTTTTAAGGGGTCATTTAAGCCCGAAATCGTATTTATTTGATCAAATATTGCCCTAAATCGTTCCTTTTGTCATTTTAGGTACTTTTGAGGAGAAATCTGGAAAAGGAGGCATTTTGGACGTTTTTGGAGCATTAAAGTGAAGAAAACGGCAAAGTCTCAAGAATCGGCCAAAAGTTACTCTTGACGGCGTCACAATTAACATGGGACGGCGTCATGCCTTGGCAAGAAAAGTTGGATGTGAAATTTACTCATGACGGGCCAGTGAGTTAGCATGAGAATTCTGACGGCGTCACGCTTTAACTAAATCAAGGGCGTCACGACTTAAATCATAAGGGGACGGCGTCACGTTCATGATCCGACGGCGTCAAGCCTTGATAGGCCAGAATGGATTTTTGAAGAGCTAAAGAGGGACGGCGTCAAGAAGGTCACCCGGGAACCCTAAAAGCGGCGAGGTGACGGCGTCACAATGCATAAGGTGACGCCGTCAGATCCAAAAATCTATATATAGTTTTCTAATCTTTTGTCATAAGAGAGAGCTTAGTGTGTGGAATTTTGGGATAAAACCCTAAGACGATTTTAGCTACTTTTTCAGGGCTTCTTGCCTTGAGATCTTCCATGTTTCATTGAAAGATAAGTTATCAATTAATCATTCAATATGTCTATGTGTTGTTTGATTCTATCTTATGCTTGTCTTTTGTTTAACATGTTAGGCTAATTTTATCTTGTGTTTGCTTAGATCTAATGAAACCTAGCTATTGATTATTGGTTGTTAGTGTGTTGTTAGTTGTATTGGATGATTGTTTATCTATGTTAGGCTTAAGAAAACTGGCTAACTTCTTATTCGGTAACTTGCTTGAACGTCTTAAGAAACATGAACCAAACGCGTACTAAAGGTTTTTATGGTTGTATTTAATGCACAAGCGAATTCTAGTGATCCCATGTTAGGAGCTTCCTAGCCGGCTCGACATAGGAGTGAAGTAGGAGCTTGTAGAGTTGGGGAAGTAAGTACGCCACCCCACGAATGGTATTAAGGAATACACCCGTCATCCACGCGACTAATACACACTAATTAACCGGTAAAAGATAGTTAGGGAGTAAGGAAATCTAAGTAAACACATTTCTCTACACATAAGTTTCTCACCACTTTTCATTTTTGTTATTTTATTTTATTTGCATTCGTAGTCATTTGGGTTAGTTGACTAGCAACTAATTCCGCCCACTCCTTCAAACCCGAGATTTTACTTGCTTTCATAAAATTATAAAAACATAAAAAGAATCTTCCTCAACCCTTAGACCTAATTAGAGTAGCCTTTCATACCTAACGAACACTATTCCCTGTGGAGAACGATCAATCCCCCGTACTTACCACTACACTATACTACATCGGTCAGGTACACTGCCTGGTGGGGTTGTAAGCCTCTTGAGATCCCTCGAGAGGTAAAACCTGTTGTAAGGTTACAAAACCACGCAATCAAGTTTTTGGCGCCGCTGCCGGGGAATAGTTATTGTTTAGGTTGAATTTTTATTTCTATTAGGTCTACTCACTAGATTCCTTTCTAGTGAGATTTTTATTTTATTTTTCTAGGTTTTCTTTAGTCTATCTATTTTCTTCGTGTCTTTGTTCGTAACCATACCATCCGACATCATGGAAGATGGTAATATCCTTAACCCACACAACCCACCACCACAACAACCACAACCACCTCCTAGAGCCCGTACTTTAGGAGAGTATTCCCGTCCTAGCCACCATGGCTATCGAAACACCATTGAGCTCACTCAAGGAGCCAATATCACACCCTTGCGATCCGACACCATCCGGTTGGTGCAAAGTGGATGCGCATTCCATGGACTTCGTTCTGAAGATCCTAATCAACATCTCAAGGACTTTCTTAAAATCGTTGATTCTATAGACCTTGATGTTGCCACTCGAGAGACGACCCGATTGCGTCTCTTCCAATTCTCTCTGCGGGACCAAGCTAGTCAGTGGCTAGAACGTCAACCCGCAGGATCCATTACCTCTTGGGATGATCTCACCACTCGTTTCCTTGCTCAGTTTTTCCCACCGGGAAGAACTACCAAGCTAAGGAAGGATATCTTGATGTTTGAACAACGTCAAGGCGAAACTCTCTACGAGGCATGGACTCGATTCAAGGACTTACTCCAAAAAGTCCCTCACCATGGCATAGAACTTTGGCTCCAAGTCCAAATCTTCTATGACCATATCAATCTCTCCACGAGGCAAACCATTGACCAATCGGCCGGTGGCAAGCTACGTGATCTAAGTGCGGAACAATCATGGGCTCTCCTAAAGGATCTTGCTCTTTATGACAACGAAAGTTGGAGTGATCCCCGTGATTTGAATAAAACGGTCAAGGCAATATCTTTGCCTTCGAACAATTCAAGCACTTCTGACCGTAGGATCATAGAACTTGAAGACCAAGTCAAGTTTCTCATGAAATCCTACGAGGCTCCTAAACCTTCAAGCCAAGTGAACAAAATCACTTCCTCATGTGAATTATGTAGTGGTCCCCACGACACTCGTGATTGCATGGAACTCCCCGAACAAGCTTTTGTGGACTACGCATCCTCGCGTACCGACGGAGCGGGAGACAAGTGGTACACTTTCAAACCCGAGCCAAACCATTATGGTGATTCATACAACCCCTCATGGAAAAATCACCCGAACCTTAGGTGGAAACAAAACCAAAACTCTCAACAAACCAATTCTTCCAACCCACCTAATCGTTTCCAATCAAGCGGTTCCAACTCGAACCGTCCTTTCAGCAACAATCCTTCCGGCAATGGTAGTACCAATAACTTTGAAGGATTGATGTCTCAATTTATGGCATCTCAAGAAGCTCGTTTAGCCAAGTTTGAAGCCGATTTCAAACAAAAACAAAGCGAGATGACCGATAAGATTGACACCTTGTTGAAAGCCCTCAATGACCGAGAAATGGGAGCACTCCCTAGCAACACGGTCAAGAACCCGAAACTAAATGTCAACGCTATTTCATCGGTTTCGTCCCTTAGTTCTTGTCCACAATATTATTCGGTCAATTCCATGAGCACGTGTTTCAAACAAACCCAAGTCGTTCCAAATGACCAAGAAGTTATGACATCCAAATTGGTCAACAACATAGTTGAAACACCTCCCACTCAAAACCTTGACGAAGAATTCAAGGAGCTCCACCTTGAAAGTCCGGTTGTTGATGTGTTGGATGAGAAGAAGCTCAAATTAGGCGAAAAAGGGACCGCCTTCGTTCAAAACAAACTACCTAAGAAGTTAGATGATCCGGGCTTATTTGTTCTACCTTGCAGGGTCGGTAATTCGGAGGCTTATGACACATTAGCCGATCTTGGATCAAGCCTTAACCTACTTCCGTTACCTCTCTACACCTCTCTAAAACTTGGAAAACTTGAAGAAACCGAGGTGATAATAGGCTTAGCGGATGGAAGTGTTGCTTACCCGGTTGGAGTAGTTAAGGACGTGTTAGTACACATTGGAAAACTAACCATTTTAGCCGATTTCCACGTCCTTGATATGGTTAGCGACCCTACATGCCCCTTGTTGATAGGTAGAGGATTTTTGGCGACCGCTAGTGCTATGATTGATTGTAAGGAATCTAAGATAGCGGTAGGAGAAGGAGATACTTGGTCAATCTATGATGTTAAGAAACACGCCTATGATACTAGTGAGGAACCGACACCCCATTGGTTAGAATTAAATAGGAGACCATCTAGATATGGACCTTGGATTGATAGAGACTTCATAGGACCCCAACGCCCATTTTACCTAGAAGAGGACTTTGTTAACCGAACACATACGGTGGAGCAACTCTTGGCTAGGGACACCGAATTGGATCCATTTGAAGACCCTCTAGTTTTTAGAAAGATGATTGATTTCCTAGGAGTTTTGCCAATTAACCTAGGAATGAATAAGTGGATTTGTGAGGAAGATGATCATAAGTGGAATTGGGATAAACCACCCAAAGATGGAGATGGGTCATGGCATATTAAGATGACGTTGTATGACCCGGATGGAGAGAAGTTTGAAAAGATATATCGTACTAAGCGAACCAATAGGAAACTTCAATCCAAGCTTAACCCTAAAGACGTCCTTGATGACGAGCTCACTTACATAGGGTAGCGTGACTTTGAGTCTAGCTACAAGACTCGTTAATAAAGAAAAGCGCTTCTTGGGAGGCAACCCAAGCTTTATTTGTTTTATTTGCTTTGCGTGTTTATTTATTTGTTTGTTTGATTTTATTGTTTTCCGTATGTATGTTTAATTTTTATTCTTATTGATTCATGTTCAAAACTAAATTGTGAAAATGCTTTATTTTGTTTTTAACTTCGTCTTAACTACATATAAAGGTATTTTGCAAAAGATAAGTGTAAGGGAAATCTAAATCGGTTTATTAGAACACATATGAACATGAATCGTAATAATAATAAATTAGCATACATATTAGTGTTTGTTTGAGTCAAATGCTTGTATCGAGTCATAGTGATGTTTTGCAGGATTTCCAGGAAGTAAGGTAAAGGTTTTTCCAGAAATTTTCCGGAAACTTAAAATGAAAATTTTTGTCAGGTCATTTCTGACGGCGTCAGGGGTTATAACCTGACGGCGTCAGATTTAATTTCCAGAAATTTTTGAAAGTTTTTTTTTCATAAAAAGTTTTTATTAAAATCTCCAACTTATAATCTCCAGGAATCTGCAAAACTATCAGTCCACAAGCATTATATCCTCATATATAGATTTTTCCCGCCGATGTTATGCAGGTTTTCGTGTTTGTTTTCTCAGGTTTAACAGGTTATTTTGGACAAGGAGATGTTTATGGAATCAAGCTTATGGCGATGCATTAGTCATGGAGCTTCAACATTCTCTTTGGAGGAAGATTTAACCGTGTGATTTCACTATCCAACGAGCGAATCAGGGGAGTATTTGATTTCATTCTTTTACTTTATGCTTTTACATCTTGTTATTTGAACATTGGGGACAATGTTCATCTTAAGTGTAAGGGGAGGGTAAAAGTACGATTTTAGAGAATACAATTGCGCTTGATTTTTGTTTGTTTAATAATAGATGTGTAATAAAACTGAGAGAAATACTTGATTAGGGTAATTTTAGTGCCAAATTTAAAATTTTTTACAACATATAGGAGTGAAACTTTGATCTTAATGAGCGTCTCACGGATAGGAGTTATATGACTAGCACAAAAAACCGTACCACTAAAAAATTTTCCACCCCAAATATGTGAGGTTCGCCCCTAGAATTGGTAGGAAAAGCATTTATGCTATGATGTGAGTACCGGTAGCACTTAGATTCTAGAACTTGCGTTAGGACCATTCCGAGGCCACAAGTGAGACTACATTCGTGTAGTTAGATTTACTACATGATAAGAGGCATTAGGACTAACCCATTGTTTTACACCTGTGTTTTTGTTATAATTACATTGGCTACATTGGTCAAGTAATTCTCCCACACCATTTGCGTTGTACTCATTTTTAGTACACGATACCCCTAGTACACCCCTCAGAGCCTATCTTTTCGTTTCGACCTTTAAGCATCTTACTTAAAGGAAGAATTTGTTTACACCCCACTAAAATGTACACCCAAATCGCCTTAGCCTACCTTGTATGCACTCATTTTTAGTGCATTATTGTGTCAACATTTGTTTAAACCCAAGTTAATTATCTAATTGATTACATGGTTGCTAAGTCGAGTCATATCCTTGTACATATTGTTTTGGGACGATTGGGACTCATGGGTAAAGTACTAGTGTAATGGAGTAATGGGGAAGAACATCATTTATTACCCCCATATGTACTAAATGTTTTAAAAGTACTCCAAGTGTTTCAATTATCTTAATTCGAGTCATTAGATTAGTATTTGTAAAGTTATGTAAAAATTCAAGTGTAAGGGGAATGCAATGCCCCTATGATGTATTATTTTGGATGGTAGGGCAAGAGTGTATGCAAAAAAAAAAAAAAAAAAAAAAAAAAAAAAAAAAAAAAAAAAAAAAAAAATCAAGAAAAACACAAAAAAATGAGAAAATGAAAAATAGAAAAAACATACGGACTACCATCCCGTTTCATTTTATGTTTGCTTTATATTTTTGTTATTTTGTTATTTCGTTTTTAGCTTAAGATCGAGTCGAGTCTTGGCTTAGCAACATTGTATAGTACATGTAATTGATCAAGATCTTTAACTCGCCACCAGTAAAATATCCTTTATCCAACAAAACCGTGTTTTCCTTTTCCCTACACCTAACGTTATAACCCATTTAAAAGCCCTCTTTGATAGTTTATCTTAGGTGCTTACGCCTAGTGGAGGAGGTTTTCGATCCTTTCCCAAGCCTATGGTAATCTATTTGCTATGACAGGTAGTGAGAGATATTTTCCGTTTTCATTTATGAGATTTATTTTGATGACACTTGAGAGATGTGAGTATCTAAACACTACTTGTGAGGTGCTAGTTTATAATCTCCGTGCTTATTATGATTGAAGTGGAACGATTATTTGTTGTAATTACTTTTATGTTTGCATTAAATGACCCCTAACTTGTATTTTGATTAGAATAAAAGCGCATTTGCTTGAGGACAAGCAAATCTCAAGTGTAAGGGTATTTGATGAGGCGAAAAGTGTACCGCTTTTAAGGGGTCATTTAAGCCCGAAATCGTATTTATTTGATCAAATATTGCCCTAAATCGTTCCTTTTGTCATTTTAGGTACTTTTGAGGAGAAATCTGGAAAAGGAGGCATTTTGGACGTTTTTGGAGCATTAAAGTGAAGAAAACGGCAAAGTCTCAAGAATCGGCCAAAAGTTACTCTTGACGGTGTCACAATTAACATGGGACGGCGTCATGCCTTGGCAAGAAAAGTTGGATGTGAAATTTACTCATGACGGGCCAGTGAGTTAGCATGAGAATTCTGACGGCGTCACGCTTTAACTAAATCAAGGGCGTCACGACTTAAATCATAAGGGGACGGCGTCACGTTCATGATCCGACGGCGTCAAGCCTTGATAGGCCAGAATGGATTTTTGAAGAGCTAAAGAGGGACGGCGTCAAGAAGGTCACCCGGGAACCCTAAAAGCGGCGAGGTGACGGCGTCACAATGCATAAGGTGACGCCGTCAGATCCAAAAATCTATATATAGTTTTCTAATCTTTTGTCATAAGAGAGAGCTTAGTGTGTGGAATTTTGGGATAAAACCCTAAGACGATTTTAGCTACTTTTTCAGGGCTTCTTGCCTTGAGATCTTCCATGTTTCATTGAAAGATAAGTTATCAATTAATCATTCAATATGTCTATGTGTTGTTTGATTCTATCTTATGCTTGTCTTTTGTTTAACATGTTAGGCTAATTTTATCTTGTGTTTGCTTAGATCTAATGAAACCTAGCTATTGATTATTGGTTGTTAGTGTGTTGTTAGTTGTATTGGATGATTGTTTATCTATGTTAGGCTTAAGAAAACTGGCTAACTTCCTATTCGGTAACTTGCTTGAACGTCTTAAGAAACATGAACCAAACGCGTACTAAAGGTTTTTATGGTTGTATTTAATGCACAAGCGAATTCTAGTGATCCCATGTTAGGAGCTTCCTAGCCGGCTCGACATAGGAGTGAAGTAGGAGCTTGTAGAGTTGGGGAAGTAAGTACGCCACCCCACGAATGGTATTAAGGAATACACCCGTCATCCACGCGACTAATACACACTAATTAACCGGTAAAAGATAGTTAGGGAGTAAGGAAATCTAAGTAAACACATTTCTCTACACATAAGTTTCTCACCACTTTTCATTTTTGTTATTTTATTTTATTTGCATTCGTAGTCATTTGGGTTAGTTGACTAGCAACTAATTCCGCCCACTCCTTCAAACCCGAGATTTTACTTGCTTTCATAAAATTATAAAAACATAAAAAGAATCTTCCTCAACCCTTAGACCTAATTAGAGTAGCCTTTCATACCTAACGAACACTATTCCCTGTGGAGAACGATCAATCCCCGTACTTACCACTACACTATACTACATCGGTCAGGTACACTGCCTGGTGGGGTTGTAAGCCTCTTGAGATCCCTCGAGAGGTAAAACCTGTTGTAAGGTTACAAAACCACGCAATCAATAGGACTTAGTTATTTGATGGTGAGGGAAATGGAGCGGATGGAGTGGATCTAGCGATGTTATATTGGATTAGAGGAGGAATAGGATGAGGACGAGTGAGTAGATATTCGATCCAAGAAATATCTTTACTCAAGTGGAGAATTTGTTTTTGAAGGAAGATGCAACAAGGACAATAGTGGGTGTGGTTTTTAACTTGATCAAAGTTGAGAGAGTGGGGTAAGAAATTTGAGTAGGGTAAAGATTGAGGATCAAGGTTGGCCCTTGTTGTGTTGTGCGAGGTGTATAGCAAGGAGATCACAAAGGTCATGGATTTGGTTTATATCTTCACGGAACCTTTCCTTTTCCGTGAGAATGTGGATTTGGTTATTTGGTGGAAGTGGATGAAATTGGGGTGTGTAGTTGGAAGTAAAGTTGGATGTTTGACCAATATGATGAGGGTTTTGAAAGGTTTCAATGAGGTCGGTTTAAGGTTGATATGTGTAGTTTGGAACGAAGGTGGAGGTTGAGGCTATTTTGTGATGAAGGAGGGCTAGAAGGGAGTTGATCCAATTGAGCAAGGTGTAAGGCAAGAAGAGCACAAACTCATGGGCTTCTTTAAGTTCTTCAATGAACTTCAAGTATTTGGAAGAAGGTGATGATGGTGGAGTATGGTTGTTATCTGGGATGGATGTTTGAACATGTAACATAGGAGCAACATGTGAGTTGGTAGGAGGTGGTGGTGATACTCTTGGTGGTGGAGACATTTGTGAGCTTGGGTAATTATGAGTGGATGAGGATGGAGATATGGAAGAAGGGGATATTCCAAGAGTGGTGAGTGTTTTGGATGGTGCATTGGTAGGTTGAATAAGATGTGAGGTGTTGTGAATGAGATTGGGATTCTTGTTTTGGGGTTGATCATGCTCTTCATATGAATCACATGAGTGAGATGAAGGTGTATTTTCGGGAGTAAAGGTGGACGGAGGTGTTGGTTGTTTAGCCACATCATTTGTTGTGATGGACTTGTTTTGGGGGTTTGGTTTTCTTGTCCAACCGGGCTTTTTGGTCATCCTTGCTAACCTTGATGATTTTGGCTTTGGTTTGATGGGAGATGGCATGATGAGATGATGGAAGGTTATGAGGAATGGAAGTGTTTATAGTGTAGGATTGATGGGATAAAGGAAAGTAGAAAAGGAGACAGCATCTTCGACCATACAGATGGCCGGTCCCCTTAAAGATTAAGGGGGCCGCCTAAGGATTTAAGGGGGCCGCCCATCTGCTGATTTCCAGATTGCTAGAAATGGGTTTTTGGCAGAAATTTGTAGAAAGGGTTGTGTTTTTGGGTTTAGTTTCAAGCAAGTCCAACTCTTTGAGGCAATTAAGCATGTAATAGATATTAAGTAAACAAGTAATTTTATCTAGCATGTAAACATACTCATCAAGCAAGTAATATATATGGACTAGGAAACAATACACTACACCAAGCAAACAAGTAATTTTATCTAGCATGCAAACATACTCATCAAGCAAGTAATATATATGAACTATTTGAGGGATCCTAATGTGTGCCTATGTGCAATAAATGGGAACTTAAGATAGCATGAATTTCTAGACTTGTTAAAAACAAAATCTTAATAGACAAACCATGTTCCCCTTGATTTGACTTGGTTCACTTATAAATGTCATGTACTTAAATATAGATGACAAATATGAGATCACCATGCATGATTTAAAGAAATGTTTTTAGCATTATTCAACAATGCTTGAAAATGGGTTTTTATGTAAATGTGAAAGTTATTTGAATAGAATAGATTGAGTTTTATTTCAAAATGTGTTTATGAAGAATGGGTAAGAAAAGAAAAATTCTCAATCTTTGACTTTGATCTAAAAAGAATTATGGACATAGATTAAGAAGAAAAATGTTTATAAAAAAAAATATTTTTCCAAAATGTGAAGTTTCTGTATATTTTTAAAGATACTAGATTTTTGAAAAATGGTTGTTAAAGATCTCATGCTCAAGGGAATTGGTTAAGTCTATTGTCACATGCTACCCTTTTCTACATATCCTATGGTCATAAGGAAGTGATGACTAAATTCTATATGTTTGATGCGAGAGTGTTGAATGGGGTATATCATAACATCTATAGCTCCTTTTTTGCCGCATACTTATCTAACTTGACGCCATAGTCTATGAGAGCTCGTTTCATCCATAGTTTTCTAACGTGAGAAATCTAATCTTACTTCTATGTTAATGATTAATCCACTTAACTCATTTCACTTCATCACCATGAGTTTTCTAATAGTGGACATAGAAGATTTCCATTTTAAATTTGAAAAAGGCTAAATGAGTTCGACAGTGAATACTTCATTTACTACTTAGGAGGCTAACTAAAGGGTTTCTAGTTTATTAAATCATCAAACGGATATAACTAAAATTGTAAATGCAATGCAACCTATCAAACTAAGCATATCCTAAGGCAATGATTAATAAGACTATATGTATGAAGTAACTACTCATGAAATTTAAAAAGAGAGCGTACCTTATGTCCAGCTTTTCTTCAAATACTTCAAGGTGATATATTGACTTATAGAAGCCAATCATAGATGAGTTTCCGAATTATTCAATGAGTGACGATTTAGCCACTTGGTCCCCATTGTCTCATTTGTCCAAAATTGTTTAAACCAAACATGGTTTGCATTTGCATGTATGGTAAAAGTATTTCCCAAGGGTTGAAACTTGGTTGAAGTGAATAATTCCACATTGGGTGATTATTATTATTAGAAAAGTTTTGTCTACCTTGATTTCTTCTAGGTTGAGGGGTTTTAGACCGAGGATGAGGATTATTTAGTCTATTTGGAGGTGGAGTTTTAGATCTTAATTTTGGTTTAGAAAATCTGGTTTTGGCTTTTAATGATGGTTTATAAAAACTTTTTACTTCCTCATCACTCGCAATAGGTATTTTTCTATCTTTTATAAGTATATACTTAGGTTTTGACTCTAATGGTTTTTGTTTACTAGATTGACATTCAAACTTTACATTTATATTTTCACTAATTGAAACATTATTTGAGTTGAATCCTAGACCGGTTTTGTCTCCCGAAGTTCCTGGGAATTATCACAAGGTTCGAAGAAGACTTAATGAAGAACAGACTTAAGTTAAGTCTGGTAGCTATGATATTAAGTCTGGTTGTTAGTTAAGTCTGGTTTTGTAATAGTTAAGTCTGGTAGTTATGTTAAGTCGGGTCAGTGAAAATAGGAAAGTTTGTTAGTATTAAGTTAGGAAAGGATATATACGAGTTATGTATCTTTATAGAAGATATGTAAATATCTTTTCACACGGTTTTGTAATTAGGGTTTCCTTCAAGTATAAAAGGAACCCTAAGGGATCATTATTATGTACGTACGAATTGTGTGAGTTAGTGAAATATACGAAGTTAGTGATAACTCTGTGTTCTTCATTATTCTTGTTAATTTTCCGCGTTAACACTAACAATTGTGTAAGAGTTTCTCACTTGGATTGATTTGGATTTATTCAAGTCATCCACTAAGTAATCAAAGGCTACTTAGAGATCCATACAAATCGTGGACCTACAAGTGGTATCAGAGCCTTTTAGAGAGACTCTGAGTTTGAAGAATACAACACCACAAACAAATTCTCAATCAATTCACCCTACACAATGTCTGGCCTTGAGCAACCAATCAATACTGAAACTTTTTCAAACCATAACAGTGAGGATGAGAGATCAAATCATGAAGAAGAAAACCCTGAAACCAGCACCTCTAAATCACAACCAACCATCCCTACAACCACCACCATATCCAACATTAAGCTTCCAATACTGAAAAGAGAAGAATACGACATATGGGCCATGGAGATGGAACATTACTTGGAGTACATTGACAGTGAAGTTTGGAAGGTTATTCAGAAGGGAAATTCTAAGAAAAGGGTTTCAGTTGGTACTGATGGGCAGATTAGAATATTACCACCATTGACTGCTGAGGAGATACGGGCTGTGAAAAAAGAGAAGAAAGCTAGAACCTTGCTACTTATGGCTATTCCAAAGGAGCATCTACAAAGGTTTCATGGGATAATAGATGCCAAGGAAATTTGGGAAGCAATTAAGAAACGTTTTGGTGGGAATGCAAACTCTAAAAAGATGCAAAAAGTTGTTCTCAAACAGCAATTTGAAACATTCAGTGTGTCAAAGGCTGAAGGTTTGGAAAAGGGTTATGACAGATTTCAACATCTTCTGTCACAACTAGAAGTACATGGTGCTGCTGTATCTAATGAGGATGCCAATCACAAGTTTCTTAGGTCTCTACCACCAGAATGGGTAAATGTGTCTATGACTATGAGGATGAAGGATGAAGTTGACTCAATGACCCCAGATGACCTGTACAACAATCTTAGAATTTTTGAAAGGGACATCAATGAAACCACTCAGACATCTCCTAGTTCTTCAAATGTTGCTTTTGTGTCTCAAAGCAAAGACAGTACTTACAAGGTTAAGTCTGGCAGTGTTAAGTCTGGTGTTTATGAAGCTTCTACAAGGGAAAGAACTGCTCCTACAGGCTTTGCAGATGAGGTGATTCACTCATTCTTCGCCAATCAACAAGAAGATGAGAGCTTTATCAGTGAAGATTTGGAGCAGATAAATGATGCTGAGGTAGAAGAGATGGACATCAAATGGCACATTGCCATGATTGCTCTAAGGGTAAAGAGGTTTCAAAAGCAGTATGGGAGGTCCATTAAGTTCAACAACAAATCTCCAGTTGGGTACACTAGGAGGACAGTTGAATGCTTCAATTGTCATAAGCATGGATATTTTTCTAGAGACTGCCCAGAGAAGAAGTCTACTGATGGGTATAGGAAGAGTGATGCAGAGGATGACAAGCTGGAAAGAAACAAGATGAGTATGGTGACATTGGAAGCTGGAGCTATTAACTGGAATGAGCACACAAAGGAGACTGAAGAGTCCAGTCATGCACTCATGGCCATTGGTTCTAGTAATGAGGTATCATTATGTTCTAAATTATGTACTGATTCCTATAATCATGTTAAGGCTTTGTGTGATGAACAGTTAACACTAATAGGTGACCAAGAAGCACAAATTTTAGCTTATAAAAATGCTTTAAAAACATTAGAAGCACAAAATGGCACCCTTCAGAAACAACATGCTGATTTAAATGAAAAACTATTCTTTCAGGCTAATAAAATATATGAGCAAGATGAAAAGCTTAAAAAATATAGAAGAATTGGCCTAAGAATACAAAAGGAAAGGAGATGATTTGCAAAAACGTGTAGATCAGTGGAATAATTCAAATAACAATCTGTTTAAATGTTGGGATTCTCAATTGAAGTCAAACAAGGAACATGGCTTAGGGTATGAGGAGGATGAGAAAAAGGCTATATTTAAGCATAGAGAGGATGATTAAGAAGGTAAACCTTTGTATAATAGGTTTGTTAAGGCTGGTGATTTCAAGGGAGTTCCACATCCATTGAGTGGAGACTACACTCCTCTTGAAAAAGAGGAGTTAGATGACTCTCTATTTGAGTATGGAAAAAGAGGTCCTCAAATACCTGAGTCAACCACCTCAGAGGACAAAACTAGTGAGTATTCTACTTGTCAATCTAATGACACTGAAGGATCCATTGGTGATGTCTCTGACCACTCTAAGTCTGAGTCAAAAAGTGAAGTAAAAGAGAGTCCTGAACCTAAGATTGTTAAGGAAAGTGAACCTGTTGTGACTGAACCAAAACCCCAAACAGTTAAACCTAGTTGTGTCAACCACATAAAATCTCCTAGGGAATCTGTTAATATGAATGAGTCACCTAAAAGTAATATTGTTCACAGAGAAGTTAGGAGTAGCTACACTTACACTCCTAAGAGATGTTTTGTTTGTGGAAGTTTAAGTCATTTGATTAGAGATTGTGACTTCCATGAGAAGAGAATGAAAAGGGAAGCTGAGCTTAAAAGGAATGTGAATATGGGTCATGTTAATAATAAACCAGTGTGGAATAATGCTAACAGAATAAATCATGCCAACCAATTTGCTCCCAGACCAGCCCAACATGTTAACTCTACCCGACCAAACATTAATTCTGGTAGACAACAAGTTAATACTGGTAGACCAAATATTAAATCTGGTTTGAGGAACCTTAATTTGGGTAGGCAAAACTTTAATTCTGTGAGGCCTAATGTAAATTCTGGTTATGTTAATCAAGTGAGACCCAGACAACCTTTCCAAAAACCACAGGTGAATCAAAGAAACCAATTTTATAAACCTCATTCACCTGTGAGGAGACCAATTGCTAAGAATACAACAAGACCTTCAACTTCAAATGCTGTAAAGGGTAATGGGGGTTCTGCTGTTAAGACCTCAGCATGTTGGTCTTGGGATCCATTCAAGAATGAATATACCTATAAATCCCAAAGCAACAGTGGATCAGTTTCATATAAGACTTTTAAATATGTTGATCCACAAGGCGGACCCAAGCCTACTCAGGCATGGGTTCCTAAGAGAAACTAACTTCTCTTCTTTTTGTGCAGGATCATCCACTCAGCTATATGGCAGATAGAGGAATTTTTGACAGTGGGTGCTCTGGGCACATGTCTGGTAACAAGGACTATCTGAAGGATTTCCAAGAATTCAAAGGAGGTTTTGTTACCTTTGGAGGAAGCAAGGGGCAGATTACTGGAAAAGGAAGAATCATTGTGGGCAATTTAGAATTTGACAATGTATCTTTTGTAAAAGAACTTGGGCAGTTTAACCTTTTCTCTATATCACAAATATGTGATACGCAGCATAAGGTGCTTTTTACTGAAACTGAATGTCTTGTATTGACTCCGAATTTTAAGATGCCTGATGAACATCAGATCCTTCTTAAAGTTCCCAGACAACACAACATGTACAGTTTTGATATGAAAGCATCTGAACCTGCAAAAGGTTCTGCCTGTTTGATTGCAAAAGCTACTTTGGATGAATCTAAGTTGTGGCACAGAAGGTTAGGTCATGTAAATTTCAAGAATATGAATAAGCTTGTGAAAAATAATTTGGTTAGAGGGTTACCATCAACAGTGTTTAAAAATGACCAAACCTGTGTAGCTTGTAACAAGGGCAAACAACATAGGGCATCATGTAAGGCTAAGTTAGATAGGTTAATCACTGAGCCTTTGCATACCTTACATATGGACTTGTTTGGCCCTACATCTGTCCAAAGTATAAATCATGCTAGCTACTGCCTTGTCACTACAGATGATTGTACTAGATATTGTTGGGTGTTCTTTATGTCTAGGAAGGATGAAACCACACCTTTGATTCAAACTTTCATTAGGCAGATTGAAAACCTTATTAATAAAAGAGTTAAAATCATTAGGAGTGACAATGGCACTGAATTTAAGAACAAGAGCATGATAGAGTTTTGTGGTAATAGAGGAATAAAACAACAGTTTAGCAATGCTAGAACTCCACAGCAGAATGGAGTTGCTGAGAGAATGAACAAGACACTAATTGAGGCAACTAGGACTATGCTAGCAGATTCACTTTTACCTACAACCTTTTGGGCAGAAGCAGTTAGTTGTGCCTGCTACATCTTTAATAGGGTTAGAGTGACCAAGCCTCAAATCAAAACACCTTATGAGCTTATGTTTGGCCATAAACCAATTGTTAGCTATATAAGGCCATTTGGGTGTCATGTGACTATTCTTGATACACTCAGTGTTCTAGGCAAATTTGAAGGAAAGTCTGATGAGGGGTTTCTAGTTGGGTATTCACTAAATAGTAAGGCCTTTAGGGTTTACAATCTAGTAACCAAGAAAGTAGAAGAAAATTTACATGTCAACTTTCTTGAAGAAAAACCCAATGTGCAAGGATTAGGACATAGATGGATGTTTGACATTGATTACTTAACAGATTCTATGAACTATATTCCTGTCTCCAAGGAGAATCAAGCTAATCCTGATGCAGGTACCACAGAAACTACTAACCATGCAGGTACCCAAGATCCTTCAAATGCAGGGAACACTGATCAAGAAAATGAAAGTGCAGAGCTCATTGTAATTCCTACCACAGAAGTTAAGTCTGCTGCAGCTATAGCAGATAACAAGAAGTCTTCTCCACAAGTGAAGGAACCTGTGATCAAGTCACCTCCAAGAGGTTAAACGGATCTTTCGATACCTTTGAAGAACCATTAACATGGATCTTTGGTATCCGAAGGATTCGGAGTTTACACTAATAGCATTTTCAAATGCAGACCATGCCGGTTGCCAAGTGACAGCAAAGAGTACGTCAGGCGGAGCACAATTTTTGGGAGGGAAAAACTAGTAGGCTGGTCATCAAGGAAACAAGACTGCACTGCTTTATCAACAGCTGAAGCCGAGTATGTGTCTCTATCTGCGTGTTGTGCCCAAGTTTTATGGATGAGGACACAGCTCACAGATTATGGTTTCTCTTTCAACTGCATACCTTTGTATTGCGATTCAAAAAGTGCCATAGCCATCTCGTGCAACCCAGTGCAACACTCGAAGACCAAGCATATTAGAGTCCGCTACCACTTCATAAAAGAGCACGTTGAAGAGGGTACTGTTGAATTGTTTTTCGTGAAGACTGAATACCAACTCGCCGATCTATTTACTAAAGCCCTCCCAAAAGAGCGGTTTGAAAACTTAGTTCGTCGAATTGGAATGCGAAGCCTAACTCCCGAAGAGTTAGAAAGTCTTCTCGAATCTTCTTGATTTATATCAACTAGCTTCGCATATAAATATTTTTGTAAATATATACTTGTTAAAATCTATACTGTAAATATAGAAAATTTCAAAAAGACATAAAAAATATAAAACTCAAAAACCAAAAATATTCTTCTCACGACATGTCTCTCGTATAATCGATATTCTGTACGTATCTAGAAATGTCATTCAACAATGATACGGGCATGTACAGATGCTTGAGCGAGAGTTCTTTTTTTTATGTTTTTCTAAAACATGTCGTTTCTTAAATTTTTCTTCATCAAGGCTTTCGTACATATCAGTACGAGACCCGTGCTTTATTGTGAAATCTTTTATTGTGGCCCGAGTACTTCAACTCGAAAAGATTTCATATAAAGGCTACATTGATGACTGATGAAGCGAAAAGTGTACCGCTTTTAGGGGGTCATTTAAGCCCTAAATCATATTTATTTGATCAAATATTGCCCTAAATCATTCCTTTTGTCATTTTAGGTACTTTTGAGGAGAAATCTGGAAAAGGAGGCATTTTGGACGTTTTTGGAGCATTAAAGTGAAGAAAACGGCAAAGTCTCAAAAATCGGCTAAAAGTTACTCTTGACGGCGTCAAGATTTACTCTAGACGGCGTCATGCTTTGGCAAGAAAAGTTGGACGTGAAATTTACTCATGATAAGCCAGTGAAAATAGCATGTGAATTCTGACGGCGTCACGCTTTAACTTGATCAAGGGCGTCACGGCTTAAATCATAAGGGGACGGCGTCACGTTCATGGTTCGACGGCGTCAAGCCTTGATAAGCCAGAATGGATTTTTGAAGAGCTAAAGAGGGACGGCGTCAAGAAGGTCATCCGGGAACCCTAGAAGCGGCGAGGTGACGGCGTCACACTCCATAAGGTGACGCCGTCAGATCCAAAAATCTATATATAGTTTTCTAATCTTTTGTCATTAGAGAGAGCTTAGTGTGTGGAGTTTTGGGAGAAAACCCTAGGACGAATTCAGCTACTTTTTCAGGGCTTTTTGCCTTGAGATCTTCCATGTTTCATTGAAAGATAAGTTATCAATTAATCATTCAATATGTCTATGTGTTGTTTGATTCTATCTTATTCTTGTCTTTTGTTTAACATGTTAGGCTAAATTTATCTTGTGTTTGCGTAGATCTAATGAAACCTAGCTATTGATTATTGGTTGTTAGTGTGTTGTTAGTTGTATTGGATGATTGTTTATCTATGTTAGGCTTAAGAAAACTGGCTAACTTCCTATTCGGTAACTTGCTTGAACGTCTTAAGAAACATGAACCAAACGCGTACTAAAGGTTTTTATGGTTGTATTTAATGCACAAGCGAATTCTAGTGATCCCATGTTAGGAGCTTCCTAGCCGGCTCGACATAGGAGTGAAGTAGGAGCTTGTAGAGTTGGGGAAGTAAGTACGCCACCCCACGAATAGTATTAAGGAATACACCCGTCATCCACGCAACTAATACACACTAATTAACCGGTAAAAGATAGTTAGGGAGTAAGGAAATCTAAGTAAACACATTTCTCTACACATAAGTTTCTCACCACATTTCATTTTTGTTATTTTATTTTATTTGCATCCGTAGTAATTTTGGGTTAGTTGACTAGCAACTAATTCCGCCCACTCCTTCAAACCCGAGATTTTACTTGCTTTCATAAAAACTATAAAAACATAAAAAAGAATCTTCCTCAACCCTTAGACCTAATTAGAGTAGCCTTTCATACCTAACGAACACTATTCCCTGTGGAGAACGATCAATCCCCCGTACTTACCACTACACTATACTACATCGGTCAGGTACACTGCCTGGTGGGGTTGTAAGCCTCTTGAGATCCCTCGAGAGGTAAAACCTGTTGTAAGGTTACAAAACCACGCAATCAAGTTTTTGGCGCCGCTGCCGGGGAGTAGTTATTGCTTAGGTTGAAATTTTATTTTTATTACGTCTACTCACAAGATTCCTATCAAGTGAGATATTTTCTTTTTATTTTGTAGCTTTCTCGTAGTCTATCTTTTCTTTGTGATTTTGTTTGTAATTTGCTTCAAATGGACTTTTCACTTAGATTTCTAAGATTGCAAGATATGGTTGAGTGGCTAGAACACCAAGAAGTTCAAAATACCTCATTTAGAGACACTTATGAATCATATGAGCCTTCAACTAGGATAGATTCTTATGAACAACCTCCATGTTTAGGATCTTGTTTTAGTGAGGCTAATAGGAAAAGCGACCTAGTTTGCCAAGGAATTGTGGATAGAGCCGTATCAATAAATCATAAGTTGGATGAAGCACTAGGTTTGTTATTATCACTACCTAAGAAAACAATTGACGAGGATATAGGTGATCTTGACACGTGGAATAATGAGGTAAACACCATAAGCCCACAAAATACTCAACCATCATTTGAGGCACCCGCACCGCCCGTGACTTACCCGGAAGAAGTAGAAGAGACTTTAGGAATCCCGATGGAGGTAGAACCCTTGGACCAAGCACAACTAGAGGATATAGGTTTGCACACTTTTAGTGATGACCTTACTCATAGTTCTAGGGAATTTCCTAGTGTTGATGAATTGGAACCTCAACCTTTACACAACTTTTCATCCTTAGATTTACATCTAGGAGAAAAAAGAGGAACCGACCCACCCATCAACCAATATTATCCGGGTAGTTTTAGGATGAAGGAAGCCATTCACTCACCCCCTTCACCTCACGTGGCATATTCACACCCTAAGGGTGTGTATCACTACTTTCACCCGCACTTAATCCTAAGTGTAGGGAAAACCTCCCCTATTTTTGTTAAATAAGGGTAGAGTCAGGCTCGTGACTCGAACAAAAACAAGCGCTTCTTGGGAGGCAACCCAAGCTTTATTTGCTTTGTGTGTTTATTTATTTGTTTGTTTGATTTTATTTGCTTCCGTATGTATGTTTAATTTTTATTATTATTGATTCATGTTCAAAACTAAAATTGTAAAAATGCTTTATTTTGTTTTTAACTTCGTCTTAACTACATTTAAAGGTATTTTGCAAAAGATAAGTGTAAGGGAAAGTCAAATCGGTTTATTAGAACAAATGAACATGAATCATAATAATATTAAATTAACATACATATTAGTATTTGTTTGAGTCAAATGCTTGTATCGAGTCATAATGATATTTTGCAGGATTTCCAGGAAATGAGGTATAGGTTTTTCCAGAAATTTTTCGGAAACTTAACATGAGAATTCTGTCAGATCATTTCTGACGGCGTCAGGAATTACAACCTGACGGCGTCAGGTTTTAATTTTCTGAAATTTTTGAAAGTTTTGTTTTCATAAAAAGTTTTTATTAAATCTCTAACTTATAAACTCCAGGAACCTGCAAAACATTCATTCCGCAAGCATTATATCTTTTATTGTTTTATTTCTAAGTCTGGAATTACACCTAGTTGTGAGTTGTCTTTGTTCGGTTTGATGCTTTGGTTTTTCTTGTTTGTTTTCTCAGGATTAACAGGTTATTTTGGACAAGGAGATGTATGTGGAATCTAGCTTTTGGCGATGCATTAGTCTTGAAGCTTCTACATTCTCTTGGAAGAAGATCTAACCATGTTACCTCTTTATCCACCGAACGAATCAGGGGAGTATTTGATTTCATTCTTTTACTTTTTGCTTTTACATCTTGTTATTTGAACATTGGGGACAATGTTCATCTTAAGTGTAAGGGGAGGGTAAAAGTACGATTTTAGAGAATACAATTGCGCTTGATTTTTGTTTGTTTAATAGTAGATGTGTAATAAAACTGAGAGGAATACTTGTTAAGGTAATTTTAGTGCCAAATTTAAAATTTTTTACAACATATAGGAGTGAAACTTTAGTTCTAATAAGCGTCTCACGGATAGGAGTTATATAACTAGCACAAAAACCGTACCACTAAAAAATTTTCCACCCCCAAATATGTGAGGTTCGCCCCTAGAATTGGTAGGAAAAGCATTTATGCTATGATGTGTGTACCGGTAGCACTTAGATTCTAGAACTTGCGTTAGGACCATTCCAAGGCCACAAGTGAGACTACATTCGTGTAGTTAGATTTACTACATGATAAGAGGCATTAGGATTAACCCATTGTTTTACACCTGTGTTTTTGTTATAATTACATTGGCTACATTGGTCAAGTAATTCTCCCACACCCTTTGCGTTGTACTCATTTTTAGTACACGATACCCCTAGTACACCCCTCAGAGCCTATCTTTTCATTTCGACCTTTAAGCATTTTACTTAAAGGAAGAATTTGTTACACCCCACTAAAATGTACACCCAAATCGCCTTAGCCTACCTTGTATGCACTCATTTTTAGTGCATTATTGTTACAACATTTGTTTAAACCCAAGTTAATTATCTAGTTGATTACATGGTTGCTAAGTCGAGTCATATCCTTGTACATATTGTTTTGGGACGATTGGGACTCATGGGTAAAGTACTAGTGTAATGGAGTAATGGGGAAGAACATCATTTATTACCCCCATATGTGCTAAATATTTTAAAAGTACTCCAAGTTTTTCGATTATCTTAATTCGAGTCATTAGATTAGTATTTGTAAAGTTATGTAAAAATTCAAGTGTAAGGGGGATACAATGCCCCTATGATGTATTATTTTGGATGGTAGGGTAAAAGTGTATGCAAAAAAAAAAAAAAAAAAAAAAAAAAAAAAAAAAAAAAAAAAATCAAGAAAAACACAAAAAAAAAATGAGAAAATGAAAAATAGAAAAAACATACGGACTACCATCCCGTTTTATTTTATGTTTATTTTATGTTTTTGTTATTTTATCATTAGCTTAAGATCGAGTCTAGTCTTGGCTTAGCAACATTGTATAGTACATGTAATTGATCAAGATTTTTAACTCGCCACCAGTAAAATATCCCGTATCCAACAAAACCGTGTTTTCCTTTTCCCTACACCTAACGTTATAACCCATTTAAAAGCCCTCTTTGATAGTTTATCTTAGGTGCTTACGCCTAGTGGAGGAGGTTTTCGATCCTTTCCCAAGCCTATGGTAATCTATTTGCTATGACAGGTAGTGAGAGATATTATCCGTTTTCATTTATGAGATTTATTTTGATGAGACTTGAGAGATGTGAGTATCTAAACACTACTTGTGAGGTGCTAGTTTATAATCTCCGTGCTTATTATGATTGAAGTGGAACGATTATTTGTTGTAATTACTTTTATGTTTGCATTAAATGACCCCTAACTTGTATTTTGATTAGAATAAAAGCGCATTTGCTTGAGGACAAGCAAATCTCAAGTGTAAGGGTATTTGATGAAGCGAAAAGTGTACCGCTTTTAAGGGGTCATTTAAGCCTTAAATCGTATTTATTTGATCAAATATTGCCCTAAATCGTTCCTTTTGTCATTTTAGGTACTTTTGAGGAGAAATCTGAAAAAGGAGGCATTTTGGACGTTTTTGGAGCATTAAAGTGAAGAAAACGGCAAAGTCTCAAAAATCGGCTAAAAGTTACTCTTGACGGCGTCAAGATTTACTCTAGACGGCGTCATGCTTTGGCAAGAAAAGTTGGACGTGAAATTTACTCATGATAAGCCAGTGAAAATAGCATGTGAATTCTGACGGCGTTACGCTTTAACTTGATCAAGGGCGTCACGGCTTAAATCATAAGGGGACGGCGTCACGTTCATGGTTCGACGGCGTCAAGCCTTGATAAGCCAGAATGGATTTTTGAAGAGCTAAAGAGGGACGGCGTCAAGAAGGTCATCCGGGAACCCTAGAAGCGGCGAGGTGACGGCGTCACACTCCATAAGGTGACGCCGTCAGATCCAAAAATCTATATATAGTTTTCTAATCTTTTGTCATTAGAGAGAGCTTAGTGTGTGGAGTTTTGGGAGAAAACCCTAGGACGAATTCAACTACTTTTTCAGGGCTTTTTGCCTTGAGATCTTCCATGTTTCATTGAAAGATAAGTTATCAATTAATCATTCAATATGTCTATGTGTTGTTTGATTCTATCTTATTCTTGTCTTTTGTTTAACATGTTAGGCTAAATTTATCTTGTGTTTGCGTAGATCTAATGAAACCTAGCTATTGATTATTGGTTGTTAGTGTGTTGTTAGTTGTATTGGATGATTGTTTATCTATGTTAGGCTTAAGAAAACTGGCTAACTTCCTATTCGGTAACTTGCTTGAACGTCTTAAGAAACATGAACCAAACGCGTACTAAAGGTTTTTATGGTTGTATTTAATGCACAAGCGAATTCTAGTGATCCCATGTTAGGAGCTTCCTAGCCGGCTCGACATAGGAGTGAAGTAGGAGCTTGTAGAGTTGG
The DNA here is from genome assembly GCA_021014915.2 of Artemisia tridentata subsp. tridentata. Lineage (NCBI taxonomy): Eukaryota > Viridiplantae > Streptophyta > Magnoliopsida > Asterales > Asteraceae > Artemisia > Artemisia tridentata. Next base: position 53,714,591 of record CP139509.1, on the reverse strand, counting down.
GGAAGTAAGTACGCCACCCCACGAATGGTATTAAGGAATACACCCGTCATCCACGCAACTAATACACACTAATTAACCGGTAAAAGATAGTTAGGGAGTAAGGAAATCTAAGTAAACACATTTCTCTACACATAAGTTTCTCACCACATTTCATTTTTGTTATTTTATTTTATTTGCATCCGTAGTAATTTTGGGTTAGTTGACTAGCAACTAATTCCGCCCACTCCTTCAAACCCGAGATTTTACTTGCTTTCATAAAAACTATAAAAACATAAAAAAGAATCTTCCTCAACCCTTAGACCTAATTAGAGTAGCCTTTCATACCTAACGAACACTATTCCCTGTGGAGAACGATCAATCCCCCGTACTTACCACTACACTATACTACATCGGTCAGGTACACTGCCTGGTGGGGTTGTAAGCCTCTTGAGATCCCTCGAGAGGTAAAACCTGTTGTAAGGTTACAAAACCACGCAATCAATGACTTCTGATTATTTCTGATCAGGACTCGCAATGTTAATGGCAAAAAGCTAAAACCGTGAACACTTAATCAAAATTGCTTCAAAAAGATTTTTCAAAGTCTTTCTATAAATTTTGTGCTCACATCAACTCCCTGGAAGACCCTTAAATGCTTTTAAACTCAATTGTTTAATAAAATGCTATGATTAAGGGGGAGTATAAAAAGAAAAATGTTCCATTTTTCATGCTAAAATCAGTCCATCTCTCCACAAAAAGTTTCATTTTAATCAACTGTTTTCAAAAATACCACTTCATGCTATTTTTGAGGGAGAGATTATGTGTTATTTAAATATAAGGGGGAGAGGACGTGATTAAAATGTGATCAAAAAGTTTTGTGATTTGAATCTCAAACGAGTTCTTCAAAAAGACTCAGTTGAACCCTCGAATTGACGAAACTAAATGTTAGTTATCGAAAAGACATGTCCTGGACGGGTAATAATTTCAAGCTGGTTTTCCAGTGATGTAAGCATGTCTCGCAAAGGACTTGTCTGAGTAGAATGTACCAATTCGAGAGATGATCATTGAATATGATCGGGACGGATAATAATTTCAAGCTAGTCTAACTAGTGATGTAAGCGTGTCTCGCGAATGTCATGTTCATTGAAAGTCGATCATTTCAAATGTGCGAACTCTACCCAACATGTGCAGTTTATTTCAAAAATGCATGAGCACATGTGAAGGGGGAGTGTTTCAAAAAATGCAAAACTCTCAATGTGTTAACAAAATGTGTTTTCTCATAAACACGTTGAGAGATTTTCACAAGGTTTAATGGCATGTGACAAATAATCTAGGATAATCATGGAGTAATAAGGTGATTATGGTTAGGTTATGTCCAATGATCCGCCAGAACCGGAGGGATCTACCCAAGGACAATTCCAATAGATTAGAATTAGAAGTCCTTAGGTATGATTGAAAAAAGGAGTAAATGAGAAAGGAGAAAGAAGGGGTTGAAGAATGAAAAAGAAAAGTTTAATGAAAGGGTGAAAAGAAATAGCCCTCTATGAAAACTTAGGTCAGAAACCGGGTCAATACATTTGCTATCGATACTCATTAAGGTGATACTGATATTGAAGACAAGACGTCATGGACCCAGTGACGCATTGCACCACCCCTCCTATCCACTCAGATATCTCTTAAAAGATATTTGTTTCATTTCTCACGGAGAACACTACATAATCTATCGGCCTCTCACTTCGAGAGGTGTTGATATTGAAAAGGTGGCACTCTGCTCCATGCCTCCGACGACTAAAACGAAAACGCACATTATTGAGTCTAGAGACATGAGATTCATAAAAAATCTCTTAGGAACACTTCCTATGCAATACACTTGTGTTCACTCAAAAGGATACAAGTTGTATGAGTCTTAATGAGATCTAAGGATCTTGCCTCACGACATGATGGCCGCTGGACGATTTATTGCTAACTGTCTTATGCAGGTACCGACGAAAGTCCATCCACCATCATCATCTACAACGACGACGCATCTGGAAAGAAGAAGTAGATCAAGGCAGGAATGACCAGAAGACTATTCTTTGAAGATCACAGTGCATGAAAAGAACATTGAATGAAGAATATTATACATTGACACTTAAAGTTCAAGACATCAAGAGCAAAAGACCAATCACGGGAGCATCATTGAAATGACCATCCCTTAGGGGGAGATTGTTAGCATTTAATTTATGCTATTTAGAAAGTGATGGTCATTTGTATGTTAGAGCTAAGTATCATGTATAATATGTATTAAGTTTAGTGGGCTTATTGCATTAGTTTTATTTGCAACTTAAGCATATGTATAGTGCAAACAATTAGCCCACATTAGGTCCATTGTGAAAGCCCACCAAAGCCCATCTTTGGTTGGCTGTGTTTCACTTAACCACGCACACACACACTGTCATATGTGTGCCTCACTTTTACAATAGAAAAGAGTGTGTGTGTGTGTGTGTGCGCAAAGTCCCAAGAGTCATTGTTTGTATTATCTTCCAAAGCTAATAAACATTGACTTGAAATTTAAACATAAGATCCATACATCACTTCTCTTATTGTTCTTTACATGTTTGTGAGTGTCATCGTGTTTATGTTTGTGTGATAAAGAAGGAAGTCGAATGTAACAGGGACGGAGCTTAAACAATGTTATTAGAAGGGCCGAAATGCAGTTATAATTTTGAGAAGGCTAAACCTATCATTATTTTACATTTATACTAAATTTTTAGAAATAATATGCAAAACTGTTGATGCAAATAATGTTCTAAAAACGTTATTTATATCTTTCGATAACTCCACGTTTTGATGATAACAAAATGTGAAAACACTTTACGTCAAAATTAACGTAAACAAGTTTTTAGTCGAAATATCCCGTTTTTACGTAAATCACTCTAGGTAAGAACAAACAAATTTACAACTTGACAAATGATCAAAGAAGTGAATTTGTGTTTTAAACTTCACATTTTTAATGTGACAAAATATTTTTTCAAAAATATACTTTACAAATTATTTTTAAATTATAAAGAAATGCTTTATTGGAAAAATAAGTTTAAAAATCATAACAGCTATTTCCCACCCCCCCCCCCCCCCAAATCAGCTCCAAACTTCCCCAAATAAACTTTCACCACTAAAAACAAAAAATGGAGCGTCTTTGTCTGGCACGGTACCACTAAATTTAGTGGTACCATGTGGTATTTAGTGGTACCGTCCCACTATAACGGGCAAATTTTTTCTGCCTATAAATACTAGTCCAATTCACAGTTTTTGGGCATCCTTTTTCACACACAACTTTCTGAGTTTAAAGCTCTTATCACATTTACTCTCCTTTGATCATTTAGTTAGTTTTCTTTTGTTTAAAGAGTGATCCTATCATCCAACCAAGTGATCACCTTCATTCCTCTACTAGTGCAAGAGAAGAACACAAAGTATCAAGAAGATACAAGGTGTTGTAGTCATAGTTTAGTGCACTTGTAACATTTGTTACATACTTGTTGTATCCTAGCATACACCAAGTTGATTTTTCTTTTGTGTAGTTTGTGAGTGTGGATCATTGTGATTTTGTTGAGATCTTGGAGATCTCTTGTAGCTTGTGTGCTTGTGTGTTGATCAAGTGGATCAAGGGTAGATCTGGTAGATCGTGTGAAGTATGTTGATTGTGTGATTTAGTAAGGATCATGTGGATCGTGATAGATTGGTACTAGCTAAGATTAGTACTCGACATTTAGCTTAGTGTCGAAAATTGTGATAAGCGACGTTGTATGGTTTTCTCCGCCTGAAGGGAGCTTTGTTGACATAGTGCTTAGAACTCTCGAGTTGGGTACTCGGGGAGTGGAGTAGGGCGAAGAAGAGCTTAGTAGCCGAACCACTATAAATCTCGTTGTCTCGGTTTGATCTTTCCATCTCATTTCTTTATACTTATTGTTTATGTTAGATAATATAGCTTAGTGTTCATATTGGTGTTGATTGATTTCACAAAAGAATTGAATCAAAGTTTTTCACAAACAAACTTTTATAACTAACAAAATACCGGTAAAATTATTCAACCCCCCTTCTAGCTTTCCACAAAAACTACAAACAATAAGGCTAAGTGGTCCTATATTTTGGGGTGCCACAACCCCCACTTGCCCTTAGTAAGCTCATTTTGTAGGACCTTAGATCTATAACCTTATCACACAATATTAAACACAATATGGTGGCAAGAGATGTATGTTGCGTATCTTAGAGAGAGAGAAGAAAGATAGAACATATATTTCATAAATAAAACACACACTTACACACTCAAGCACATACCTCAAATGACTCATTTGAGGTGTATTTATAGTACATACGAAATGCCCTAATGGGCTTGGCTCATGGGCTTTGTTTATGGATTGGATTGGACTTAGATTACATGGAATATAAAAGACTAGCTTATCTTAACTTCTAACCTATTAGCTTAGCCCAATCCACGAGCCCATTGACTACATATTCTACGACACGTTACAAAGTTCCTAATCTAGAATGACCATCACTTTTCATTAATGCTAACAATCTCCCCATAAAGGGTGGTCATTCAGAAGATGCTCCACGTGATTAGGTATTCTGTCTTCTTTGTATTGAACTTTGTGTGTCTTTGTAGAATAGTCTTGATTATTCGTTCCTTCATGCTTTGTGATCTTGTATTAATGACTTTTAATTGTTCTTGCCTTTGATCAACATCTTCTTATGATTTGTTGTGTTGTCTTCTCCATCATACTCATACTTCTTGAAAATACTTTGAACTTCATACTTATGTCTTCCTCACTTAATACTTGGACTTGTTCTTGATTTTCTTGATTAGCTATTGACTTTGACATAACTCTTTGTCTTAAACTTGATCTTTTTGTCTTGAACGTTCTTCACTTGAGCTTGTTGAGGATGAACTTCATAAGTATGAGTATGTGGAGGTGAAGATGTTGATGAATGAAATGATGGTGGTAAACGGCATTTCCTCCAAGGGACTATCATCAGTACCTGCATAAATATGTTAGTTGAAATCACCAATCGATCACGGTGAACTTTTCTTAGAGAACAGATCACTACGGTTGTTTTACTGATGAATGTCTTGATTCCATTCACCTTGGTCGGGCACATCAGCCGTCCTAATCCCGTTGAGGGGCAATTATTGTAACACCCCTGTATTTGATATTCACAGCGGAGATATAAGTTTGGGGTGCTACTTCAAGGTTCACAGTCATGAGTATAGAAAATGACTCAAAAAGAGACGTTTTAATTAAATTGTTATCATTCATTTATTAAATCAGAGTTTACATATAGAGGTCCCAGCGGGAGGTTTCGAAATACGTTATAAATGATACATTATTCGTTTGAATGATAACAAAACGGACACTCTTTTATAAGAAAGTCCACCGCCACTCCGTGCCATGTTCAGTCCTTAAATTACCTGAGATAAACATGCTTAAAACGTCAACACAAAGGTTGAGTGAATCCATAGCGTTTAAAGTTAAAATCAGTTGAACACAAGCTAAATAGAAAGTAAATCGGTAATATCGCAGTTCGTTATATATTGCTCTAAGTCTCATGAATCGCAAGACGTTAACACGATGGACATCATAGTTATAAGCTAATGATGTAAATCACTACATAATTAAATGTAGCAATTATGCCCTCGAGTAGGAGTCTGCCTGAAACTCTTTATTAAACGTTTTCAAATAAAATGCATTAGGTCACTTATCCAGCAACACAAAGGGGTTGTCAACCCAATAGATCTATTCATTATATTCGTGCTCACCCGAAAGTGATTAATGGTTCATGATAGAGGGTCTTTAAATAGGCAACAGTTAAACTTATGCAATATAAATCAGGAAAACATACATAAAAATACTTGTGTTCGGTTTAGAAGCATGTATCTCCCCACAAGTTTGGAAAACGTATAAAGAAAAGTGGGACTATGAACTCACCTGGATAGTCTGGGTGGAAAACAACGTTAAACAGAGTTGATAAACGTCTCCGGCATGCAACCTGGTTTGTTATGTCAATTTTCAGTAATCACATTCCAATATGTAAGTTTTTAATATTCGTTTCTTTTCGTTTCTGGTTATCGGTTAAACGTTAAATTTGAGACAACATGAAGTCTCTTCAAAAGTCGGATAAGATTTTATCTTATTTCTTCATTTTTATGATTCTGTTCCGTTCGTTCATTTGTTCGTTAAATATATTTCTCGATCGTTCGTTGGATAATGATATATTACGTTTATTAGTTTCTATTAAATCGGAAATAATAATAATAATAATAATATTAACATTTATAAAATGTTATGTTTTTGCCCCTAGAGTTTCATATATTGACAATTTATATCCTTGAACTTTTATAAATTTACAACTTTTACCCCTAAACTTTGGTTAAATGATAGTTTATACCCCTATAGTTTTTTAAAAAAATGACACTTTCTACCCTTTTTATTAATCGCTGACAAAAATGGTCCTTGATTTAAATAACTTTAGGAAATTGACAATTTTGGCCCATAAAAACTCTAGTCTTGGAAATATATATATATATATTGTGTTTAAAATAGTTCGTGATCACCCAGTTTTGGACACAAAGAAATACGAGGCGAGGCCTTGGTTTTTCTACGTTCTTTTTCCTACATGAAGTTAGCTTGGTGGTCTCGTTACTGACGAAGTTTCACAATTTTTAAAGACTGTTTGGTTATCGAAATAATTCCTCAAAACCGGTCGAGTAGAACAAAAGTTAAATAAATCTAGAAAAATAGTTTTGGGTCTAGCGATGGAACAATTTTTAAGACTCGATAACTTTTTAACCATTCGATCTTTTTAAGAAATTCTTCTTCCTAAAAATAGTTAGCTAGATGATCTTTATGTCGACCAAAAATCAGAATTTTTAGAAGTCTCCTGATAGGTTAAAAATAGGTTCAAAGTTGACAAGTTGGGACTGTTTTCTCGATAGTAAAGAAAAATAAATATGTGAGTTTTTAAATCTAGCGATAGAACAAAATTTAAGACCTGATAACTTTATAACCGTTACACCTTTGTACATCATTCTTCTTTCTAAAAATAGTTAGCTAGGTGGTTTATAACGTGGCAAAAACTCAAGATTTTTAGAGATCTTTTGACAGGGGAAAAAGAGGTTTAAAGTGGGCGAGTTAGGCTGTTATTCGACCAGACTTAAATAAAATAAGACTTAGGACTTTTTCAGTTAGCGATAGAGTAATATTTAGGACATGAAAACTTTATAACGACTTGACCTTTTTACGAGATTCTTGTTCCTAAAACTAGACAGCTAGGTGATCTTTTAACGTGACAAAATCCAGAATTTATGAGGGTCGTTTGAGGGGTGAAACAAAGGTCCAAAGTTGGTGATCTGGAGCTGTTTTAGCGATAGAACAGTAAAGAAGAAAAGAAGAAAAGAATCTGATTTTTAATCTTCTTGTTTATGCCACATGTTTTATTTTTTATTGACATTATTCTAAGTATTTTTAATATATGTTTAACATGTTTTATAGATACTTGATGTGGATTACTTCAAATAAATTTGGGTGCGTTTGTTTACTGATCAAACAGAAAAGAAAAGAAAAGAAATGAAACACAAAATTTTGATTATAGCTTTTATTAGGGATTATTTAGGATTGTTTTTAGAGATATTTAAGATATATAAAAGTATTGAACAAAAGCTAAGAATACTTACTTGAGTTTTATTCGATTAGGGTTTTATGTATGGCGAATTGGATTTGGAAGAGAGCACTAATGATCCTCCTTCTTCCTAAGCCTTCTAAATAATTTATTTAGCTTATATTTTAAGGTATTTGATCAGGGGTGATGGGAGATTGAGGCTGTCTTTTGGGGTTCGAATGGATTATGAGGGAAAGAGGGATTATGAGTTGGTATTTATAGAAGGGAGAAGATTAGGGTTTTCTAGATTTTTGTGGTATGAATGAAATGTGATGATGTGGCTTGATTTGGCTGGAGGACAAGTGTGAGGAGGGGAAAAGTGAGGCGTGTAAGGTTTGTAAGGGAGTGATGTGGTTTCCTTGAATCCATACATGTAGCTATCTTGTGATGTCATGATGATGTGGAGGAGGGGGGATCTAAGGAGAGGCTATTTGAGGGAGGTTGTATGAAGAAACTAATTTGGTTGTGGTTTAGTGGGTATCGAACTAGGAGGGGGAAAATGGGACCAAATGGGCTTTAGGTAGTGGTACTTAGGGTTTGATTATGTTGTACTTAGGGTTTATGGAAAATAATTAGGTTAGTTTTAGTTTAAATAAGTATTACTTAGATATTTATTTAGGGTTTTCACATTTACATATTTATATATATGTCGATTTTATATAAAGGAGAAAGAAATGGATTTTGTGCTTAAGGGAGTTGTACTAGAAGCTTAATAGGGTTGTAATTAGGGTTTAGAAATATACAAATTATAGTTTTTATGTTTCATTAAGTTATATAATTTTTATGTAACCTTTATTATGTTTAATATATATATATATATATAAATGGAATTTTAGGATTTTGTGCATTAGGCACTTGTACACTAGGTTTAAAGACTTGTACTAATATTTAATGAGTTTAGAAAAATTAAATTTTAAGGTTTGTGCATGAAAAATATGTAAATTGTGCTTTTAAATAAATATAATTATGGTTTTAATAGGATTTTTATAAATATATAGTTTTATGCATAAAAGACTTGTACCTTGGCTTTAAATGACTTGAACATTAATATTTTATAAAATCTCTTATAAATAAATTAGGGTTTGTGAGCTTTGTTCATAAAATCATAGTTTAAATGAAATTAGGGTTTTATCGGGAGTTATTATGGAATTAGGGTTTCTATGCTTTAGATGCTTGTACCTTAGTTGAATGAGTTGTACTTTAGTATTTTTATGGTTTTGTCACTTACATTTGTTGTTATGATAGTTTAGGATTTTATAGAATCTTTATTTGATAAAGAACGTACGTTAATGAATTAACGTAAAGTGGCAAACGAGATATCTTAATATTTCATATGATAATGTTTACACAAAGTAAACATTAAATACGTTGAGGTTGGGTTGCATGCGAGCACGTTTATCGAGGATGCGATCTACGTCACATAAGATAATAGTTATGATCAGATAATAAATAATAAAAAATTCACGTAGAAAAAGGGATAAATATTCTGAGTGCTAGTTTATTATGACGTGGGATTTTCACAGTGGTTACAATTATCAAT